>JBBPBS010001064.1:1819326-1844307 GCA_037974835.1 Cicer judaicum | reverse complement strand
AAAAAATTATTGTTAGTTAATATTTATAATTGTTCTTATTTTTATGTTGATAATATTAAAAAAATATTAGTTTTAATAAATTGTTTACTAATAAATATTTGTTTGTGCATGATTTTTATAATACATTTAAAATTAGTATATTATAATAAAAATCAAAATAAAAACTGTGAAATTTTATTATTATAAAAATCATATGCATGACAATTTTTGTCACAAAAGAATTAATTAGAATTTATATTTTATTAATATCGTCGACATAAAGATGAAAACAATTTTAATACAATAATTATAATTTTTTCACACTAATCTTTTGACGTTTTATGTTCTTCTTAAAATGAATTACAAAAGAAGTTTTTGGAATGTACTAAATACAAATGTATTATAAAAATCATTCACATATTTGTCCATAAAAAATAATTTAAAATAATTATATTTTTAGTATCCGCAACGTGAAAATAAGAACAATTATATAAATTTTTTCATATTGTTTGATTGAAAATGAATCTATAAAGAAGCTTGTTAACATTTAATCATACCCGAAACCAATTATTGTTATTAATCAATTAGTTAAAATTAATATTCTCTTATATCTTCTACATAAAAATATAATAATTACAATATACTAATTATAATTTATTATAAAAACCGTACATAGGAACGTAGAGACTACAATCAATTCTTGCATTTTTCAAAGACGAGAACAATTTTTATTTTTTATTTTGCAGGAACTATAACCAAATTTCTTGGATTTATTAGGGACTAAGTTTAAAGTCATTGATTATTTAACTGGTAAAAAACTAATTGTGTTAAACATTAGAGACTAAAACAAAAACATTTGTATTTTGCTTAAACTTAAACTAAAAAAAATAAAAATTGTAGAGACTAAAACAAAAACATTTGTATTTTGCTTAAACTTAAACTAAAAAAAATAAAAATTGTAGAGACTAAAATTAAATTTCTTATATTTTGTAGGAAATAATTATATATTTAAACTCTAGATTTATTATTCAAATAAGATAATTTACATGGGATGATTTTATTTCCACTAAAAAAATTTACTGATCCAAACACACTTAAAATGTTTCATATTAACACAAGAATAAATTCAGTAATGTACTGTCATCCATTTGCTATCTGTTTTTATTCAACGTTAAAAATGGAAAATTTGTGTTTCCTAAGTATATTGGAACATATAAATATTGATAAAATATCATATTTTAATGCACCAGCCATAAATAAATACCAAAAAAAACTTAAGTTAAACACATGTAAAGTTGAGCCTAATGTTCACAAATACCTAAACAACAACTTCTTCAAAAATAGCTAGCCCAACAAATTTTATTTAGCTACAACAAAATCTTGAAGTTTCTTAACTTTTTTCTAATCTGCATCAAAGAAATTATTTTCTTCATCCTCCCTGCACTTTTATGCAGAATCTGCTTCGGTATCACGATGTATGTATACAAGAGAATAGAAAGTTTTTACCTCCTTATTTCATCAGGACTATTTTGACCGCATTGTTTTCTCTTATCTCTCCATGTCTCCCCCCATTGCTTAGCCTCTGCAACAGCTTGCTCTCTTAGAGAGTCTTTAGTCAAAATCACAGATGTTTCTTTCGGGGATTCATTGTTCTCCATCCCTACCACGTTAACTATTTCAGATACTTTTGAAACATATTGCTTGGATGTCAAGTAATCAAATGCTAGTATTATATCGCCTGCATCAGGCCGGAGACGTGGCTCTTCTCGAAGACACATACATGCTAACTCGACGGCCATCCTTAGACCAGATACAGGGTAGTTACCTTGCAAACGTTGATCTACTAATCTCGAAATATTCCTTTTGTCTCTAAACATTGGGCGTGCCTGTAGCCGGATTACCGGTAGGAAAATCGAGCTTTGTTAGCCTTAGCATAATTATAAGCTGCAATAACTCATGAATGATATGCATATTCATAGATTAAGTAGAAATATAATGTAATATTGTGAATATATATTTGATCACACAATACTATCATTCATTTCTACAATGCTAACACACCTAAACATAAGGAGTAGTTTTGCAATTAATAGTGAAAACAGGAAGATAAGCAATTCAAGAAATAATATTTTCATATCCCTCAACTTTTGAGAATATGTTTTCTATGAAACATTGCTAAAAAAGCAAAATTTATAAACATATATGTAATTACCCAATCAACAAGATGCTTTTCATGGCCGTGGTTATCATCATATGCTCTACGTCCAGTAATCAGCTCCAATAACACAACTCCAAAACTGTATATGTCAGATCTCATTGTTAATTTTCCGGTGGTTGCATACTCAGGGGCACAATAACCATGTGTTCCCATTACTCTAGTAGCAACATATGATTGGTCTCCGGTCGGACCAAATTTCGCTAGCCCAAAATCAGAAAGCTTTGGATAGTATTCTTCATCCAATAGTATGTTGGATGTTTTCAGATCTCTGTATATAACTGAAGGCTTCGCTTCATGGTGCAGATAATTTAGTCCTCTTGCAGCCCCAGCAGCTATCATCATTCTGGTATTCCAATCAAGTGGTTCTTTATCAGGCGGAAGATCTACAAGTTACGTCGAAAAAAATTGTTGCACAGATAAATTTAATAACAATCCATGTGGAGACAATCTTCACTTGTTACTATTATTAGGTACAATTTGATACACTTGTCAAACTATTATCAACTATCAGTATACTATTTCATTCTTTCAAGTAAATTGAGCCTTTGGATAAATTCACTTTCATTTTCTTTTGTAGGAAGAGTGAGGCAGCGTAAATAGATGGAATAACTACTAATTAGTAACTTTGACGTTTAAAAAATGATAAATGTTGCATTATGTTACCATGGAGATGAGATTCTAAGGATCCCAAAGGCATGTATTCGTACACAAGAAGTCGTTGGTCTCCTTCAGCGCAATAACCGATCATATTAACAAGATTAGGATGGTGTAGAAGAGAGAGCATGAGAACTTCTACTAGAAATTCTTTCTCCCCTTGGACACCAGTTGTATCAAGTCTTTTAACAGCTACAAACTGATCACATGTTTCAAATCACTTATTTCAGTAAAATAGTTAAATCGCATAGCAGATTTATGAGCATTGTTGTAAATAAGAAACAGGTAGAAAAAAATCATCCATGCTTGAAGTTATACCTGACTAATTTTATCTATCTTTCCTTTGTAAACAGTTCCAAATCCTCCTTGCCCGATAAAGGTTTCGTCCCTAAAATTTTTTGTCGCCGTTGCAAGCTCTCTGAAGGTAAATATTCGAGCCTTACCAGAACTGTCAGGAACCTCTTCTGGAGTAGCTTCTGGTCTCTGTTCTGTATCAAACCAGATTATGTCAACTAACTTTTCAGATTTAATGAAGCTTGTGATCATCTCATTGACATAACATAAGAGGGGATTCTAAAAGGGTAAGTTAAAAGAAGATATCATTAAAAAGGAAAAGCAGAAAACACCCTTCAAAATACATGTAAAAACTCAAGAAAGATATTTAGTAACAGAGAAAACAACAGCTCTTATGAGCTTTTGATCATTCTCCATACATGGTGAGCATAAAAATTAGAAACACCTTTAAACTACTGAAACAAAAGTCTAAATATTTTCTTCCTCCTTCAGTGCAAAAATGACTCATATCATGAGTTAAAAGAAGGAAAGATGAATTGAAATTCTAAATCTGCATAAGATGTTTAAACCATTATCCTGTAATTTAGACTAATTATGAGTAACGCGTCCATATATCTAGGTGACACTTTTTGGAAGTGAAATATTAGCATCAAGTAAAACTGAAAATCTCTAATCCATTTGTACTAAGTAAACACATAATATAAAATGTATAACATCTAGATATAGATATAGATGCAGGGGTAGAAATTATGCAGAATTTATTAATGGAACTGTCTTTCAGCTCAGAACAAGCACTATATATGTTAAAGAATGATTGTAAAAAAATGCAACTAGAGTAAAACAATGATAAACTCAGTAGAGGAAATTGAGAGTTGAAGCAGACAGACCATTAGGCAATGCAATTCAAATGTCAGTTAGTTTCCTTCGGAATTGATAAAAGGCGTAAAAGTTGAGGTGTAGTGAAAGAAGGAGTTGCTGATAATAAGGAGCAGCAAATTTGTGCTAAATCACTATACAAGGTTAATCTGTAACCCATACATATGACACTAGAGCTATTGAAAAGTTTCAAAATTCACAAGGACTATTTTGAAAACAAAACCAAAAGAAAATAGATGATTTTTTTCCCTTAGAAGAGTCAAATAGTGTGTGTGAAGATTCATCTTTACATAAAGGTGTAGGGAAATAAGTTATATATAATATAAAATAGAGGTTCCAAGGCTTGTGAAATACCATGCTTCCTTTAAATGAGAGTCAAAAGAAAATGGTAACTCAAAAGGAAGCCTTTTTAAGTGGTATAAAATTTGATATTCTCCTTCATCTGTTGATTTATTTATATTCTTTTGCGAGGCATGTGTTTTGTCAACTCCAAATAAAAAATTACCCTAAGATAACAACAACAGAGACCTTTTTTCCTTTTATCAAAGCACCTTTTAAGAACTATAAACTCAAGAATCAGATGAAAAGTCATTTGTCCAATAATTCCAACTCAACAAGCCAACTTTGTCCTAAAATTTTAAGACAAATATGATGGAGAAACACAGAAAAAAATGGAAAAAATGATAATCTAACATAGTGAATGGCTTAAACCCAAACTAGGAAATTAATATAAAAAATACAATTATAGTGCATGGATGGTATAACCGCTTGTTTGTCGTCATCACGGCGACCTACAGTGATTCTGCAAAGCGTTATAGTTTTTGTAAAATCCGTGATTCTGTAAAATACACAATGATAACAAACATACATTGAAAAACAAAGAAACAATAAAAATAACACAATGATCATCATAAACATATTATGAAAATTTTACCTGATGATCTTCCAGAGACAGAGACAGTCCCAACAGATTTAAGACTCTTCTCAACATCCCTTTCCTCTTCTTCATCATTGAGATTCTTCTCTTTTCCCTTCTTTCTAGACCCAAAACATGGACAACGACCCATCACCGTTTATCAACAGAATTCACCACAAAAACAAAACTTTTTCTTGTATTGTTCTGAAACAAAGCCACCAACGACGTTAAAAGATGTTGGGTGGGTACAGATAACAAAAATCAAAATGAAAGCTTTGAATCTCTTCAGAAATGTGAAACCTTGAAGATACCCTATACTGAGAGGTTAAAACGTCGTTGATTGATGATGGTGTTGAATGGTACATTGTAACAACGACATATAATTGTTACTAAAATAATGATGCTGTATGGTATTCTTCATATGTGTCGTGTTTGTAAAAAGGAGAAGAATTTGCAGATAATGATGTTAAAGTTTGTATTAATGGAAAATTCCCCAGATTTGGATTTGGTGCTTAAATTGTATAATGAGGATCGTGTATATTTCGTATCGTCGTGATTTTGTATCCAAATCTGTCTTGTTTCCACATTTGTCTCCTCTTGTTCTTGTTGCTCTTTCATTGCTGAAATTAAGGTTTGTGACGTATCATGCTTTAAACATGTAGCAAATCTCATTAATTCACTATATATTTTTACATATAATACATTTTTCATAGATGTATCCGATCAAATTTAAATATTTTAAAAACTAATTTTAGGAAGTGATATTATAATGTGATTTAATTGAATTTTTTTTACAGTTTCGATGTATAAAAATAAATTTAGTATTGTAAACCTCTTAAAAAAGGTACAATGTAGAAATATTTTAGAAATAAATATAAAAAAAAATAGAATAATAGTGAAATAGGATTGCATATATAGTAAAACTTTTTTAACTCAAAATGCATACTAATTAAATTTATATTACATATCGACCATTCATTCTTAAAATAATTTTGATTATGATTATATATTTAGTAAGTTTTATTTTATAATTTAAACTAATTTTGTATATTTTTCTTTATATTCTTGCATTTGTATAAAATCTAAAAGTATTATTTTATATATATTAGTGATGTGATAATTATTGATCCGTGCATCCCATGTGAGATACATGTACGAGTTATCAACTAGTGTATTATTTTATATTCAAAAAATAAAAACTTGTCTATATACCAAATCACATCATTATGTACTTTGTGATATTAGTACATAAAATATCTCCACAAATAGGCCAATGTTATATGTGTTAGCAACATCATTATATAAATCATGATGCATCTTTTGTTTTCTCCTTCTTAATTCTTATGTTATTTTATCATTGGTTTTACTTGTTCTTTTTAAATACTCAATAACTTTGATGGAGCGTTGTTTGGTGAAGCTATTGCGCAAGTACTTTAGTTAGAGATATTTTTGTTTAAGCACTCCCATATACTGAATGTGTGTACCTCTCAAAATCAAAATTGAATTGTGGTTGGTCGTGTTGAGGAGAACTAACTCAATAGCCAAGACCCATGGATGTATATATATTATAAAAACTTATTCGCTTGTTTTAGTGCAATTTCTTACAAGCTTATAACACTCAGCTCCGTTATTATTAACATAAATTCTGATTTCCTATAACATCAGTAAAATCACATAGCAGAACCTACAAGTTCAAAACTACGAAATCCATCAAAGATCAAGAAAAGTAAAATATTGCTAACTTATAAATCAAAACTTTCTTTAACAATTAAACCTTTAATAGAAGAATGGAGGATATTGCACAATCAATATCGTGTGTTGATACAGATTATAGGTGGGAAGCAAAACATCTTCTAAGTAGCATTGGGAAGTGCTTGTTTTTTTTTCTTTCATAAGCAGCATTGGAGTGTGTTATATTCAATGACACCATTTTGCAGCCACAATTATGATAGGATATAAAGAGAAGGAAAATAAGAACTTGTATATGAAAAGAAGGAAACTTAACAACTAAGTAACTTCCTGTATGCTTATTGTTGGAATTAATAGAAGTAAATATCATAATACTTATCATGAACTAGATGTATTTGTATCAGTACAATGCCAATGTTAGGAAAACTTACAGTTCAAGTGGGAGTACATTAATACATGAGCATATACATCGGTAAAATATCAAGATGCAAATTATAGACTTATCCACCTAATGAGGAAGCTTAGGAAAACATGCTTCTACCCTATTTAGAAGTCAAGATGCAAATTGAGTTGAGTAATGTTCCTGTTATGAAAACATTTCTGAGTGTTTTTCGATGATGTTACTGTTTATAATGTGAGGGACATCGAGTTTTTTATTGATCTAGTTCCCATATCTAATTTGATTTCAATCGCTCCAACCTACCAAGTTAGCCGAGCTTAAGATACAAGTAATGTATATATGATTTATGGGACAAAGGCATTAGTGGTTATATGATTCGCTAAAAGAACATTAACAATTGGTTTATCTGTTGCTGATGCAGAATACATGTATTGGAAGCGGTTAAGGAAGGTATATAGCTGCAAGAACTTGTTGAGTGCTTGGGAGTGAAGATGCCAAGAACTATGTTTTAGTCTGATAGTTAGGAGTGCACTATGACTAAGGTATATTAGTGCTTTGCGCTTTGTGCACGTTACCGTTCACATTGAGCATGTCGCAGCATGTTTGAGTTTTGTATTGTTGGCCCAATTGCTTAGGGTTGGAGGTTGGATCAGCAACCAGATGTTTTTCATTATATTTGAGAAGTCAGTGAATTTTTACCTCTTTGAAATCGTTCTCTGTTAAGTAAGAAGCTTTCTCAGATTGCCCATAAATTTAGGCTACAATGGCTGAACCAACAAAAGCTTTGTGTTTGGTCTTCTTATTCTTTATTTTTAGTCTTTTGTGTGATTTATTCTGAAAGGAAGAAATGGGTTGAGCTGAATGAGAGTTAGTTGATTAATGATAATGTGGTAAGTGTGATGAGATGCTCAGAAGAGTGTTTGGTTTGGTGAGTAAGGAAGTTTATAGGGACTAATAAAAATTCATATAAATCATCTACCAAGAAATATTCAAATCAATAAATCGATACTCATGAAATTACTCATTAAAACTAGAACCTATCAATATTTCTCTGATATTATAGTATAATAATATATATGTATACACATTCAGGGGCAATGCCTTGGGATGGGATTTCTTTTCTGAGAAAGCACTCATCCTGCTTGAATATCACTTGTATCAGTTGCCTTAACAAATCTTCCTCTCACTCTCTTTCTCGTATCAGCCCTAGCCTTCCTTGACTCATAGCGAATGTGCTTGTCAAACCTGTGTAAAGTTTGATGCCACGACTTTAAATTAATGATAATGTGATATTTCATATTTCAAAAAAAAATTAATGATAATGTGTTACACTTATGGAGTATAATAATTACGCATTCTAAAATTAAACACCAGCCCATGAGGACGGATGAACTTGTACTCTTGGGGAGGCCTTATTCCCCCTTTTCTCAATTGTAAGTCTTGTAGTAGTATAGAGATTCTACAAAAAATGTTGTGATCTGTGAAATTGAGGTAATTGTTTCATAAACATCTTAATTAACAATCTTTTAGCTTTTTCAAGTTAAAATCCTTATTGTCTTGTACAATCCTAGTTTTCATGGCGCGTGTATGTCTATTGTTGGGTTTGACATTACTAGGTCACTGTTAAATTATTATATCTTGAAAGTTGCTATACCAAAAACAGAGGATAGAATTAGGTTTCTGTAAAACTTATTTATCAAATTAGGATTTTAATTATTTTTAACTTGGGGTTTGGTTTTATAGGTTTCTGATATTTGGATATTCAATGAAATGTACCTTCGAGTTTTCTTCTTCTCCTTGTAGCGTAACATGGCATCTCCTCTATTTCTTGCTTGCTCTTCCAAGATAACCTTGGCTTTTATGTTGCTATCATTTTCACTCCCACTCAAAAGAGGCTCCATAACCGATACAATGTTGTTAGTGCCACTGTGTGTTATGGATTTAGTCAATTTGGACTCAGATGATAGCCCATCTTTAGTTTTGTTGTTGTTTTCTACTTTCTCCTTCACATGGCTTGATGATGACTGATCTGACTGATTCTGCAAATTTTGTGAAGACAAACAATTCATCAATGAAAGTTTCCTAATAAATAAACCAAACATGACAGAAATATATGACAATGAAGGAAATAAAGGCCAAATCATATAAAATTTTACTGCAATCCTTGCATAACAGTTTATATAAACAACTAATTGTGAAAAATTACCCAGGCAAAAAACATTGGAAATAGTGCTTATATACTATAGGCAAAATACATTTTGCAGTCCTTTAGTTATTTAATTGTACCAGATTAATTCTTATAAATAAAGTCCCCCATTACATATACACAACTACCATTTTTTTACGCATCCCAAATTTTGAACCATATACCTCAACTTGCTATGATCAAATTTTGTTTATATTTTGGGACAAATTAAGTATAATTTAACTTATGACTCTACAATTTTAGGGGTGAAGTTGTTGTAGCTTTAAAGTTAAACTAACTAGGTACAACTAAAGTTGGAAGATTTTCTATGAATCTTGAGCAATAAAATCTTGCCGACCTTTATTGTCCCTCCCCATGTGAACTCTGTACATTGAATCAAATCCATGTAGGCCCACAGTTTTGTCTGTATGTATGGATTTCATTTTCAAAGCTATTAAACCCATGTTTACACTGCAACTTTCTTTATCAAAATTAGTTTTTGCTTTAAAAAAAAAATCAAGGTTTCATTATAATTAAATTGTGTCAGAACCTCACATAATAATGATAGGAAGACAAAGAACCTAAGAAAACATTTGTATATTCCATCAAAGACCTCACATTAGAGAGCCTGAATCTGAGTCACTCAACCATTTTCATCACATTCCCACTAACAGTTTGCAATCGAATGACCTCACTTTACAGTAAGTGGCAAGTAGTAGGCTATAACTTCTTGCACATGCCTGTAAATTAAATATTTTAAATTATAAGACTAACACAATTAAACTCGTATTAATTCCTTTAAAGACATTTGGTGACTCATAATACACTAAGCTCAGAGATGCAAGAAGTAATAGATTAGATGTGCAACTGCAGTGTAGTATTGAAAAAGTTGAATAACACCAGCCAATACGAGAAAGAAAAATATGAAATTTTTCTCTAATTCTATTGTAAGTGTTACTAGTAATACCAACATCAAAATTAGAGACTAATTTGTTTTTCCATCTCAAATGTTAGTAATTCAATTTTTTCTATGTGCTGTTGAATTGGCACAGATTGAAAAATTACTATATACAAAGAATGGCTTACATTTCTTGATAGAATATGATCACCAAGTGTTGAGCAACTCATATTGAGCACATGTTTCATTGATTTTGGAACCGATAAGGAAGCTTCTTCTGCACCATCATATGTCATATCTCTTGATTTTTGTAATTGAAAATCCCAGACCTGCACAAACATAGAAACACAATTTATGGCATATGTCTAAACCAACTAGTCCATATTACACATATCAGGATGTTAGTTGAACCAGTACACCATAACTAGTTCAATCGATGCAGGGTGAAAAATTTGAGGGCCATAATGGCTAACTTAGGAACAGGTAAAAATATTCAAAAACAGGTAGAAGCAAAACATTATAAAATTAACTAAAAAAAACATTTTCCAGGATCTCAACTGAGTTTTTACATTGAGAATAAAGCTCTTACTGAATATGTTGGTAGTCTTCAATCACATTGTCACAGAAAGCTGCAAGTAAAATAGCTATCAAAATGATGATGCAAGATGACAATGCATTTAAGCTAGAAAATGATGAATTTCATTGTCCAAAGTTTCAAGCCTGAACATTATATTTTTAAAGAGATTGAAGCAACCCTATATTTACTAGCAACCAATTACAATTAACAATCCTATAAAAGAATATTAAGTGTAAATGCAATTATCAGTTAGAAAGGAACCAAAAAACTAGCAAAGAATGGTGAGGAGTGGTCCAAGTAACCGAAACTAATGAGAAGAATTCATTCTTCAAAAGCTAAAAGCCTAGTAACAAGAGTAAATGTTTAGAACAAAATCATACTTACATTAATCTATATTTCCCAGAAAGAAAAAAAAACCAATTTTTTTTTGTAAATGCTACATCATTCACTTAGTAACAAAAAATGCAGCCTAGTTACTCGAATTTATTATTTATTCATCAGTCATTAAAAATGTAACTAAGCTTTTTCTATTAAAAAAAATGAAATTGAACTTTAATCACACAAAAAGAAGAACTAAGACTTCCTATATCATGGCAAAATTTAGATTATTATCTAGAAGCTTCTCAAATTATATTAATCATTATTTCCTAATTATCTTAAACAGTTACTCCGGAATGAAATATGAAGAAAAAAAAAAGTATTTGAAAGTTTAATATATAAATCGACTTTTTATAAATCATTTTGTTTATATTTCATTTTACAGTGAGTATTAGAAAAAGTATACTATTATTTCTTTAAATTATATTATTATAAAGTTAATCTAAAATGAGTTTACATAAGATTCAATTTTACAAACCTGAGGAGGCTGATAGGTGGGGTTACGATCCCAGAGAAGAACACCGGGTTCAGTTCCGTAATCATTTTTCTTAGCTTCAACTTCAAATTCAGATGGCCAATTGAGCATAGAAGTAAACGGAGTTTGCTGAAGAAGCAATGAATCATCGACTTCATTACTACAATCATTGAAACTGAACTCGTTTTTTACTTCACCACCACACACTGAACCTTCAAAATCCCTCTTTCTCTTTGCAACTTCCACTACCTGTTCATAAACCTCATCTCTATTCTGAACAACAGGAACCACGGGACCTTCGAACTCCGCGACGTAAACGGCGTCGTTTAGCTTCAAATCAAGGCCCAAAGCAGACACGATCTCGTGAACGGAGGGACAGCCCGAGAGACCATCGAGACGGCGGCGGTTGTGGAGAGGATGGGAAGAGTCGTCGTCGCCGTCGCCGTGAGCTTCCCAATCGCAGCGAGGACATCGGACTAGGTTATCGGTGAAGCAACGAACTGAAGCGGCGTCGTTTTTGCAGTTTTGGCAAATTTGGTATCGCACGTGCTTAAATGCGAGTGCGTTTGCGGAGTGCACGTGCTGATCACATACTAAGCATAGTTTGGCGGAGTCTGGTCTGCAGTATAGCACCGCGCTTCTTGTGTCGCAATAGTCACAGGGAAACGACATCGTTTTGATTTACAACAAAGTATGTAAGTAGTGATATTTTGAGAAGTGAAGTGTGAAGTAGGTTTATGAAGAAAAATAGCATAGCACATGATAAGCATGGGAAAGTGAGGACGCGGAATGTATGTGAAGGAAGGTAATAGTAATAGTAATAATAGTGGGGACAAGTAGAAGGTGGTATAAAGATATTTGTTTACTTTTTGGATCCGATAGATTATTGAGGAGTGAATCTTGGTTGCATGTGATTTTGCTTGTTTGTACAGATTCCGTCTTGTCTCTTTGTTGGAGTGAGATGCCGTGTGACAGTTTTTGGACTTTGGGCCTCTTGGAGATTAGGTAGGTGGTCTTTTGTGTTTGGGCCTATTGGACAGGTGCTCGCAGATCCAAGTACGCACGTTAATGACTCATTCATGTGGAAATTTCTTTCACATGAATAACTTTTTATGTTTTTTTTAGTTAAAATACAAGTTTTAAACATCCGTTTATTAGATGAGATAAGAAATTAAGAATAAGTTATCTGATTATAATGTTTTATGAATTAATATATATAATAAATTAATTTAGAATTTTATTTTATCGTATTGAAATTTATATTCTCAATATGAGTTGATTTAGAAATTAAGATATAATATGAATAGTAATTTATTCAATTATTTAAAAAAATATAATTTACAATATAAAGTTAAAATATAATAAAATAAAATAAAAATAATAATTTATAAAATACAATCTTAAATATAAAAATATACATATAATCAAATATAAATATAAAAATAATTAATAAAACTTCGTCGTAAAATTAAAAATGAAATATAAATAATTAATATAAAAATGTTTATGATTTTATCATAAGGATTATTTTGTCTTTTATATAATTTAATAAATTAGTATTCAAAATTATAAAAATATGAAAATTAATTAAAATTTCAAAATTAATATCATTTGTTTACAAGTGTATTTTTTTCAATTACATATAATATATATTCTAAAAAATAAAATAGAATTATTTGATTGTTTATAAATTTTAAAAAAAAAATTATTTAGTAGTGTCAATGGATAGTTTTAAATATAAAACTATTTCATTATTTATTTAAATTATTAGTATTTTTTTTGTTAGTTTATAATTTGTTTTTGTCTTAGAATAAATGGTAAATGTTGCCATAATTAATTCACACAACTATAAGGTTCTAAATTTGAATTCAGAACAAGACGTCCAATATAACAATATCAGTATCAGTTGAGCTATTACTTAAGTAGTATTATTGTAATTTTAAAATTTTATATACATATACATATTAAATATACTTAATATTTTTTCAAAAATTAAAATTTTATCTCTATAGAAAATATTTTTTAATTTTATTATTGTCTAATAGTTATTATTTTATTATATTAATTATAATAGATATAATTTTTAAATTTATAATTTTATATATATGAATATGTGTGGATACACGCGGGCAAACCCAAACCCCATTGCGGGCAGGGATGTGACCAAAATTTCACATCCGCTATGGAAACGAGGGCGAATGCGAATTTTTTCTGATTAGTCGGGTGCAGAGGTGGAGGAGGCAAAATCTAGCCCCCACCTCGCCTCGTTGCCATGCTTATTCACAATAATAATTTTGTTATTTAAATATAATATGTATTATATTGATGAAATGTGTATCAAATATATGATAAAATAAAATATTATTATCATGTTGGTTATCATGTGTATACCAAACACAAAATATTATCATATTTATTATATCATATAATTTTTTAATTTTATATCTTATCATGTCTCTATCATATTTTATGCATCAAATAAACCATAAATCTATTAGAGAGTTTACAAGATAAAAGAAACTATTGATTCACCTTGTTTTTAAATAAATTATACTATATTAGATTTTACATATAAGATAAAGTGAATTAACAAAAAAAAAATATTTAGTTGAACAATGCCATAATTGAAGTAAAAGTGAATGTCATGAAAAAATGGAGTTGAATTGTGATACTTTTTAAAATTTAGTTATTGCGTTAATATTAAAATTTAGTTATTGTGTTAATATTAAAATTTAGTTATCATCATTTTTATATATGAGAGGACGGTTTTTTCGAGAGTCCATCCTTATGTTACGTTAAGTGTGATGATTTTTTTTATCTCTCACGTAAGAGTACGTGATTGATGTGATGTCATTTTTACGTTTACTTTTGCTAAATCTTAAATAGTGTAAACAACTTATCAACTTTTATTTTATTGTAATTTTATGACAAATTATTTTTCAATAATAGTGAGACGAGAACTTTGATAAATATTTATCATCTGATATGAGATTATGAATAATATTCATTATCGGACCTGAGATTGAGATTAATGTTCATCCTCAAGTTTATCCTCAGATATGAGATTGTAAAAAATATTATTTCTCAAATATATCCTCAGATTTAGATACTTCATCCTCTATTTTTCATATAGATATACCGATTATATTTATGATTTAGGCTCATCGATTCTTTATTATGGTTAAATACATTACTTGAAATGGTGTGATAACAAAGTATATTCACTTTTGTACGTTTCATATATGGTCAGTTATGCAAGTGCAACTATACTTGCATTCTTGTTGATGATCCATCGATGTAGTATTATCTTGAAAGTTGTGATGAGTTTCTCATTTTCTCAAATAAAGCTCTTATGGTTTCAATGATAGTCAACTTCTAGTATCTTTATGAAGTCTAGTACGCTACTAGTGTAATCTTTTGATGTTACTCTAATTATTTCATTATTGAATTGATACAGTGCACTTGTTCATGTTAGTGGTTCATGTTTGACCATTTATGTTCTTTCAATAAAAAAACTCAAATGCAAACATCAATAGATTACTATTTAAAAAACTTGACATTTATTTCATAAGGTTTATCGTCATTAAAGCGCATGTCAAAACAGTTTTTACTTCAACAATAATATTAAACCTAAAATGCATATTTATGAACATGAAATCTCGAAACATGATTGGTAATCTCTTTTATTCCCTTTTTTGGTATCTTCCCTCCATCACCCTGATATTTTCCCTCGATATTATTTTGATGCAACAATTTGACATTCACTCCATTGCATCCATAAAAAGCACGACTAAGGATCATAATTGAATTCAAACCATCTTTGTCCCTTACCCCAACTTTTTCTCTCTCATCAATCTCTATATATGCAGTAAAATTATATTAATCTATTTTAGATATACACAAATATGCGACAAAGTCGTGTCCTTGACCAATCTTCCATATTATCTCATCACAACTAAGTTAATTAAAAACCTAACCACAAAAGACTCCCCATAAATAGACAATGAGGTTATGTTGCAATATTTGGTAGTGACGTCTCTACTCAATTTGAAAAAGAAAAAAAAAAGGTTTATATAATTCATATATAAAATTTGTAAGATGCAAAAAATTTCACTTGTTCCAAATTAATTTCTCATCAAACAAATAACACCCACCACTACTTTCTTTAAGAAAATGAGTTATGTGTTCCTCAATTATATAATGCACAACATCTTTCTCCATTTATCTTCTATTAAAGTTGTGTTTGATTTTTCACTTTGATCTCTTGCGATGTCGATGCATGTAGACACTTATATTTTTATTTGATTGAAGATTTTGAATTTGGATCTTGTCCATTTCTCGTTTGACTTGCTTGGTTTTTATTTCGATTCTAATTTAATTTATAGATTTTTTGCTACTAAATTCATTTTATTTGTTTTATTCTTCTAGATTAACTATCATAATGAATATATGGATTAAGAGTGGGGATAAACTTAAGGCGGAAGGAGGGGTAGATTTTTTATTTTTTATTTATGGCTTATTGGATATTTTGATTAAAAAATGTGAATTTTTTTCATAATTATTGGTTGATTTAGATAGACATATTATCACGTCGTCAAACACTACTACATTAAAATTGTCAAATAGAGCTCTCTTAGGAATATTTTTATTTTTGTACTAGAAGTTAACGTCATTGATTAAAAATGATGGTTTCTTACTTTGTGGAGAAGAAATCGAAAAGGGGGGAAAAAAAGGAGAAAAAGGTTTAAGAGTGGAGATTTTTCATCTAGAGAAAAATAAAGGAAATTTTGAAATATTTTAGAGATAAATCGTAAGTTTTGTTTACATGATTCCAACAAAGACATGCTTGATGCATACATTCAGGAAGAGGCAAATATACCTATATATTAGAATAAGATTAAAATTGAAAAAAATGAAAAGATATAACATCAAAAGGTGATGGGGTAGAATACAACCTACTACGAGATGGATCGTGAATATTGGCTATAAGTGATGAAGTATGGTTTGGGAGCAACTTAAAGTCTCTTGTGAGGATGGTGTGCTAACAAATATTCTAATGTTCGAAGTCACACGGAGATTGAGATGAATGAATGGTGATAAATGTCAAATTTATCAATGAAATGATAAACTTTAAAGACACTTATTCACATTTGTTAATGAAAAATATATTACTTTTATTCTAAATTATCTACATTGTTTTTAGTAAGTTAATCATGGGAAAGTATGATATTTTCATCTTTATTACTTTTATAGGTAATGGAGGATTAGACAGAGAAATATTAACGATAAATCACATTATAATTTTGAATAAAGAATAGTTGCAAAGACAAATTCGTTTGACGAATTTAGCAATGACTATTCAAATTCAAGGCGGGCTAAAACATACTTCAATGTGAAGAAATCCAAATTCTCTAAGCGAAATTTCATTAATTCAAACACTATATAAAACAAAACTACTGTCACTTTTAGGAATCATTAACTTTCATAGATAAAGAGAAATCAAACGAGAAGAAAACACCAATAGAAGAATTGTAATTTATCATTTGAAACCAATTTATAATTTTTTTACATTAATTTTGTAAGTTGTCACGACAATGAATAGCTACAATTGTCTCTTTTACGAATTTTTTTACAAACATATTAAATATATATTTATTATAATCAATATTCTTTGAAAAATCAGCTATCATATAAATTAAATTAATGTAAGACTACTTAATCTATCTTGTAACATAATAGTCTTAAATGTTTAAGATTTTAATAAGTTTCAATTTAAAGATTACAAAAATACTTTTCAGCTATATTTTATAAAATTTTCAACTCAACACAATACTATTTGCAAATCGAGATTCCCTATAAGTTTTTAAGCACTTAATAAAATATTTTACTAATTCTAAACCTACTTCACACGTTACTTCTTTTAGTACACATTTTGTTAAATTATTTTTCACTTATAACAAATATTTATACAATTAAATTAAATAAGAATAAAAAGTTATGATTATTATAATTGAAGAATTAGACAAATGAATAGAAAAAATATTCAACAGTTGGTCGAGCATTGTACGGTGAAACTTTTTGAATAAAATAAAACAATTGTACATATTAAATATTAAATAAAACAATTGTACATATTTATTATTATTTTAACATATAATAAAATTTATTTTTTATGATTATTTTAATTTAACGTATATTATAAGAATTTTTTCTCATTTATTATTCGTGTATTAATTATGACTATCGGAATCTTATCATATAAAAACGATTATTATATATGTTTGTAATATAAAAGTGATCATAAATTCAAACTTATTACATATTTGTATTATATATCTATTATTTGTCAAATAATTAAATGCTTACCAACAATTAAATGTTTACCAACAAATCTACTAAGTATTATAGCGTTCAACGGTTGAAACTTAAAAGAGGAATATCATTAATATTAATTTAATTTTTCATCTTTGTCATTTCTTTTCATTTATTATTTGGTACTTTTTTATTTTCTTTTTATATACATGCCTACTAAAAAAAAAATATGATGTGGATGCATGCGTAAATATATAGTCATGGACACAAACTTATGTACATTTTTAGTACTAAAACGTTCTCATGATATTTATTTTCTCTTTTCAAAACATAAAAAAAATTATTAAATATGACTATCGAAATCATGTCATATAAAAATAACTATTATATATGTTTATAATACAAAGTGATCATACAATCAAAACTTTATTACATTTTTGTATTATATATCTATTATTTATCATATAATTAAATATTTATTAATAAATCTACAAAATTTTATAACGTTCAACGGTTGAAACTTAAATTAGGAATATCATTAATATTAATTTAATATTTTCATTTCTTTTCATTTATTATCTGGTATTCTTTTTACTTTTTATATACATGCCTACTAAATCAATAAAAATTGATGTGAATGTATGCGTGAATATATAGTCATGCACACAAACTTATATACTTTTTTTTTTTAGTACTAAAACGTTCTCATGATATGTATTTTCGAAAATATAACTATATGACAATATAGAATGTATGTTGAACCAAATCTACTGTGTGAAAAAACTTATTGTGTGAATGTAATAAATATAAGGGTGTTAATATTTTTAAGATGAACTTCTCTGATTTATTTAAGAAGAATTTGTAATAAAAGAAAGAGAAACTGTTTTATAAGTCTTGTAAGAGCCCAAACACATAAGATTTTATCTATTTGTGATTTGTACATAATATGATTTCATATGTATATATACAATGTAATACCTACGAGTTTTTTGATCTCGTAGTCTAGATAAGTCTATAGTGCTAATAATTTTTTTTATTAAGATTATAAACGTATTTTTTAACACATTTAATATTATCGATTTTTTCAACACATTTTATATTATTTGAACATAATTTTTTCTATGTATATCTAATAAATTTTGTTTCTCACTATCAGTTTAATTTGACCTGTACTGTAAGAAATCTTTCTCTTTCATTGTTTAAGAAATCTTTCTCTTTCAGAATGATTATTATATATGTTGTAATATAAATAAATCGTAAATTCAAATTCTATTATATTTTTGTATTATATATTTATTACTTATCAACTAATTAAATCTTTATAAATAACTACTAATTATAAATTCAAACCCTTGACACTTAATTAATATACTAATATCATCAATATTAATTTTTGCTCACTTTCATTTCTCTTCCTTTATTATTTTTTTTCTTTTGTTTTTCTATCTCCATAAAAATTAAAAAATAAATGGTGTAAATACATATTTGAAAGTGATAACATAGTGATAAACGCGGCTTAGTAATCCACATATATATATTTATACGACTAAAACAAAAATGTATTTTATTTTCTTCCTATTTATTTTAAAATAATGGTCTCTTCCATTATTAAATACAACACATAATTAATACAAAACAAAACAATGTAATCACATAAAAAATATATATTTTTTAACTATCTCAAATAAAAGCCTGAAAATCTTGTTATCTTTTAAAACTTTTCATTTTTTTTATTGTAGTTTAGATAAAAATTACAATACTTGCATTTTTCAATTAAGATTACAAAAAATTGCTCATGACACCTCTCACATAAAAACATTTAATTTTACATATTTAATAACTTATAAACATTCACAATTTATAACTATTATTTTAGAGTATTTAAAATTTTGAAAGTACAACCTATAAAATTTATAGGTTACGATCGTCACTCCCAACATTCTTAAGCCATTACTCATATTTTGATACAATAAACTTTTCACTTTTAATTTTAAGAGGGAGATATTATTTTTAAAAACAACTTATCAGTTTTTATATGAAAAATTTATCAAAAGTTTTAAAAGAAATAATTTGTCTTCAAATTTTTGGGACGTATCCTAAACGAAATAAGTTTTTTATATTAAAAAATAATATTTTAAAATAATTATTTTTACTAAATTTTTACTAACTTTATTGCTTGTGAAAATAGGCTTATCATTCAACACCAAAAGAACATACTTGTGTGAATAATCTACTCTATATAGAGGGAATAAAATTTAAAAAATCATAATTACAATAATTTTTGTAAAAAATATTAATTTTTAACAAAAATATATAACTATTAATTTTCAATGATCTAAGTTTTAAGAGATGTTTTATTTTTATTTAATTGATTTTGATCGATTATCTCAATCATAAAGATGAAAAATATTATTTTAAGAAACATTGATGATATTCATTAAAATTTAGAATAATTTAGAAGTAATTATTTATTAAATATCAAATAACGATTAAGTATTGATTATGGGTGGACCAAGGTATGCATTAGCCATAGTATATATTGTTGCAGTATTTGTTTGCACCCTTGGATGCGAACCCTAGTTGTGGAATTAATTTGTCCTTAAGATCAAATTTCAGAATCATATAATTAAAACCACACATAAAAATAAGTCTCACACGATCTCTTCTCTCTTTCTCATTGACTCTCTCTCTCTCTCTCTCCATTTCTCACACTCTCTCCCTCTCTCTGGTTGCCAATGGCGGATCCAATCTCCAAGCCTCTGATTTCATTTATCATCATAGCTTCCTTGTTGCTGTGCTCGCACGCTTCCTCTGACGTCCCCTTCATCGTCGCTCATAAGAAGGCGTCTCTCAACAGGCTTAAGTCTGGCGCTGAAAGGGTCTCTGTCACCATCGATATCTATAACCAAGGAACCTCGTATGCTCCGATCTATAACCCAATTTTCTCTTTTCTTTTTATTTTCCCCCATTTCAGATCCCAATTCCCCATTTCCATATATGTTCTGATTATTGGATTTATGTGATTTTATTCAATTTTGTTAATGTCTATGGTTGTGTTTATGCTGTTGGAAATTCGGATGCTGATAAGATGTTGGTAAAGATTATTTTTTTTTGCTGGATCTTGGATTTATTTATTTGTTTTATTATTTATTTGAAAGTGGTATTGAAAATTAGGGAAAAGGGTAATCTTTGATCAGGTGGGTAGGAGAATGAATTGATAAAAAATATCTTTTATTTTTTTTTGTTAGCCGTTTTTTAAGCATCTGAATTCTGAAGCTTGCCCATTTTGCTTGCATGCATTAGTAATGGGGAGGAAATGAATTTGATGCTGGAGTTTTTGCTTGTTGCAATTTGATCTGGTTGAGATTATGTTGTGAGTTAAGATATCCTGTGTGTTTTGGGGATAATTGGTTATGAAATTGATTGGAAAATTGAACCTTTCGGTGGATCAATTTGAGTTTAAACTTTAAAGGGCTTATGCTAATGATATCTCTGATTTGACATATTGGTGATTCAAAGTGTGAAGTGCGTTGCTAGTCAACATTGTATGTTTTTTTGTTTGTTTTTATATGAATAAAAGTTGGCTGAAGGGTAGTTCCCAAATGCAAAATCTATTCCTGTGTTTTATGGGATTGAGTTTAATTATTGACATGGATTATGGTAGGTTAGTAGTAGAGGGTTTAAATCAATAAGATAGAACTTGGTGTGCCGATGCCTTTTTTGAATCATGGTTTTGTTTTGTTTCACAATCGCAACACCTCTTGTTTTGGGTGTTAATCAATAAGATAGGACTTTGGGTGCCGTTGCTTCTGTTGAATCATGATTATTTTTTTCAAAATTGCAATACCTCTTGTTTTGTGTGTTCCTCTATTGTCTCAGAACACGAGAGGTTAACAAGCCTTGTAATCCTTGTTAAGTTGTTGAATTTAACAATTTCGATTTGCGATTGATCTTCTATGTTTGCTATTGATTTTCTGTTATCATTTTAACTAACCATTTTTCTTTCTCACTTTTAAAGGACTGCATATGATGTGAGTCTGACAGATGATAATTGGCCAAGTGATCTTTTCAGCATAGTCGGTGGTAGCACTTCAAAGACATGGGAAAAGCTTGATGCGTGAGTTTCATGTTAATTGCTATAGCATTTTCTCCACTCTTTGGTTACCTTCTTTTCCGCTCTGCTGCATTTTGGTTTATTTCTTTTTACAAACAATTCATATTTGCAGCGGTGGCATCCTTTCCCACACATTTCAGTTGGAGGCAAAATCAAAGGGAGTATTTGCTGGTGAACCAGCTGTTATAAAGTTCCGTGTCCCCACAAATGCCGCTTTACAGGTTTAATTTTTTGGCATTCTTGTCTATTGTCTTTTATTTTCTAGTGAGTGAATTTGTTTCCCTCTTAATGGTTTGTTGCTATCAGGAGGCATTATCAACTCCCATATTGCCTTTAGATATTCTTGCTGATAAGCTTCCTGAGAAGAAGTTTGAATGGGTAAGTTTCTTGTATACTTGACTGTTGCTCGAATCAATCTAAGTTACTTGCATTGACTGACATGTTGCTTTTTTTTTTTCATGTATTAATATTTGGTTGGACTGGATTTCTCAGGCTAAGGTATGGACAATTATTTTATGCTCTTTGTAATTGCAATTTTTGAAATTATTTTGTGAATATATGAATTTGAATTTAGAATTAGGGCTGCCTATTTTGTTAGTTGATTTTGCAAGTTGCCGGTCAAGCACGATGACTACTAGTTCAGAGTCATTATCATTCAAATTTTGCAACGTTTTTTGTTTTCACTTTTAATTACAAAATTGCCACCTTATTTTCATTTTGTTTCGTATTTAAAAAGTTTTGCACGGGAAGCAATGAAAACCAAGAAAAAGTTATTTCATTTGTTTCCTATGCAAACCTTTGAAAATAGGAAACAAAATGAAAACAAGGTAGCAAAGTTGTAATTGAATTTCAATTAGGAACTGAAAACTGAATATTTTTTCTCACCCATCTGTGTTTTGCTTTCATGTGCATTTATCTCTTCTAATGTATTTCACAAGGAGATGAGGACACAACTTCAAAATCTTCTTCATGATGTGCTATTTTTAACTTCTTTCAGGATGTATCATAATGTAATGTCTTTTCCTTAATGTCAAAATGTTTTTGTCCACAGAGGTTGCTGGCTAAGTATGGATCTCTAGTCTCGGTGATCAGCATAATCGTTCTGTTTGTGTACCTGGTAGCTTCACCATCAAAATCTGGTGCAAAAGGAAGCAAGAAGAAGCGTTAATCATCGATGAATCATTACCTTTACAATCAGACATTGGAGACTAGAGCATGACTTTCTGTCAGCGGTCAGTTTTCACCTAGTTAGCACATGTTTTTGAACTTTTTGAATGAATGGTTAAATGAGTTAGTGAGAGAACAATTTAATTTCTCGCCGGCATAGCCTGAACAGTTGTTTTCAGTTCTCACATGGATGGTATGGATCATAGCTAGAAAAAGTATATTAATCGAATACGTGGGCTCATAGCTATTTTGTACTTGTTACTGTTTATTATGTTTTGACGATCCTCAAGTCATGATGTCCGCGAATGAAAATTGACCACTTTACTAAATCAATTATCTAAAAAGCTTGTAATTGACCTCGATAAACTTCAGTGTCCATAATTCTCCCTCATTTTGTTTCTTTCCTACCTACTGGCCATTACCTTTAGAGTTTGGATGTAATTTATGTAAGCATCAAGTCTTGAGAATAAAGGTGTGTGTCCATTGTCCAACACAGATCGGTGTTCAATTCTGGCACGTAGTTATGTGTCAGTGTCTCGTCCTGTTTGCGGGTAAGTGTTTCATTTCTTGATAGCCGGTTTTACAACATTAGTGGTCGAGCAAAACAATTACAGTTACAAGAACATAGTAAGATATGGCGTATGACAAAGACACCCCCCAACATTTGTTCTCCAACCCCCTTTCGCCTTAACTCCGAAATATTTCCTCTCCAAAATTTCGCATGTTGCTCTCAACAAAGATTTGAATCGCTTTCCTAACGTTTCTTTTACTTTTCCACGAACAGCTTTCTTGTTTTTGTTGGCTGCCCAAAGAAAAACCATAAACTCCTCATCTAAGAAATATTGAAACATAACTTGTGTTACCAGTATGTCCTGCAGACCAAATCATTCTTTCCGTGGAGTACATAAGCTATTGTTGGAGTACATGATATATTGTTGATTGCAGAACTGAACTTTTGCCCAAATCAGATTTTCGTCAATACTAGTATTTGGCTGTCATTGTGCAATTGGCAAAAATGTCATGGAATTAAGTTTACTTTGTTGAAAATTGACATTTTTTTGATAAATTATTATAAAATCAAGTCAAATTTTATAAATTATACTTCGATCGTTTGAGTTTTCTAATCTTAAATTCGTTGTAAAATCTGAAGCCAGTGGTTTTTAGCAACATTTATGAATTTTTTCTACTGAACGGCGCTTGGTCTCTGTAGGATTAACCAAATAGTTTAGATTGGGACACTGAAGTCAAGGATTTGATAACATTTAATTTTCATTAAAAAAAGAAAAAAATAGTGATGGCTACAATTGTACTTAATCTTACACTACTTCCTACTTTCAAGTAAACAAATAATATTCGTTGTGTGACTCATTCCTAGGGACTCGTTTCAAATGAAAGTGTATGTCTCTCTTTGGCACTACACAAGCTGTTTTTTATAATCGAAAGATGAATGTAGTTAAATAAATAAGTAGCAAGTTGTTTTTATAACCAAATAATTGAACTTAAAATATTTAAAGAATTTCCAGGAGAACGCCAATTTATATCCGGAAAAATAATCTTCAATCAAATTTAACATATGAATTGTTTGAGGAGAACAGTAGTTTATATCTTACGTGAAATAATTTTTTTAATTAATTAAACTTTATTTATTAACATGTAAGACCAAAATAAATTCAGCCATGGACACTTGTAAAGATAAAGTAAGGATAGCGTGTCCATCGGGTGATAAGCCACGAACTAACCTTTTCAAAGCCACCCAACTTCAACCTCTATTTTCATAAAATACACTATCAGCTAACTACTACCGAACTTAGTTTTTGGGGTTGGTTTAGCATCTCAAAAAAAAAAAAAA
>JBBPBS010001064.1:1804439-1816312 GCA_037974835.1 Cicer judaicum | reverse complement strand
TACATCAGCAATTATTCTTTAATTTTTTTAGCTTTTCATAGGTTTTTTTAGATAATCTTATTTGGTGTGTGTCAAAAATTAAATGTGTATGTAGAAAGTCTATCTCAAATTAACTATATTGTAAATGTCTAATATCATCCACTAAATTTAATTTTGTTGGGTTTATGTTAACTATTTTAATAAAGAATAAATTGATAAATTAGTTGCATAAAAAAAGAAAACTATTTAAACATGATATTTATTTGAAAACTTTCAAATTTATTTTACTTTTTAAAAATTTATTTTATTTTTACAATTTTATTGTAAAACTTCATCAAATTATTGACTTCAAAAATGATTATTGTGATTTTGTTTTATTTACTTTTTATGATCATAAAGGAAAAGTGGATGAAAGTATAAAAAAAGTGAGTGATATTGACTTCAAAATAATACACATAATATTAATAATTAGAAAAAAAAAATAATTAACATCATATTCAAAAGTGAAAATAACACTTTTTTTTTAGAGTAAATGCAAGACAATGAAAGATTTTTATATTTGATTCAAATTTGAAAATAACTTTTGATTTTTTTTAAATAAAAAATTTCAATCTTAAAATCAGACGATAAGAATGAAATTTCAATCTTGGAAATAAAAAAAGGTAAGACGGTGTGAGCGTTTTTATGTATAAAAAATGTATGAAAATATAGACTTAATAGAGGTTTTGGCTGTGTATATTGTAACGTGGCACACGATGATTGGGAGAATATTGTGAGTAACAAATACGTCCCTGGAACTGATATACACGTTTTCATTTTCTTCTTGTAATCATCCCAACACAGAAAGAAAGGAAAGAGGTGCGCACACAGTTGTTCCCCGAATCCCTTGCAAAATGAGCAACTACCAGAGAGCACCTCAAGACCCTTATCCTCCACCAGGCTACGGATCACCTTACCCTCCACCACAGGGTTACCCGCTATCACAACCCCCACCTGGCTACCCATCAGCACCACCGCCACCATCCTACGAAGGCTATCCTCCGCCACTGCCTCCTGGTTATTCAACCTACCCATCGCGTCCTCAACATGAATCCTACCAAGGCTATTTCAACGATGGCTATCCTCCTCCACCTCCTCCTCCCAATTATCATTGCCACCACGTCCAACATCATTGTCACGATGATAATAACGCCGGTTTTTCTTCTTTCTTCCAAGGCTGGTATGTTTTTCAATTTTATCGTTCTGTTTCTCTTTTAAATTTCCCCCAATTTTATTGGTTTAGATTTTATTATATTATTCGCTTAGGGTTTTTGTTTCGTGTTATGTACTATTTCATAGATTTATTTTATTACTAAACATTTCAGAGAATCATATGGACTCATGTTGACTTGCATTGCATAGAATCACATGTTTGAGGACTTTTGAATGAATCCAATAAAACGTTTTGGTTATTATCCCTCTAATCATGCCTAAATTGATATTGCTTTTGTTTTTATTCTAAAAACCCAACATGCAATGGCTCAATGATAAGGATTCTCAGTACACATAACATTAACCTCGGTTGTAGGCTTGTACCACTCAGTTCCACACATGCATCTAATATACTAACGTGATCCCATTTGCAAAGGAGGTGAATGATCGTGTATTGAGTCTCAACCCCATAGCTCTTAGGCAGCATAAAGTAAGTCAGAGATCAGAGAACATGGACAAACTATAGGATGAGCTGAAACCTACCCTGTTGAGTTAAATCTAGATCCAAGGGAAACAGGGTCTCAGCATCCTTCTCTCTTAAGTGTGTGTATGTAACCAAGTTTAAATAACCAAACTCACATCCAAACGCAGATTTTGCCATGAATTTAAGAAGTTCCTAATTGGAGTGTTGGCCCAATCGCGGGCTCCTTCCATGGAATTTGGTTTTTCCAAACATATGCTTAGTAATTTTGGGCCTTGTGATTGTCAATTTGTCAAACAATTTTGAGCATGTTATGCTCTTTTTTGTGTGTTGAGTTGTAAGTTTATCTTTGATTGGTTAATTTTTCAATTAATTTTGATATTATGTTTGTCGTTCTAGTTTAGTTTTGGCAACCTTGATATGTACATATAATATATGAGAAGTTAGAGATGTAGGATACAATCAAATATTGGTAATGATGAACTACCTTAGACACAATTACAATGTGAGGTCAAAGATCATAATAGATTATAGAAGGTAGCAAGCAAGGAACCAAAAAGCTAGAGCTAATAAGAAAAGATTGAATTCTTTTTTATTTGTTGGCCAAGGAAAAGTGAAGAAGAATCGAGCAAAGTAATTTTACAGTAATTGAAAGCTTTAGAGCTAACACAATTTGATGAAACCCTAATTAAAAATTCAATATTCAAAATTAAATCTGAATTAAAATTCAAAAATTACTCCCCATTTTAAAATCACACACCTTGGAATGGGTGCAGAGATGAAACGTCTATACAGACACCATCAATTGGGCCAATATTATTAAGCTGCCAACTAACCAGCACACAAAAGTATGCATTATTCACTCCTAACATAAGAACTGGTGAGGGAAGTTCTGACATTGTTATTTTGAAGGAACAGCTGTGCACAAAGTATATGCCAATCACATACTGTTAACTGGAGTCTGCATTTGCGAGACAAAGACAAGGTCCTAGACCACTTGAAGTAGTTTACATTTATGCTAACATCATTGATGGCTCAATCTAACCGTATAGGAAACAAGTTAACTTGTAGTTTTGTCAATTGTCATAAAATATAACTAACAATAGCTAGATCAATGTCAACTTTTCTGTACTACTACAGATAACTGGTAGGTATATCCCTCACCTCCCATCACCCAGGACCTAAAACTTTTTAAAGGTCCACTTTATAAGACTTCAATTGTGTAAAATTTGATAACACTAAAGTCAATCTGGGTAATATTACTTGAGATTTTCTGGATAACTACAACAAAATTTGATAGTATGTAAACTATCAGTAGCATTACTTTAGACTACCATATGCCACTTTCGGCCATATCTCATGTGCTAGCATATGTATAGCTTCAAAGAATTCATCAAGCAAAATTTAATTTCTGCTAGAAACATAGTAAAGAGTAGAATGAGTAGAGTTGAATTCCCTTTATTCATTGAAGTTTTCTACCTGTATTATCTTCATTAACTACATGTTTCACTTCAAACTTGGGCAACCTTGAACCATTATATCAAAATAAAATCAAGAGTCAAATATAGCTAAAAAGATAGTTCTTCTTATGATAACAACTCTTTTCTTTTTTTTTTAAATAATGCAGATCTCATTCTTTTCTTAGTTTGATTAAAAATTTATATTTTAGTCATTTGTTCAAATTTATTATGCTTATGCCAAGCTTTGTTTCTGGCAACCTTGATTGTCAATTGGTTTAACAAACACATGTTTCACTTCAAACTTGGGCAACCTTGAACCATTATATCAAAATAAAATCAAGAGTCAAATATAGCTAAAAAGATAGTTCTTCTTATGATAACAACTCTTTTCTTTTTTTTTTTAAATAATGCAGATCTCATTCTTTTCTTAGTTTGATTAAAAATTTATATTTTAGTCATTTGTTCAAATTTATTATGCTTATGCCAAGCTTTGTTTCTGGCAACATTGATTGTCAATTGGTTTAACAAACTAACTATCAAAGTTTAGGGAGAAATATTGTGTCACACTACAAGCTTTCCTTGATCTTCATAAGTAATCAGTTTGTTTCTCTAACTTACTATTAAACAAGAATATTCTATGGAATTGTTATATTTCAGCTTGAGGCGTCAACTTTTAATTAAAAAAGTCGCATGAATTCTTTTTAGCTTTATATTAGTTGTACTTTTTAAAACCTTTATGAAGTTAATTTGAGAGTAAGGAAAATGAATACGGGTGATAAGTCAGGAGTGGAGAGAGTATCCTATGGTTCAAATAAGGTTTGGTCCACAGTAGACCAAATTAGATAACCATGGTTTATTGTTAAAAACTATTGATTAATAATATACCGTTCCATTGCAGATCCAAAACTTGATATTGGAAAATCTATATAACTATGTTTTTCAAGGTTTATACTATTCAAGTACATTTTACCTTTTATTCTTAATAGTAGGATAACTTGTACTTAATCTTAATCACATTGTGATTAATATTAAATACTAACTATTGTGGAAAAGCAAGTTTTCAACTTCTTATGTTGTAGGGATGAGCAAAATCATTTTGACTTAAACCGAACCCGAGCCAACGAATGGACCGATTTGATAAAAAAATTTAAAGTGCACTAAAAACTGAATCAATTTATAAAACTAAGAACCAAACTGTATTTATAAAAAATTGTTTGTTAACCAAATCGTTTTTTAAAAATTAAAATCGAATTGGAACTGAACCATTTTAAATTTTGCAAAACCTAAAACCCAAAATCAAACATGACCTAAAATCAAAACTATGCAAACTGAACTATAAAATCACATGGCCATTGCCGCCGTCAACCACCGTTGCTAATAACATTGTTCCTTTCTTCTCATTTAAGTTCAACTGCTCTGTCTGTTTTATATCTATATACGATTATGTATTTCTCTTATGGATTTTTTAGGTATTTGCTCAATAGATTATCTGTATGTTTTATAAAATCTTCGGTTACTCAAAATCGACCACTTCACTCATCCTTATATATAAAAACCTATATTTTCAAAGTAAGTTTTCAATATGTTTTTTTCTTAAAATATAGAAAATTTCATCTTATACACCCACTACTATACTCTTACCCGCAAAAATTTTAAAAATGTCAATTTTATCTTTTTTATTGTTATGGACGAGTTCGGGCTTATTGCTTTCAATATTTCTGGTAGGCAAAAGTTTTTTGCTCGGTAGATATCTTGTTCTAGGAAATTGAGAACCCCCAAAATTTTAATAACTATTGTAAATTTTTTTTTTAAGTTTCTCGAATCAAGTTATGTATCGATAAACTTAAAAAAAAGTTCAGTGTTATGTATTAGAAAATTCTAATAATTTAAAAAAATTGAAAAGAAAATTCTAATAATTTAGAAAAAATTTGACGCTCATGCACCCAGAAACTTGAATGAAAATGTGATTGAAAATGACAGTTACAAATATTTAAATGATGGAAAAATTGAAATTTCGTCAGATTCGTGGGTGTAGAAGTACAATTATGGGGTACAAGATAAAAATTTTAAACATGAATTGAAAATAAAATGAATAAAAAATTTTACATTCAAATAAAAAATAAATCCATCACCCAAACCAATTCACTCACATAATTTGCATTAACCGAAACCCACTTAAATCGTTCGAAATTGAGTTTTTGTATGTTAGGGTTTGGATGGGTTGACAAAATTGGGCGTGAACTCGTCCAAACCTGACCAAAGCTCAACCATATTATGTTCTCCAGCAATGTGAATGCTGCGTTAGACTACATTCATAAATAAAATACTTGCATTGATTGATGAATCTCGGCCATACCAAGTCCTCTACCACAAATTTGTTTCTCCACTCACCCCGACTAAAACACAACCACCAGACAAAATGAAAGGAACATCTCCTAAGAAAGCCTCGTTTCGACCTCAACCAAAACTGTTAGATATAGGTACCAACTTGTTTATGTGGTGTGTTGGCTCTAATGATTCGTTTTGAGGGGGTCTTTCTTAGTTTTAGAGGTGACCAATGATGCTATTGGAATGTTTGATAAAATGTCTCCAACAAAAACCAACATTTAGAAAAATCATAGAGATTGAAAATTTATTAGACATATTCCGCACAATCCACAAATAAAATGTTTGTAAAGGTGTTTCTTGGAGCTATTGAATCAATTGAAATCACTTGCAAAGGCTTCACATAGAATACAAGTACATAAAAACAAGACTCAACACATTAATGAAGTGAAGTGCATCTAATATTATGTATAAAAAACTAGCAAAGTGCAAAGACATAACAAACCACTACATATCCAGGGAGTCTAAATAAAATTGCATTTATCAGTCAGCCTAAACGGAGTACAAACTGCTTAATAACAAAAGAAAAATTAAACTGAACCTAAAATGCACCTACAGAGTCCATACATATTCTGGTGCATCGTTCCTTTTCCCAGCCACCGTGCGATACAAATACATCTTCTCCACTCTCTGCTCATCTTCCATATCACAATCTTCTTGTTCACTTTCATTGAAGATCTCCACATTCAGCCTCGGCATCTTCTTAGCTAGTGTCTTACATGCTCCTACAGTCACTTCGCACGACGACATCCAAAGGGATCGCATTGTTTCATACTTCCCTATGTCTGTCAGAAGAGCCGAGTCGCCAAAAGGACAGTCTCTCATCTCGAGCTTGCGAAGCTTTTTGCACCCGTTCAATACATAGAGCATTCCCTTGTCACTCTCACCAGCAAATGCAATAGACAGCATTTCAAGCTGCTCAGCATACATTCCAATGTAAAGGAAGACCTGGTCAGTCAACTTCCCTGAGAGTGATAGCCGCCTCAGTCGCTTGCATGACTGCACGACCGCCCCGAAACCTTCATCAAGTGGCTGCATAGTATCAGGGTCAGGTTTTGTTGCATCAAGAATACATAACCTAAATCGGATAAAATTCGGGCAGTTCTTAGCCACTGTTATGAGAGCTGCATTAGTCATCTGGTGACAGAAGTAGAGTAATGAGTGAAGCTTGGGGCATCCCATCGATATTGCTACCAGTCCTTTTTCTGTAACAGCTGCATGATTTCCAAAGGGAGCTGAAGGAAAAACCCTCAACTCTTCCAAATCTTTACATGAACTGGCTACAACACCTAGTCCTTTGTCACCAATGCAATCCATTATCTGCACAAGTACAATGCCAAGTCCTTTATATCATGATTTGGTTTTAGTCCCTATATAAAAGTTTTTATTTGTTTTTCATCCTTGCAAATGTACCTCATTTTGCTTTTGGTTTTGTTCAGTTTTGGCCCCTGCAAAATTTACTCATATTGGAATGGGTCCGCCTAATAGTTATTTTAGACAATATTTGGGGGACCAATTCATATAATAAAATTTTGCAGGGATTATAACAAAGCACCAAGAACCAAAAGGTAATGTGGTATATTTGCAAGTACAAAAAATAAAAAACTTCACGGACTTAAAAAGGTATGTTTACAGGGACCAAATGCATATTCAAACCTAATAACTATTAACAAGTAAAAGGAAGACATTTTAAGCTTGATATAGTTTACCCATAAGCGCTGTAGTTTCCCACAATGGCGAATGAGTTTAATCAGCTCACTGCTCTGAATGCCGGCAGCATAGCTTAAGTTCAAGGACGTTAAGTTTCGGGCAATTGGATATATAGCTGCAAGGCTAAAAGGAGCCACTTCCAAAAACCCCGACAAACTGGTTATTGACTTGCACTTAAGAATGGTAGCCTTAAGCTTTGCATAGGTATCTGAGTTGAGATCATGGAAAAATGAACCAATACCCAAATCCACTAGCTGAGGCGCTCGCATCAGTATCTTTTGCAGTGCATCAACGGGCACAGAACGGTTCAACCTTAGACTCTTGAGGTTAGGAGATCGTGCCACAAGTCTCTCAAGTGCCCCCAAATTAATCTCTCCTTTAAGGCAAGCAAAATTCAGAGAGACAAGTGATGTGCAGCTTTCGGGAAAACAACTTAGCCACTGTCCTTTGTGGTCTTCAACTTCATTCTCTTGCAAGTCCAGCTCCCTAAGAGACCTGCATTTCAATTTCAATAAAACACGAGCCAATCGCAAAGTCAATAACACATTCTTAACATGCTGCACACAATTCTCAATCAGCAAAACACATTTCTCAACAATATTTTCCCTAACCCCAAATGTATCACACACACAAGATAATCTGGAGCAAAACATTTTCCCAACCAACACTGCTCGTCTTCATGAATTCACAAATTGATAATGAATTAAACAATTGTCAATCAAAATCCTCAATATACTTTTCAAGATACTAATGAAAAATAGTATGTCCACAAAACTAGACACGAGGTAAAAGTTAAGCTCAAAGCAATCAACCACTTTGCTGAACTAATTGTACTCTTATTCCCTAACTGGTAGCAACAAAGAGAACACAAGCCAACAATAAACTAATAAATATAAATAAATAAATAAACATTAAATTTTGATAGTACAATAAGACAGACAAACACCAAAACAGAACTTCACTGCAATATACCTTAACCGTACAGCTACCAAAACAAAAACAAGAAACCATAAAAATTGTACAGACAGAATCTAAATACCATATGAAAACAAAGACAACATAAACCAAAAACAAATTATCCATCAAATAACATAATATAATAAATAAAAGAAACACTAACAACACAAGATTCAACCCAACAAATCAGTTCTCACCTGCAATTTGCAGCTATAGCAGCAAGACCATCCGTGGTGAACCCTTCACAACTAACAAGAACTAATGACTTAAAATTCATGAAAGAACGAGAAAGTAGCTCTAGGCTATCATCAGAGACCACCATTCTCTTCAACCTAAGCTCCTCCAATCCAACTTTACTCTTAGCCAGTGCTTCAATCCATGGATAGACAAAACCACCCCAACCATGAGGAACCAAACTAAAGTCAGCAAAATGAGGTTTTCCTTTCAAAGTTAAAGATTTGAGACTTGGAAACCTTTGGACCAACCTCTCAGGACTAATAGAGTAACAGTTCCCTATGAAAACTCTTTGTCTTGTAAATCTCTCTATTCTACACCAACTTTTGCATACCAAAGACAAAGCGTTTCGGTCACTATGTGACACCACATAGTCAAACACATGTTCTATTACCTCGTCTGGAAAATAATTCATTTTTCTATAATCTCACTCAAAAGTTCCAAATTCTACAACTTCCATAGAAAACTTTCATACTCTCAACAAGGAAATAAAAAACAACAAAGATAGAAAACACGCGTAATAAACAACCAAGATCTAAAACACTGAGACACCCTTTAGAAATCAGAGAAAAGAAAAACAGATCTTACTTAACTAGAGTGAGATAACAAGATCTTTAAATCTAGAACATGATGAGAGATCTGGAAGGAAAAAAGGCTAAAAATAATTTATAGGAAAAAAGGTAGTGTTAAAAATTGAAAATTTAACATTTTCTAGCTTGGATCTGCACGATAGCAACCAAAAAGGACACAAATTATATCTAGTGAATACAGTTACAGAAGGGAAAAAAATTGAAAAATGGTATGGAAGAGAAGAAAACCAAACAGAAAAATTATGATCTTGCAAACCAAAGGGTTGTAGTGATGATGATGGTGAAATGGGATGTTTCTAAAAATAAAAATAAAAACAAATGCAGAAAAAAGAGAGGTGAAATTGGATAGATTATAGATCTAAGAAAATCTAAGCTTATGCAGAAATAGTAATTACATTATAGAACACACAGCAACTAAAGAGAGTGGGAGAAAGAACAAAACCCATTTTGAGTTGTTTTTGTTTCAGTCACATGGCCCTTTGTTGTTGTTTGTTAAAACCATAATAACTCAGAGAGAGAGAGAGAGAGAGAGAGAGAGAGAGATGAAGCGAAAAATGGTTGAGTGAAGATTGATTTATTTAACCATGGTTAGATAAATGAAACGGAGAGCGTAGATTTGAATGATGGGAAATAAAGAGAATCTGAACCGTTGAATGGGTGAACATGCATGTGTCTTTGTCACTGCTTTCGAAGTGAGCCACCCCTCTGCCAAAAGCATAGCACCCTGTTTACCAAAAGAGAGTTTTCAAAGAGAAAGAAAACAAATAGAAAACGATTGTTGGATTATTATTTCATTAATGACACCTGGTTTCGGGAAAAACTACGATATTGCCCTGCCTAAGGTCTCCTTAGATAAGACCGAAATTAACACGTGTCGTTAATCTTCTTGCTCGTGTTCGCCACTCGCGGTACTGTACTAGACTAGACTACTTAAACTTACTCACCAAAAATAACTCATTTTAAGTACTAATCCTTCTATACTTAAAAGTTAAAACATTAATATACTTTTTTTTATTAAAAAGTATTGCTAATATGTATATTTTATTTACAAATATAATTAAATTATTCTTTAGTATAGTAATCTTTCATTGTAACTGGTGTGTCATGGCAGAAACTATTATCTGAAAATAAAATTTTGGTTAAACTTTGGTGTAACCCAAAACTTGTGAAGGAGAATAATCTATTGTGAATTTTGGTTGAACTTTGCTATTTACAGGAAAGGGGTTTAACTATGCAGTTTTTAAATTTGACTATAAATTCCTTGTACGGTAATTGTAGTATTTTTGTACGATGGATTAGAATATTCTTTCTATTCTCATTAATAAAAAAATTCCTTAAAAAAAAACACACAGATTTTGAAGTAAAAATATAAATAGCAAAGGAAAAAGGTTCAAAATGGCATTAGAAAAGGACCTAAAAATAAATTTTGGAAAAGTTGATAACTAATTTGCAACATTATAATTTTGTAGGGACTACTTGCAAATTTGAACATTATAGGACCAATTTGAAAAATTATAAGGATCAATTAGCAAACTTTGAGAAAAATAAGGACTATTGTCATGATTTTAACACATAAAGGGACAAAATTATAAATTTTGAAAAGATATAGGAATCATTTCAAATATACAAGGTAAAGGAGAATTATATGCATACTAAAAGAAGAGAAATGGAGCGATGATTTGCAAGAATATTCTTATTATTTCTCATATTTTATTTGCATATGACTATTTCTTAATTTTCAGAAGTAACTAATAGGGAAACATTAGTTGTGAAGAACATATGATAATGGTGGCAAAGGTATTTGTTGGCTCTCGCGAGACAAACTTGCAATGCACAAGCAATAAGATGGTGGAATGAGCTTCGAGAATTTTAGTGCCTGCAACCTTGCACTATATGCTTGGCAAGTAAGGGTGCCGTTTTATGACAAACCAATGTGTGGAGGAGTATTTGGAGCACCGAGTTTTCGTTTTGAGATTATAGTAAATGGTTCATTGGTGATGACATTAACATTTGTATTTTTCACAAACACTAGATTTGTTGATGGATCCATCATTGTCATACCTTCTCATTTCCCTCTCAATTAATCCAAAGTCGAGTAAGTATCTTACTCAAAATTGCACCTAAATCTTATAATGGCCTATTATGCAATTCTCTCTTTGATCCAATAATACTCAACATGATCACTCACGCTCCTGTGTTTTAAACGATTAAAAAAGATAAAAAAAAATTAAAAATAAGAGAAAAATATGATTTATTCACTATGAAGTGTTTATAAATTTTACATAAATGAGACTATTGGTACTTACAATAAATAAGTTACCCACATTACGCAAGCCACCTTTTTTCTGAAAATAATGTATGTTTTATAGTATTATTACACATTAACGAATAAGATAAAATGACAAATTAATATATATAGACCAATAATATAAAAACTTTTTATACATGCATCCAATAAAATTATGCTCAAGTGCCACTTTATTAGGCTAAATATTAAAATATATGGACAAATGTCTACGTAATGTGATTTAATTGGATATATGTATAAAAAATTTACACAACTGGTGTATAAAAATTAAATTCTAAAAATAATTACTCATTTACTTATTTCTTAAATGATACTCCTTCAACCTAGCAAAATATTATTCTATTTTCTTGAATGGTTTTTTGTCAAAATATATTTAGTAGTGAAAAACCATTTAACTTATACATTTTAAAATTAAAAAATGGTTTTTTGTCAAAATATATTTAGTAGTGAAAAACCATTTAACTTATACATTTTAAAATTAACAAACAATATTATATTAATATTTAGTCACAATTGTTCATGCGATTTCTTAACTTAATTTAAGATAACACTTCAGTCGTTTATCTTTTTTTTTTTTT
>JBBPBS010001064.1:1777844-1804369 GCA_037974835.1 Cicer judaicum | reverse complement strand
AATGTTGTAGTTTTTTTTACAAAATTTCGTCAAAAATTTTCAATAAAATTCATAAAATTAATTATCATCTTTCAATATAACTCAAATTTCATCAAATTTATAACTCAAATATTCAAATAAACTCATATTTTAATTTTTTTATATTTTCAAATTTTTGTAATAAAATTAAATAAATGATTAAATTGGAAAAAATAAAAAAAATAAATAACTGAAGTGTTATATGAAATTAAGTCAAGAAACTGCAAGAGTAATTGTGTTTATTTATAATTATTTAAATTGCTAGATTTTTTTAACTATATCTCCTTTTAGAAGAAAAAAAAATCAATATACCCTAGTTTAAAATTAATAAACAAAAATGTTTTTTTTTACGCCACCCAGATGAAAGAAATTTTGTTTGGCTCCTTTAGAAGGTTACATTACGAAGACACGACTATGTATTATTTTTTTAACAAATAATAAAATAATAATTTAATAAATAAAAATAATTATAAAAAATAAATTATATTAATAAAATCAAATAAAATATATTAAATGAGAACGTGATTGTACAAATTAATAGAAGATGGTTGTATATCTAATATAATGAAACTCTATTGATAGAAATTATATAGGACGTGAACAATAATATAATTCTCATTGTTTGTGTTCGGGTGGAGGATGTGTTGGGAGAGAGTTGAAGTTTCTTTTTAATAAATTTAAAAAAATATATCACTTCATATGCCAACTTTTGTTTGATTTCATATAGACATGAAAACATTAATGTGTTTATAATAATATAAAAATAGGTGGCAAAATCCTAGACAAAATCATGTGCTTTGCATTTCAGATATTTCACAAAAATTTGTGATGGAATTATATGATAAATCTATCATATTTTAAAGATAAATTAGCTACTTAATTTTATTTTATAAACACATGAGAGAGTTGTTAACAAAATAAAATTAAGTTGATATAATAATATAGCACGTTATTTATTTTGACACATCTATTCAAACACATTATTCTTGATGTATTTTTTCTTCAATTTAATATATTTTATTTTATTTTATTAATACAATTTACTATTTTTTAATGATAATTATTTTTTTAATTATTTTTTATTTATTATATCCGAAGAAAGAATAAGAGAAAGTTGTTAATAAAATTAAATTAAATTGCTAATTCAAAAAATAGAAAAAATATGTTAAAATAATATAAATTTATCAATAAAATATAAAGTTGTTAAAATGATATAACACGTTATTTGTTTTTATTAATATAAATTTGTTTTTTCAAATATTTTTATTATTTTTAATTTAAGCTTAATTGTAGTTTTGGTCCCCCTATTTTAGCTAAATCGCGAAAGTAATTTATCCATTTTATTTTTCTTAAGTTTTAATCCAATCCAAAACTTGATAAAGCGTCATATTTTTTAAGTCACAACACACCATTTATGATAAACAATTATTCAATTGTTAGAATAAAAAATAAAAAATTAAAGGCTTGTACATAGTTGCATTCTACGACCTCCTACCGAATTAGAAAGAATTTATTGGTCGATATGCCATATGTTAAAAATAAAAAATAAAAAAGATATTTTGGTATATATTTGTCAATGTGAAGTATTTTGGTGACTTTTTTTTTATTTAAAAAAATGATATTTAAATAAAAAACCTGATAATACACCAATACTAAACAATAACAATTTAATAAAAGAATTATTTTCACTTTTATTTATTTATATATTTTGTTTAATATGTGTGAAATAGTGAAATGATTCTGTTATTTTGAAACAATAAAAGTATTAGGTTGTAAAAAAACTTTATAGTGTTTGACATTAACAAAATCTACCAAAAGATCTACTACTTTTACAAATGATATACATGGTTGAATATTTAAAAATCATAAATAAAAAATTGAACGTGTTGACTATACATTTTAGAAATAATAGCATTTAATAGTAATTGCTTTTAAGAATATGACAATAATTTGATTTGATTTTGATACAAAATATATATTTATTTTATATCAAACCGATATCATTTACTATTTTAATCATAAAACTAAAAATAATAATTAACATATGTTTTTAAGAGACAATTTCTGTAATTATTTTAATTTTAAAATATTTTTAAAAATTAGTCAAGATACACCACCATACGATCGATTAGAATTTTCCCGAAATTTAGACAGTTTTAGCGTGACGGGTAGGAAGTAGTAAATGAGAATATTAATTGCAAGTTACATATCCATAAATACGTTAACACTGTGCTCCTACTAAGTACTAACGTAGACATGATTTCTTTTGTTTAGTGTTTTTTTGTCTATCAGATTCTTTGATGATTCGGTGTGTTATGGTGCACCGTACCCCTTGTAAGAGGCCCACGTAATTGGTTACATCACTGCCTGATCACACCATTAGGATGCGTGAACACAGAGATCTATACGTTTGTGATTGGCCTTCCCATCAAAATCGAATTGTTTTGGAGTAATACATCAATGATAGTTCCAGATTTAAGAGGTCACTGCCATAAAAAACGGGATTATGGGAATGCTTCAGGAATTTTTTCAACTGTCTCCTCTTTTCAAAAATATATTTTTTATATACTATAATTTAAAATTAACATATCATTTTTTTTACCTTCTAAGAGATAGAATGCTATTATAATTAAACAAAATATATTAAATAAAAAAATATTATTATATTTATATAAATATTTTTTAATTTCATATTTAAATTATCGTCGATTTAGTTTATTATTCAATTTAAGGTTGATTTTGAATCAACTAAAACCATTAATGATTAAAATAAAATTTTATTAAAATATTCTAAAATTGTTAGACGAGTTCACTAACGGTCTATACATAAAATAATATAAGTGAAAATGATTAATTTATTAAATTAATATATCTTTGCTATTTAATATATTTATTTTTAATTTAATATATTTTATTAATATAATTTAGTATTTATTTATTTATTAAATTAATCTTTTTTTATTTTGTCAAAAAAAAAAAATTCAATACACGATTGCACTCCTATAAAGTGACCTTCTCATAGGCAATTAAATTTCTTTGACTTAGGATGTGACCTCCTCAAGTAAACAAAAAAATCGGCATTTTCGCATAGAAAAAATTTCAATGCTCGAAGATAGACAATATTATATTACTGGGACATCAATGAGTGTATCATTAATTATATGGTAATATAAATGAGAAATACTATACATTTTTGTGTGAGTGTGTTCAAACAGATATTTATTGATAAAAATTAATTTTATAAAATTGATTTTATTTTAAAATAAGTTAAATGTAAAATAATTTATATTTAAATCAATTTATATAAAAGTGAATTGAATAATAATTTTAAAAATAAAAAATTACATTTAAATTCAAAAATTAAAATCAAAACTTTAAATTAAAATTAATTATAGAGGTATAGTCAACTCTACTAAAAAAAATTAAAAATGTAAAAATCAATTTTACATTTACATAATCAATTTTATTTGCTCCAAACATGAAACCAAGGATGGACTAATATTTTCACTTCATGATTTTTCTACCCAAATGATGATTGATTGAACTATGCTTGGGGCTTTATGGCACTAGTGAAGGTTTTAAAATTAAATGGGTCATCAAATCCAAATTAAATTGCGATAAACTCATTCAAATAAATCAACCATAGATAATATTGATAGGTAGTTTTATCAATTTATCTGTCTAATTCGATTTGAATTTTAAACATTAACATAAATTTGAAATTTAAAAATATCAAAACCACTTTCAATTTAAATGATTGAGTTTTAGTACATATGAAAAATTAATTATTCACCCATAAAAAAATTAAATTTGCAAAAATAGGAAAGAAAAAATAAATAAATTTTGACACAACGAACATAGTGCAAGCTACCATCAAACACTTAACCCAGAGAATTGTCTTCATAACATCGATAATTTTTATAACATTTGATCTCATTAAACTCACACTAACATCAATTAAAGCAAATTTTTTCTTTAAAAATTCAGAGTAAGTTAAAATGAATATGTGGAAGTAGAGTAGTAAAATGAGTCGAACTTTAGTTTCAACGTATTTTACTCACCTTCTTATATAAGTTAGACTAAAATTTAAACTTACTTATCTAAATTTAGTCGTTCTATTTATAAAAAAATAGGACGATTACGTAGCAAAGCGAGTTAGTTCATCGAGCTAGATTATAAAAAAATATTATTTTTATTTTTGACAAAATTATTGTCTAATCCTGATTTTACAAATCAAAGTACTTATGTGAATGTTGGAAATGTGCGACAATGAATCTAAATTCCCGAGAAGAAGCCTAAGGAAGAAGTTTCAATTTGTTATTACCGATTGAAGCAAGATTTGCTCTTTGTGGTGTGAGTGAGCACAAGTGCAAATTGGAATGTACAATCTTTGCTGACGTTTTTCCATTGCGTTGTTAACTCAATTTGAAGGGACCGTGACCACTCAATTTATTTTTGGGTTTTAGGACAACTTCGTTGTGTCCATAAGTTGTTTAGATTTACTATGTTGTGTAAATGTATATTATTTAATCACTCTAAAATTATGATTTTATAAGTTTAATTTTTTAATTTTTTTTGTAATTTTTTAAAAACTATTTTGATGGATTAAAAGCTAACTTTTTGCAAAAAAAAAAATTATAATAGAGACTAAAAGAATAAAAATTACAAAATTATAATTTTATAAAAACTAAAAAAAAATTTAATTAACTTATAATTCAATTGAGGCTCGGGTTGATTGTCTTGAGTTAAAAAGTCGAATCCATTTTTTGATACAATTAAAAAATATAGTCCTCTTTTTATACTATATTTGCTAGCTCTCAGATAACTTTTGTTCCTACACTATTTCCATTACATATTTCTAGTACGATAATTTTGTAAATTGTTTTCGGGTCCATAAGCTAGTTAAGTGGTTTATAATGAAAGAGTAATTTTCACCATTTTAGATAAAATACAATTCCACTAAATGTAATGGTAGACTATCCCCACTAATTCTATCTCCTCTTCTTCTCCTTCCCCACTCTCTCCACTGTTCCTTTGACATGGGTTTGTGACAAATCGGAAATTAATTTGTGACAAAACGGAAATTAATTCACTAGCACCGTGACACGTCTTTGGTTAAAGTTTTGGACTTCAACGAAAATTTTAAACTCAAGTTTTTTAGTGTAGATGGTGTTATTACATTTGATGGAACTTAATGGTGAATATTTGTCTTGCACCATGCACTACTTAAGTGACTTGTGTAACCAATGTTTTCATATATTTTTGTTTTGTCTTTTGTAGTGTTTAAAAGTTTTAAATAAAGATGAAACTAGTGTTGCTCATATGCACTTAATTCCTTTACGAGTGATATTAGAGTATTAGTTCGTCTTAGTGGAGGAGCGAGAGTGGATCAAATTGGTAATGACGACTATGTTAATATATGATATGACAAATTCACGATTGAGAGAACTAATATTTGAGTTCACGAGTGAATGATTTATATTTTTATCGACCAAAAATAAATTAAATATTAGATATATAAGAGAGATTATTCATATATCTATTGTCTAAAGATATTGAGTTGAAATCTATGTGATGCCAAATTTTACTCTTATCTCGAAATATTTGACATCTTGTTTCAGAATAGATCATTCTCAGTCGAAAACAATAGGTTTATCTTTTGATAATTACTTCAAAAAGAGAGTATTAGAGCATATACAATTAATGTTGCTTTACTCAATATTCAGTGCAACCTATTAGGTAATTTCATTATAGATTAATAAAATGAGTGACTTAATATATTATATTAAAATATATGAATGTTGTTAAAATCTAATAATATAGAATCATTAATAAAACTCATTTAGTAATTTTGTTTAGAAGTATTGGATTAAAAGAATTATGTTATTATTAAATATTAGTATTAAAAAAATTATAAATGAGTGATATGTTATTGTGGGACTTACTTCAACAAGTAAAATTGTCATAATTGTTGATGCTCTTAAGGTAAGAGACGAAGGGGCATATGATGGTGTTATTTTAATAATTCAATAATATTGAAACAAAATTGTTCTTTCTAGCATTGTGATGGTATCTAATTCAAACAATTATGGTAGATGCTCATATTTTTCGTGCAAAATTTAGGGGGAAAAAAATACTTGCTAGAAAATCAAGCTAACTTTTGAGAATTGTAATTTCACTTTGTCCTACCCCGACTAAGAAAAACCATCAGAAAAAAAACAATGAAGAAAAACATCATTTTTGTTGTGAAATATACATTGCTATTAAGTAAACAATTCATAAAATCACTACTCATGTAAAGTTTAATTCGATTATGTATTTTATTATGTAATTCGGTGTTTAAAAAATAGACAATAATGAAAAGTGTGTTAAAAGAATATATTAATATTACTCTAAAAAAATATTAAAAATAAATAATGCTAACAAATATTCTTATAAGGTTATAGTGAAGGAGAAAATTTTGAATTTTAAAAACAATAAAGAAAAATTGGTTAAATGTTGAGATTGGAGACTTACGAGAACATGAGAGAAAAAAATTGAGATGATATTTTTTTTGGCAAAAGAGGTAAATTTGTATTTAAAAAAATGCATTTATTTATTAACAAATATTTAAGTTACATTTTCAAGAAATACAAAGTAACAAATTCACTGATGTGCTTTTTGGGCGTTGACCTGTAAATTGAACCCAATAGTTATGGGATTTTTTGGTTTGAAAACGAGCTTTTTGTTCAACAACCACAAGAGCTTGCAAAAGACTCACCTAAACTAAAGCCATATATCATTTTTCACGCTGTGTGTCCTCTTAATCATTATTACTTTGACTATATTACATAAAGTCATTTCTTCAATTATTTTAAGGCATATCCTATAAAAATATAGAAATATTGTTTTGAAAATACATCTTTAATTCTTTTCAAATTTAAATATTAATTTGAAAGTAGTGTATTTAATTCAAAACTTCTATTTTTGATTTTTTAACATGTCCTCCTAAAACACTTTTTTTTAATCAAAATTAACTCATTTCATTTCATCAACAAATAATATAAGCAATACAATGAGGGATTGCTGTTCCAGCTTCGGATTTTCCTCCAAATGCACTCTTGAGATAAGCATAAATTGTGCGTTTGTTTCTAGTTTTAGTGTTACTACTGAATGACATAGCTGACTTCTTGTAAATGATAGCTTGGCCACTAATATTTTCATAAATCTTGAACACATGTTTCCTATGATTAAATTTAGAAGCATTGGCCCTACAAATTATGGAACAACATCGGCAAATAAAATATGAGTAATAGAAATACTTTATCTACAAATATGAGCTCCGTGAATTAAATCACATGATTCTTTTGTTGCTTATAAGAGAGGAAATGTCCTCGAAACATAATAGTTTACTAAGGTGACATACACACCGCATGGAAATCTATTTTTGACAAATTATTATTTAAATATAAATACTAAACAAGTTATTCTGGCACAATTGTAGAGAGTAATTTACATATAGTTAAAATATATTTAATAGTTATACACTCAACTATACACCTTAAACATTTTTAAATTAAATGCATAATTTTTTAATTAAAATTTGAGATTTTTTTTTATAATACTAGTTGAAGGAAGTATAACAAACCCTTTTTAATTTTGTTCTTTACTTAAAATTTATTTCACTATTTAAAATATAGTTTAATTGATAAATTTCAAAATTATTAAGATGAATTTCATAATTTGATTTTGAATCTGAAATATAATATTAGTATATAATTTCTTTATCATTTCATTTAAAAGTAACTCAACGTACTAATATAGAATCCACATCTGAACCTCTTCTTTTGCAATCTTCAATTATAATAAAATGAACATTTATATTTTTCGATTCAACAATAAATTGTTATACATAACAAGTAGTTTTGTTGATTGGTTAAATTGATCACATTCTTTTTATGAAATGCATTAGATTGATATTAGTTTGGTTACAGCAAAAAATTGGACTAAATTTAACATAATTATGCGATTTGATATGTATATTTTGTTGAAATTGTAAGATTTTGTGGGTCAAATACATGTAATTTTTGTCTTTATTATCTTTTGATAAACCACCCTACTAATCCTTAAAGGTATAATGTATTTTCATGACTATAAAAAATTCAAAGTAATTTTTGAATAATTAAAATAGTCTTTAAAAAATATAGCTAAATAATTAATATTTTGATTATTTATAAACTAATTTAAAATTTACTAAATCAGATGTTTAAATAGTTGTATCTTATGTTTTTAAGAACTAAAATCTTAACTTATTTTACTTTTACAAAGTCTTTGTTCACATTAATTTCTGTAATGTTCTTTTGGGTGCGCCACTAATATATAATCATTTGCTAAAACAAATATAATTAACTAATTAATCATTCCTCTATTAATATATTTACTTGTAACGATTCTTTGCTGTGTTATTTATGATATGTGTATAATCATGAACCAAATTTTTTTTTTTTTTTTACTAATGAACCGAAACATTGAATTGGTTTTATTTATGTCCTAAACCGAATAAAACTCAAATCACCAAACTTTTTTCTTTTAAAAAAATTTAAATGTCACATCAAATTACTATACTTCATTATTACAGTTCAAAGATCAAAAAAACAAATATTTCAATAATAATTATAATAAATAAATAATGTTGCACCTTTTTTCTAAGTTAGTTTGATTTTTTTTTATCATGAATTGATTTAATTGATTAATTAATGTGAATTTTATTTATATTCACTAACAATATAATTTTTTTATTTGATAGATGGTCAACTATAAGTGAGGATTGACGAAATTCTTTGTAATACTTAGTGGCGTAAACTTTTTTTAAATAATGTAGTTATTCTTCTTCATATCTCTTCATTTGATCACCATGACATTTGGTTTGAGTTGCGTAATGGTCAACTAATTCTTTAACAAAACTACTTTAAATTTTTTGCGTGCATGGTTTGAATATCCTAACTTTAATAATCAGGTTTGGATTAACTCTAACGATTGATCCTATAATATCACAAATCTAACATGTACTTTACACATTTAGAATCATCATACATTTGGTAATATATTTGCAGGTAAAAAACGTGGTGTTAAAATATTATGAGGTATTACCTAAGTCCTTGCAAGTTGTACAAACCAACACATGGTTGAGTTAAGAAAAGGTTTTTTGAAGGAGTATATAACTCCTTAGTTAGGGTTGAAGAAAGCTATCGGGTCCAACAATCTAGACGTAAATCAATCCAACAATTGGATCTTAATACTAGATTATTCCACTTGTCAACTCTAAAGAGGCAAATATTAAATAGAAAATATGCACTTCAAATTAATGATGACTCGTGGTTTTTTTTAAGATAATAATGTTAGGAATCTTGTGATCCAATTCTATCACAACCTACTATTCAACTCGAGCCACCCCTTCCCTTTTAAACGTAGAAAATTATAAGTCATCTAACCCTCACGAGTTCCATAAGTAGGTCAAACAATAGGTTCTTGATGGATGACCTAGCCTATTCCCATCTCTAGCACCTGAGACCCTTATGCACATTGCGAAGATGTCAAACTACTCTCGGATATAGTTATTATTGTCTGAATTTTGGAATAAATTCTTTAGCCCATGTACTTATGTTTGACTTGAATGAAATCTTACGTACAATGACATTGGAAACATCCCTTGGACATGGAAAATGTTCTTTGTTGTGGCGGTTAGTGAATTTTAAAAAGATTGAAACTCTTTAGTTTTCTCCCAAAGTACAAAGACGGAGAGTGATATGTGGTGTTATATTTGTCATCAGATTGACTTTATTCACAACTCTATGATCAAGAGTGTTGACACCTAATGTTGTCTGATTTTTATTTATTTTTTACTTTTTATTAAAAAAAGAAATAATAATAATGATAATAATAATAATAATAATAAATATATAAATATATGTGAAGAAATATAAAAATAAAAATAAATAATTAGGGCTATAAACTTTAGACAATCACAAGTGTTTTCGGTTCTTGTTTGCCTATAATTCTTATTCAGACTATTTTCTAAAATATAAAAGAAAAATAAGAAATAAAAATAAAGGAATTTGAAAATAAATGAATTGATGGTCATAAAAATCGATGTAATGATGATCAAAATAAATAAATAAAAAAAAATGAAAAGAAATTGATTTATGGTCATAAAAATCAGAATAATGGTGATTAATTGAATAGAAAAGAAACCGAAGAAATGAATCAATGATAATAATAAGTAGTATAATTATGGCCAATTAAATGAAAAAAAACCGAAAAGAAATAGATCAATGGTAATCTATACCCAAAAGTTTATAAATAATTTGCCACAAGAGGACATAGGGGAGCACAATTGGAGAGCACATAGAGATTAAGAGAATATCAACAACAATAAGGTATCATTTTCTTATTCTTTTCTCTAATTTTCTGCTTATTAGTATTTGTTTTGTATTTTTTTAAATATATTTTTTTCTCTTTTTTTTTGTTTATAAAAAATAAATTCATATGTCAAACTTTTTTTTTAAATCATTTAATCCTAAAATTATTTTATTTGCAACATAAAATAATAAAAAAATATATAATTAATTGATGTTTATAGATAAAAAAAAACAAATTTCACGATATTGTAATGTAATAGAAAATTCATAATACGTTTTTATCAAATAACTAAAAATCATAACAACATATAAATATTTTTTCCCTTATGATTAGAATTAATGGTCTTCGCGGATGAAATTCATTCGCCGCGCCATATCACTCACTCCTAATCGTTGGTGGTCTTTGTGTCGCGACAGATCTGACAACGTATGGGCAAATCTTTTAACAGATTATTTCACTGTCGTGTCCATCTATCTCGTTCACATACCGCCACGTTGCCTAATTTTTTTCTAAAAAAAAATCATTTTTTTTTACTTTAAATAAAAAATACAACATATAATCCATGAACAAATATTATTATGACATTTTTTATTTTTTGATATATATGTAAATAAAAAAATAATAAAAATTAATAATAAAATCTATCAACACATACATATTTTTTACCAAAAACTAGTGTGTTTTGATTTTCCTATTGCACTTGGGAATACGTGGCAACAATGTTTTTCCCTTGTCAAACCAAATAATAAATAAATAAATAAATAATTTGTATATAATTAATTATAAGATAATTGTTTCTACGGACGTAGTAGAGTGGTAATACTTTTAAACCCTAAAACCAAATTTTTGATAAAACAATTATTATTTTAAATTTTATTCAATTTTTTCTTTAATAAAATAAAATTGGTGGCGCGGACAAACCAAACACGACAAAGAGAAGATTCTAAAAGATAACTTGATTAATCATAATTAAAGAGCATGGATTAAATTTCTGGAGATTATAAAAATAAACGTTTATGATGCCTATACTCTTATTCCTCGAATTGTAGGTAATCATTTGTGACCATGATAACGAATGTATTCTATTTTAAAGTTTCATCCAATGGTTCCTTAATTTCATACAAATAATTATTATAAAGTTGAATTTTATTAAAATAAATAATTTACTTTAAATAATAAAATAATTAATATCAATTATTAATAAAAATTTAATTCATAATATTTAATATATATTTACAATTAATTATAAATAATTATAATATTAAATTTATTTATTTTAACTATAGAGAAATAAAATTCGTCACAATGACTAAAATAAAAATAGTAATAACAAGTGATTGAATTAAGTGGTTAATTAATTAAGTTAGTGAATAATTGTTTAGATAGGAATTATAATATGAAAATGAAACACAATTTAAAAATAAAATTTAAATTTAATGCATAAAAATAATTTTTTTTTATATTTATATATAAAAGGAACATTTGAATTTTATGTGAAGTATTAATTGTGGGTCCGAAGTTAGAATAAAAATGCAGAATGAGTGGATGGAATCCAAAAGTGGTGAGAAAATCCAAAAGACACTACAAATGTAGGTCTGAGTGATGACTACTCTCTATTATTTTGCTGTCTATTAGAATTTGAAGGTAGAAGTTTATTAATAGTATTTATATTTAATAAGTGGCAAAATAATAGTCAAAGATTCTTTTCCAAACCAAAAACCTTTCACCATTTTGGAAGAAGGCGAGGACACACTCTAATCTGCACATTCCCAAAAGGTTCGTAAATCTGTTTTGTAAAATGACTTCTCCAAATTCACCGTCAACTCAACATTTAATTAACTCACTTTCGGTATGTAATTCTGACCCATCATCTCAACTACATTTTTTTTTTTTGACAAATATATGAACCATTGTTGTGGTTTTCAAAATACCATATACTTAACACTATTATATATATTTCCCTCCTATCTATATTTTCTTATCCAATGTTTGGACTATTGGGCACTTATCTTTCATTCTGCCAATCACCCAACAAGAATCATGTTTTAGCATCCCATTCATTCTTAATTGAGGTATCTTATTGACTCCATTACTTAATGTTAAGGCCTAAAAAATGAAATGTTTAAAATGCGTTAACCCAAAAAGTTCCTTTCCATTTGATAATGAAAGTTCAAACTTCAAAGTGTGACAAGTCATCTATATTACTTTTGTATTTTCTAATAGAAAAATAGGTGTAAAAAGTGTTTAGAAGCTGGCAATTTTTGTCTTTAATTAACTTGTACAATTCAACCACGAATACGTAGGAACGTGACATTTATATATTATTTAATCACAATAATTGTCCAGAGTAATCCAATACTTCAAAACTCAAGAACAAAAACAAATTAATCACAACTAAAAATAATAATAGTTAGTGGTTTTAAACTTACAATTAAAAAAGCAATAAAAGGCTAAATGCAATTTAGCTTTTTTTTTGTAATATTTTTATTTTGGTCAAATATTTTTAAATTCAAGTTTAATATCCCATTTTTTAAATTATCAATTTTTTCTCCATTTATATATTTTGAAATTGAATTTTAATGATGTAACAAGTGAGATATTTATATTATTTAAGTGGATGACACCAAGATGAATTATTAAGTAAAATTTCACCAAAGCAATTATTTACATTAAATTTGGTTGCTTTTTTGTATAACAGATAGATTAATGTAGATTTTGTAAAATGTAAATTAGTTTTCAAGTAAGAATTTACGTCCACATAGTCACATCATAAATTGAGATGTCAGGTAAGCATCTCATTTGCCACGTCATCAAAATCCAACCTTAAAATCTATATATAGGAGGAAATATGATATTTTAAAATTTTGATGACTAAAATCACAAATTTAAAAATAGAAGGAACAAAATAATAAATGAGACAAAAGAGAGATCAAAATGACATAATATAAATCATCTAAATTGAGTAAAGTGAAAATTGAGAAAATTATATTGTTATTTTAACAAATCCATGATTTATTAGGCCATAACTACAATATATACATTTAATTTGTTAATCTATGATTAATTTTATTTATTTTATCTTTAAAGTGTAACGTTCACTCTAAAAAAAGTTGAATTCAAACTTTTAAGAAAAATAAATCAAACTTTATTTTCCTTGCTAATAAATTTAGTGATGCTTTCATGGGATTCCTCTCTTTGTTAATGTAATTTGTTTTTACAATAGTTTTAAGTTTTTAGTAGTGAAATCAAATATAAAAAAAATATTTATGCTAAAGATCTTATAATTGTGTCTTAGTTGATTGTATAAGAGGTGATAAAATGAGTTGGTCTATTTAGTTTAACTCATTCGGCTACTAATTCCTATAAAAAAGGAATAGGCATAATAATGTAGATAGTTGAATTGAAATTTTTATTCTCACTATAAGAAAAAAATTATAGCATCAATCTTAAAATAAAATACAAAAATAAATAATTTTTTTAAAAGGATAATAGTATACATCGTCTTTCAATAATAATCAATCATCTTGTTAGATATACATGTATTATTATTATTATTATTATTATTATTATTATTATTTTTAAATATCTCTTACTCCATTTTAATGATTTTAAGTGGAGGTTAATGTAGACAATTGCTTTATACTAACATTGAATGTGAGTGTTCTTTATTCTCTTTTTTAACGGCACAATGATTAACAAGTCAACAAAATTACAAACGACAAACGTAGAAATTTGCCATAAATTGAGGTTGTGAGGGAACACTTTTTTTGTTAGATTCTTTTTGACAAAAAATCCTAAATATTTCTAAACACTCGAATAAGGACGAAGATATTTGCCATAAATTGAGGTTGTGAGGGAACACGTTTTTTTGTTATATTTATTTTTGACAAAAAGTCCTAAATATTTTTAAACACTCGAACAGAGATTAATCTCAAATGATCAAGGGATATAAACTTGTAGGAATAATTTGCCGATCCACTTGCAAGCCAAAAACACAAATTATTGCTAGTAAGGGTAACCACAAAACTCAAAAAACAAAATCTATTGAAGACTAACTAACTTGATCTTAGAGGATACCCACAAAAATTGGGTGCTCAATACCAAAATGGGGTAGCCTAAGATATCATAACGCATGACAGATGCATAGTATGGTCCTACTTTTATTTGAGGATGGATGATTAAACTATTGAATTGGATATATACCTCACACTTTATTATTAGGTGAGTAGATATATATCTCACACTTTTCTAGAGGAAAATGAAACACAACAAGTCCCCACTTCTGTTGCCACCAAACTATCACTCCCCAACATTCAATTTTGGTAGTAAGGGTAAAACCCCAAAGCCAAATTCAACAAATGCAAATGAATGGTAGTTTCAATTTCAAACATTGAAAAAGTAAAAAAGTGAAATGAAATATGGATGGATAGAATGAGGGATAATAGAGGACCACATAAATGGTCTAGTGATGTCACCCACTTTAGTCCTTGCATATTGTATGTATAATGATACTAAAGAAAAAGAAAAGTATGTCAAAATCCAAACCCACCATTATATATCTTTGCTCCTCATTTCAGCCGGTCCATATTTAGAATTGGAGAATATTTTTAAATGCATGAATTAAGAAAAAAGGGAAAAAAACAAAAAGATTAAAGTCAAATTTTCATTGATTTTTATAATAGAAATTTTATGCAAATTTGAGTTTTAAAAACTCGCAAGGACATACGAAAGTTTCAAACATCAATAAATACTTATAGAAAAATTTATATATTATCCATTTTCAAGAGTTTCACGTTAACCGATATATTAATACTCAAAATCTTGTAGGATATAATTTGAATCCTTGTCTACTAAACTTTACCCTTTTTCACTGTTTATATATACATATAATGAGAGTGACAAATTTTTCACATAAATATAATCTTAGAACTTTTTCTAGGACATGCCAAACTGATATGTACATTTGGAGGTTTGACTTATAATAGGAAACTAAATAGTTGTTTAAAGTAGCTATATAATAATATAATTAAATCATTAAACTGCATAACTTTGTCTCTAAACGATAAATTTACATGTGGAAAAGCTCCACTCACGTAAGCCTTTCCATTTACAAACCTAACCACACGAAGCCCATTTGTTTTTCAGTGCTTTTTAACTTAGTGCACCATAAAGAAATCCCATTTTTTATTTACTGTACCGTGTTCATATTCCATGGTCAAACTATGAACAGGAAACAGATAGCATTTTATGTGAAAGGAATTTTATAATGAAAAGTAAGATAGAATAAATTTTATATATAGATAAAATCACATATATAAATCATATACCTTTTTTAAGTGAGAACATAATCGGAATGTTTGATATTTTTTTAAAAAAAAGTTATTTTTTTATTTTTTTTTTTAAATATCAAAATATAGACTTAATCAATTCGCAAACACAAATAACTTTTAATCATAAATTAATTTTCTCATGTTAAAAGTCATTACAATTGATACATATATTGGTCAACACAAAGGCCTAAAAATCTAGTGTCCGTAACATATCAAATGGGCTTGGAGTGGTGTTTTAGAGAATATCTCTTAGAAGGCCCACTTGAAGAGGCACATGTTGAAACAAGCATGCAGTAAAAAGCTGATATCCAATGTACCACCAAGAAAACAAAAAAGCTGCTAGCTAGAATAATATGGACCACGAAATGAAATTATTTTAAGACGAAGACATGTCTTGAACTAGTAACATTACCGTGATGTTATGTAAACGGTAAACCAGATATGTGTTTCAAGTAATTTAGATAATATTATGTGACCAAAATGATTTCGAGAAAAAGTGTAAAATTATTTGACCATGTTATGCTATTATTATTTTAGTTAAATAAATTTTTGGTCTTTATAAATATACATACTATATGCTATTTTTAATTCTTTTAAACAAAATTCAAATAACAATCTCTTAAATGTTTTCTATTAAATATTTTGGCTCCTACTTTCAAGTCAATTATGTATATATTTTAAATTGTAAAATAATTTTTTTAGATACGTGTTTTCAAGTCAATTACATACAATTTTTTTAATTTTTTTTGTCCAAAATATGAATTAAATGAGTTTATAAACGTTAAAATCTTTTAAAAAAATCTTATTTAATTAATCACTTAGTAAAAAAATTTAAATTTTTATAAGAGAGATTTTTTAATATTCTAAAACGTACAAAATCATTTAAAAATTCAAAAGATATACGTAAGCACCTACCAAAATTTTAATAAAAACATTTAAGGGACTATTATTTCAAGCGCATTTTTAAAGGAACTAAAAAAAATCATCATATATCTATAGAGACAAGAAAAAATTTATTTAGTCCTTATTTATTATCTTTGGTCTAAACCATGTTATGTTATTATGTATTATCGACTTATCGTTCTAGTATGGCTCTATGTCAACTGATTTATGGCGGATGCTCTGCCCTCTCTCCCGATTCTCGACTTTTAACCAGATCCCCGATCCAGTTGAGAAAAGTAAGAATAATAAATTTATTAAAAGTTTTAATATGATAATATTTTTTACACATTTTTTTTAATCTTCTACACATTTTAAACAAACATTTAAAGGGATGAACAACAGCTACCTTAATTTATTTTATACATATCGCATGACATGGTATATAGGCCCAAAATGGGCCAACTCATCTCAGCATCAACCCATCCAAAATACAATGAAGCAAATTTTCTCTTTTTCTAACTCTGTATCACGTTACGAGTATGAGTGATTAGACTTTGCATTTGTTCATATATGTAGAGTGTTGTATCACTCTTTACACCCATGCATGATTTCCATCAAAACAATTTGTATGGAAAATATTTCCTCCTATTTAATACTTCTCTTGAATATTCCATAGGTATGGAAGATATTTTGTCACACGGAGTGATATTTTACATTATTTTTAGGGGTGGACATTGGACGGTTTTGGATCAAAAGTGTTAAACCGACCCAATCCATGAGTCGTATTTATTAGTCTAATTTCTTCTATTTTTTTATTCGGGTACGTTGAGTTCGGGTCGTCGGATGTCGATTGTGTGTGGGTAAAACGGGTTGGACTTTATTGAGCCTTTTTATTTATTTATTTTTTAAATCTGGTCTTATGTAGTTTGTTACATATAATACAACTTTGGCTCATTAAAAAAACTGACTCAATCTATCAATCAAAATTTTATTGTATCATTGTTCTCAAATATAAAGCATTTGCAATTAGCCACATAAAGTCTAAGGCTAATATCAAATCACAAAGAATAAACAAATCAAACATGAATGTAAAACTACAAAGAATAAACAGGTCAAACATGAAAGTAAAAAAGTAAACATGAATATTAACTCGGAAAACCTAACTTACAACCTTATGAACTTAGAATACATTAACCCCACAAATGCATAAACTTACTTAAAAAGAATAAACATATATGTGAATGTCTGCCTCAAATCATCTAACTAAAGTTGGTTAAATTTTAGTGATTATTATAACTACATTCGGCCAAGTTAGTTATGATAGGTGGTTAATTAGTTTGATTTTGTATATTATAAATAAAGCTATAATATAGTTGCAGCAGTGTGACAAAAATTGTAGTAGCAGTAAGAGCTGAAAAACTAAGAGAGGCATATGCAATTCATGATTCATAGAAAATCAGAAAGAGAAGATTAAAAGGAGAAAAGAAAGATTGAGGGAAAGGTTAGTATTGTTGGTTCATAAACAGTGATAGATACTAGGAGATCAGTCTTGAGAAGACTTTATTCTTGTAAAGTTCAATCATTAATAGTGGATTAATCTTGTTTGTTTGTCTGTGACGTAGGTCTCATCAATTGAGCCCAAACACGTAAATTCTTAATGTCATTCTTCCCTTATCCATATTTATTTTCGTTTACAATTGATTGAGAAAAATGTTACAGAAAAACTGTAGAAAGATAACCAAGAACGTTCTGGTTTTTCTGTTCACTCTAGAACGTTCTCTGTTTTCAGCAGAAAACGAATAACGTTCTCCATTTTCGTTTTTTCTCTGCAATTGTTTATTTTCTATTTTTGTTGGTTGATCTTTGTTGTAGATCCCAATATTGTTTTAACAATTGGCGACGTCTGTGGGAAAAGGGAGCAACAATGGTTGGAACCACAAAATTCGTCATTCAAAAATTCAATGGATCAAATGATTTTGGTTTATGGAAGATAAATATGCATGTTGTTCTGGTACAACAAGGCTTGGTGAACACATTGAAGAATGAATCGGCTCTTCCTGCATCAATGATTGCACGAGAAAAGGAAGAACTGATTGAAAAGGCAAAGAGCACTATCATCTTGTGTCTTGGAGACAAAGTTTTGAGGGAGGTTGCAAGGGAACCAACGGCAACAGCCTTATGGCTTAAACTTAAGTCTCTCTGTATGACTAAATCAGTTTCAAATAGGCTCTTCTTGAAACAGCAATTGTTCTCTTCTAAAATGGATGAAGAGAAACCTGTCATGGTTCAACTTGCTGATTTTAACAAGATCCTTGATGATTTAGAGAATTTAGAAGTCAAGCTAGATGATGAAGACAAAGCTCTGATCTTGCTTAAAGCGCTGCCAAGTTCATATGAACATTTCAAGGATGCTATAATATTTGGAAGAGAACAAACAATCACTCTTGAAGAAGTGCATGACTCCATCCTGACAAAGGAAAACTAAAAAAGAATTGAGTTCAAGAATGATAATCATGCTGAAAGTCTGAATGTAATAAGAGGAAAAACAAACAAGAAAGGATCAAATGGAAATAAGCATAGGTCCAGTTCAAAATCAAAATCTGTCTTTGGATGTTCTAGAAAAACAAAGTCTATGATTGAATTATTCTGATATTGAGTCAAGGTGGAGAATTGTGAAGATATGTCTCAAATAGATTATTTCATGTAAATCATAAAGTTGGTACAATGGCAACAAGGGACAATGATGGAGTTATTCCGATATTGAGTTCATGTGGAGAATTGTGAATGTGTGACTCAAATCATCTAACTAAAGTTGTAATAGGTGGTTAGTTAGTTTGATTTTGTATACTATAAATAAAGTTGTAATATAGTTGCAGCAGTATGGAAAAAGTTGTAGTAACAGTAATAGCTGAAAAAGAAAGATTGAGGGAAAGACTAATATTGTTGGTTCATCAACAGTGATAGATACTAGAAGATCAATTTTGAGAAGACTTTAATCTTGTAAAGTTCAACCATGAATAGTGGATTAATCTTGCTTTTTTGTCCGTGACATAGGTCTTATCACCGAACACGTAAATTCTTGGTGTTATTTTCCCTTATCCTTCTTTATTTTCGTTTACAATTGATTGAGAAAACTATTTTAAAAAAACTGCAGAAAAGAGAACTAAGAACATTCTGGTTTTTCTGTTCACTCCAGAACGTTCTCCGTTTTCGTTTTTTCTCTGCAATTGTTTGTTTTTATATTTTTGTTGGTTAATCTTTGTTGCAGATCCCAATATTGTTTTAACAATATCAAACTAAAAACCAAAACTCAGAAATTACAAGAACATAAACTTTAAAATAGAAAATACAAGATTATAAAACAACAATCTACAAAAATAGCAAGTAAAAAAACGATAAATAACTACAAATGTAAAATTAATAAATCTAAATTTACATAAACTACAAATGAAAGCACTATCGATTGAAAAAATGAATCACAATAAATTATATCATTATCTTAGAAACATGAACAATAATAGTATAATCAATACTTAAAAAATCGTAAATTAACCTTAAAACCTTAAAAATACATTAAGAAATCTTAAAAGAAACCCTAATAAACTAACCTCTAAAGGTCTAACAGAGAAATTAGATATAGACAATCTCTATATATTATTAGAACCTAAACATAACGAAAACATCATAAAACAAATGTTAGTGAAAAAAAGATCAACCCGTAACACAAAATAGTATCTTCAATGAGAAGAACAAACCAACACAACACAAAAACATATAATATATCTCAAAATAAACATTGAATTAAGAAAGAACAACTTTTTAAGATAAACATTTCATAAATTTTATGAGATTAGAGAGTTAGGGTTTCATAAAAAATTCAAAGAAAACTTACCGGATTTTCGTTACATGTTTGTAGGCTAAAGTGAGAGAGCGGCGATGGTGATTGTGAGCAACAAAGACGAGACTCAAAGAAAACTGTTTGAGACCGAGTCTTTTAAAAAAAATTGCCTTGGACAATTTATGGTTTTGTGAGATGTGAGTGTATTAATACTGAAATTTAGTAGTACTACTATTGTGCGTGCATTTTAATTTTACATATTAATACATAACATAAAACTAATAATATTAATATATAATATAAAAATAATAATATAATTTAATCGGGTTCGGATACTAACGGATTCAAAATACTCATTCAAACCCAACCTTATAGACCCATGTGAAAGGGGTATTCAAAAAAACCAAAAACTGAACCAAATTGCTAAACTGAACCGAACTGTTTTCGAACTGAATTTTTAAAACTCAAACTGAACCGAATCGGTTTTCAGTTCAAAAAAACCGAACCGAACCGGTTTTTGTTAAAAAACCAAACTGAACTGGTTTTTATTTCAAAAAAATTGAACCGAATTTGTTTTTTTAGAAGTAATTAAAGGTAATTATATAATTATGGCCTATATGAACAAAAAAATTAAGTTAAACCAATTCAGTTCAGTTTAAAATAATAAACCGATTCACCACTTTTCTAAACCAGTTCAGTTCGGTTTTTTGAATTAAAAACTGGTTCGCTTCGATTTTTCCAAATTGAAAATCGGTTCGGTTTAATTTTTCCAAACTAAAAACTAGTTCGGTTCAATTTTCAAACAGTTTTAGTTCATAACTGAACTTTGCCCACCCTTAATGTGAACCCTTATTTTTCACCCGCTCAACCCGAAGAAACCCATCCACAAACTTAAATTTTTTATTGGGTTGGTCGAATTCGGGCAAGTCTGCATATTATGTCCATCCCTAAAAACCACAGTAAAAGAGTAATAATTGACTGCGGAATGTAACTGACTTTCTTCTCTGTCATCTAAGGATAACTACAATTGTAAGATGCCAGCACGAAATATAACCATTCGGGAGGAAAAATAATAACACATGCAAGTTGTGTCATTAGTCCTTATAGCCAAAACAATATTATTTAACTACTTTTTTCTAATAATGTACTGAAAACACCAACTATTTTATGATTAAAGGATTATCGCCCCAGCACTGTCTCAAAACATCTGGTGCAAAATAGCCAAGCCAAGGCAAATCTGATATCAATGAAGTTCCATAAAGAAAGTGGGTGTCCGGGACATGTTACATTTGGAGCATAAAAAGGCTACTGGTCTTTACATGAAAAAAGGGGGATAACCCAACAAAAAAAGTGAATGGGTATTGGGTACCCAACGGAAAGCAAAAATCACTGTAAAAGTCACACGGAATTGGGTAGCATCAGCCGAAACAACAAATTCGCATCCCCTCCAACATTAAACGACCCTAGTAGTTGACATCACCATCCTCCTTTCACAAACTCAAACCTTCTGCACGGTCCAGAGTCGGGAGTCCTATAATAAACAGAAATATGAGAAAGCTGAATAAACTATTGCTCAATAAGTTGCAATTTGCATAGAAAGCACAAGCTCATCATATGAGACCATGCTCATATTCTCATGAAAAGTGTCAATCTTGACCATACAATCATAACATTTTGACAAAACTAGACTAAACTAAAACAGTCTTGATCATATAATCGTAATATATCATTGCACAATCAATATGATAAGTCTAGTTTAAGTATTCTCTTAATATGCCTCCTTTAAGTATGTCACTACACCTTAACCAATGAGTTAACAACACTCCTCCTTTAAAAGATGTTTACATTATCCTGTCTACCATTCTGTTAAAAAAAAATACACGCTTCACCCCTAAAAGATTATCATCTGCTACCCTTTGACCATTTTAATATGACAAGTCTTTAAGGGAATTTTCTCACTCTAACTCATTGCAGCTATTACTATTAGAGAAAACCCTCAACTCTGTTTTGTTAAGTGACATATCTCACCAGATCAGCTCTCCAAAAAATCCATTAACAGTCCCTCAAAAATCTAGAAGGTCACCACCACATTAGTCTTTCAAAAAATTTATCACCAAATTAGTCCATCAGAGATTTAATTTGTCACCAAAATCACATTTCCTAGTGAACAACTTAATCCCTAATAAGGACAAATACGGTGCTATTGTATAGCTTCGAGGAACTAATTTGGTGACAAACTTCTAAAAGACTAACTTGGTAACCTTTTTTAATTTTTGAGGTAAATATAGTGATTAATATAGTGATGGGTTTAACATCAGGGGATTATTACCTTGAATTATCAGCAACAAGTTTTGAACCACTATTATTGACTCTAGAATTTTAGAATATGGAATGAATATTTAGGCAAAGTTTAAAAGCCATGAGGTGTTTGAAACTTGATTTTAATTCTGAAGCACAAAAACCAAGAGAGGTCAAAACTAGTAGTTAGTGACAGGATCTGAATAACGATTGCAAAGAGCTGAAAAATGCACAGAGGTCATCATTGTCACTTATCACCACCAACAGGTTTGTTAACGTTAAGATGGAGAGAATGTAACACATTTTGAACTAGCAAAAGGGAACAGTGTAATTTGAGTATCTATAAGAGAAGGGCATACAATTTATCCTCAAACAATTCATGAAGATTTCTTGCCACCAAAAACAATTAGAAAACCCAAAGGCAGACAACTGCTTTATGTAAACCGCAGTACCATAAACATATTTTTGCTAGCAAGTCTAACCCCTTTTCTGTAGCTGCCCTCCATAAAATGATGAATGTATAGGAAAAAGAAATACTCAATACTCAAATGTAATACAAATCACTAATACTTTGACAAAGCTATGTCATATTATACTATGGTTATCAGTATCTTTCGATGCATACTGGGGTTTGTACTTCTGAAGGTTAATACATTGTGAGTTTGATGTCATTGGTTCTAGTGTAAATAGCCTTTTAGCTTACGTGAGAAGGTTACAAACATCTAACACATTATAGACTCCACAATTATGTGGTTCTCATGGAGTAGGCTCTATACTTTTATCCTGCTTCTACTTTTACTTTCTGACGAGCAGCACCAAGCCATGCTTCTCTTTTTCCTGCTTCTGCTATGACATTGAGGAACTTACATTTTGGCTCCCTTAAGAGGGAAAAAAGGTGTTTTTTAATAATTTTTGTTTAGTTCACAATACAGCAAATTAGGTTCCAAGTGCTTTATCCTGCAAACATCTTATCAATTTAATCGAAGTTGATATACATGTCATATAAAATCTTGAGCTAGTTTTCCTTCAATTGAACTGAAGGATTACAACTGTTCTGCTATCAGCAAGCTCGTCAATTTTAACATAAATTTAGAAGGGGATATAATTCATGATTGCTTATTATGATATGAATTTAAAGTCCCTGATTGTGAATGCAGATTACCCAGCAATCAGGTTTTCCAAGTACATAGTTTATTGAGCAATCTAGAGGAGTTATTTTGCCTGAACCTTGTTGAGTTAAGGGTTGAAACTTTAGAAACACTTAAAAGACAGTGACGCAACTCAAACACACATGGATGAGAAGTTTGTTCAGTTCAGCAATGGCTCGGTTGAAAGCATTTCCTTCACATCCATGCACTACTACGGCTCCTTCCCTACATGCAACAGGTCCTTTATTTTATATCTATCCATTTCATTTCACTCTTTTGCAAAAAATACTATGTCATGTCTTGGAATGATAATAAAAAATTTAAAACCCCATCTTTGGAACTCTATTAACAGTTTATCATGCCCCTCTATTGACTTTCATCAACATTTCAACATCTCATTCTCTTTTTGCTTATTCTGTCTAACCAGTTCCGGAAGGCAAACCCAAGTTCACTCAAAGAGGTAGTCTTTAAAAGTTCAAACTTTAATCCTTGAAGTTTAAACACATAAGTTCTTACTTCAAACTGTGAGCCCCATTTGCTTTTATATCTGTGTCGGTCTTACTTTGGCCTTCTCTACTGGGTAGTTGAGGCCAAGAACTAACGTTAGTTCTAGAAGACTTCAAGGTGATACAAATTTTGTTCGGATTCAAAGTCATCTCTAACTCACCACATGATATTTGTAAATCAAATTTCCCAGGAACCAATAATACCAAATAATTTTTTCCAAAAGTTGTACCAACTACCAAGCATGGGAATGTTGAATTTCCAAGTTCACTAAATCAAACACACACAAAGGATTACATCTTGGATCACAAAAGCAGTAGATTACACGCCCAATAAAATTCAACATTGAAGATAGCAAGCCATCTTCATCACAATTATTGTGTCATGTGAAATCAGTTGTGCAGTTTTTAGCTTATACGATATGCATTGTTATGAACTTCATAAACAGTCTCCAGCTAATAATCCTCTAAAACTTCATGAGATAACCCAATGACTATTATCTCATAATTTAGTCTTCAATAATCTCAAAAAATGACATCACTACAATAACGATATAATAATAGCAATAATTAATTTATGTAAAACCTCACTAACCTTGGTAGAATTTAAGCGTCACTATGATCATTGCCCCGATCAGCATTCACCGTACCTCCAGCAATGTGCAGTCCCGGGTGAGTGGTTCGCCGCCTAGTCCTGGACGGAAGAATGTTATTCAAATCCACCTCCGCTAACGGATCATCGGAAAAATCACTGTCGCTTCCGGAAACATTGCCGTCGGAATCAGAATCATCATCACTGTCGTCACTGTGATCGTCTTCATCCTCTTCTTCTTCATCATCATCATCTTCAATCAATTTGCCTTTGCCTTTGTCGTCGCGCATAATCCCTTTTCCCTTCCTGTCCACGACAGGCTCAGCGTCCGAGTCCTCGCTGTCATCATCATCTTCATAGTCGTTGTTGGGAACGGCATCGGGGTCAGAAGAAGAATTGGCGGTGGTGGGAGGTTGGGAGTGGTCCGAGATAGTTGTTATCTTGGGAGTTTTGTTGGGAATGTCATTGACATCTTGATCGGGCTTGCGCTTGGAGGGGAGTGTTTGTTCTTCATGGTTGTTGGTTTCAGCCATGAGTGAGGGTTTAGAAGTTCTCACCTGTTTCAGTTAGGGTTTTGTGCTGAGTTGAAGACAATCGGAATATTCTTCTCTCTACTATACTCACTTACTATAGAACGTTACCCGGGTTTTTTTTTTTAGTAATTCTATTATTTTTGTGACATAAATTGTTTTAATTTGAAAATTAAATTACATTATTTTTTTATTGTATTAACTAAATTTCTTAAAAAATTTGAAACTATGTTTTTTTTATTATATTTAAACACTTTAATGATAGAGAGAAAAATAAATAAATACTCGCTTGGTTAGTGTAAATTAATTTTACACAAAATTTAATACCGTTAAATATTTAAACGTTAATTAATTGAAAAACACTATTCTATTTTATTGAATATTTAATGTCAATTAATATCTTAATATGAAAGCCAAATAGTAATGTAGTGATATTTATTTTATATATCCAATATCAGTGAGATCGTTAAATTTATTAAGCTATAAAATTTTAACTAGCAAATATAATTCAATTTTAAATATTAACTTTTTTTTAGTATGTGGGCGGTACTCACTTATTTAACTGAGATTAACTTTCCTGCGTTATTTTTATCGTTCATTATATATTACATGTACTTTTATGTCGCTGCAAATTATGTCTATCTGAAAATATAAACTTTTAGATTTTACGTGTTTTGAATGTAGAATATGTTTTGACTTCCGATTATAATATTTTTGTTAATTATTATTGTATTTTATATTTAAAAAATAGATAACTTTTAATAAATAGATGTAAGAATCAGCATAGAATATCTTACTTTTATTCGTGTAGTGTACAATTTATTTTCTTTTTATTTGTTCCCATAAAATTATTTATATGCTTATTTTTAACCTATTTATTGTATTATTGAATATTAAATAATTATTTTTATCAAAACGGTATATATTAGGATTGCTATCGATACATTACATTTATATTTATCGTAAGAAAAATATATTTTCATTAATA
>JBBPBS010001064.1:1762736-1772879 GCA_037974835.1 Cicer judaicum | reverse complement strand
TTTGTTTTGAACTAGTAAACTATTTTATTAAATATTTAGAAAAATATAGAGAATTTTGATTAGTAAATACTATTTGATATAATCCGAAAATACAATTGTTTGTGTCAAAAAATTGACATTAAAATAGAGATTTAATGTATTTTTGTTTAAAAATAACTAATTCACATTAAAAATAATATGATAAATTTTATGATTACATTATGTACATTTATACAAACATTAAATCTACCATTGTTTTTTTAGTATTTATTATTTATATTCTAAATCAAACAACTAATACACTGCACAGAAATATTTAAATAATATAACATATACAAAGTGATATTTTGCCTTCAAAAACTTAAATCATTTTCTAATGATTGAAATTATATATTAAATATCTTAAAATTTATTTAAAATAGATCATTCTCATAATTTAGATGATAAAATTATATTTGAAAAATTAAAAATTATTACAAAATTAACTATACAATCAAAATTAAAATTTATAATACTGAATTATTTGATAACATTGAATTCTTTTCACGATATATGTATAATTTAAACACAACAAACGTTCTTTTAAAATGAGGCTGAAATGGTTTGTTTTTCTAGTCTTAATTTTAAATCGTTTTCTATTAAAACTATGTAAATAACGTTTTCTGTTTCTGTTTTTATGCTCACTTCGACCGTCTTTTACTATTCAACTTACCCTTTCACCTAAAACTCCAAAACCACCGACCTTCCACCTTCCGACAGGGTTTTCCGGCACCATCCGTTCTTCTTTATCAATCGTTTAGTCCTGGCTCGTTTCTATTAATCCTTTCCAAGTTTTTTCTCTTATTTATTCTTCTTTTATGTTGTTTCAATGGTTCTTTTCATTCTTATTTTTAACATTTTAGTTTTGTTTTGATTGTTTTTTTGGGTTGTTATTTTATTGAATTATTGTTCTTCTATTATGTCGAATTTTTTCAAACATCGTGCCTATTTTGTGAAGGAGGAGAAGGGATTTTTTTTCGAAAACTGTGACTTGATTATTTCTCTTATTTGAGATTGATTTTCATGTGGTTTTTGAACTGTAGCCTTAAATCGTGACTTGCAAATGATTTTTTTTTAAAGAATCTTGATTATAATGAATAAGTTATTAATGTTTTTGCAAGAAAAGTGTTGTGTCACTTAAGCATGTATGTTAGAAGTTTGATATGTGGCCGATATGTATGCAAAAAACATAAGTTCAGAGGCTTAAACCTAAGTGGATCTGTAGTTACCCTGAAATTAGTTTTTAAGCTATTCCAAGCATAACTAGTTCAGAAAGACGATTAAGTGTACATAGCTTGGCGATTTGGTCATCAATGTAACATCTCGCTGTCCTAACCGATTGTGTCTAGTACCAATCAATTTAATGATCAGTTATAATATCCTAATCAAATCACTATCCTTTACATCACTGCCCATCCTCTTCCTTTAATTATATATATATATATATATATATATATATATTTACATGTAGCTTGTTGTATACACATTTCCTTCCCAATGTTGTGAGTCCGTGAAATTTCTAAAGCTAAAAATTTGAGCTTTGAATTAGTTATGCGTTTTTAGCCTTTCCTTGTTGCTCCAAATGGAGGCATAGTATAATAAGTTGGTGGTTTGCTGGTTGCAAAATGTTTTTTGCCATGTACATTAGCATTTATGTTGCAGTAAATGATACTAGTGTTGATTTTTGGATTTGATTGAAATTATCTTCCACGCACAAAATATATATGTTAGAGTATATCTAATCTTGATGGCATGCAACAACACAAGAACAAGAACGTGCTTTTATCGAATGTTGGTTAAATGTCAGCTACTCTTTGATTGCATCTTATTTTTAGGCAGAGTATGTCCACTTGTATTGTATGTATGATGCTGTCTGTGACTCTATATCAAAATTTTCTAACTTGAATGCAGATCTGTTTTTAATCTGAGTGATAATTTTCTGTTAATCGTATTGAGTACTTGAATCCTTTTTACTAATATGGGTGACATTAGCTATGTGCTCATTTTCTTTTCCTTATTTTTTTTCTCCTTATGTTGAAATTGATTTATGTGCTTGATTTTCAATCCTCTTATCAGATGATTGAAGAATGACATTAACGAAGCGGTATGTGCTGAGATTGTTCATATCAATAAAGTACATTACTGCAAACGTGATAGATCGAAACTGTGGACGAATAGTAGCAACATCATCCACTGCAGAACACGACATCAAGCAGTCCCTTGAGTGTGGCCGGTCCTGCAATGCAAAAGCAGCTGCTGTTGTTGGGGAAGTATTGGCCAGGCGGCTCAAAGTTGAGGGTCTTAATGAAGGACAAGGAGGAGGTATTCATGTAAATGTAAATAAAGAAGTACAGAAGAAAGGATTGAAGAGCCAAACCAAGATTTGGGCTGTGGTAAATGCTCTTAATTATAATGGAGTTAAACTCATACATGATGATGAAGATAGTGACAATATTCCTTGTTCTCATTCATAAGATAGGAGTGGAATTGTGTGCTAAGAACATCTCTGAAATAATAAAATTGCTTGGAACTATGGATTAGTCTAGTTTCTTAGAAGCTTTTGAGTCGGACAGTAATTAAAAGATCATTAATTTAATTATTCCACACTAGGAATTTATTGATGATACTCTTTTTGTGACATTGTAATGATATACAATACACTATTGATAATCTTAATATGATATAAAATTGGAACTGTTAAAATTGGTTTGAGTGTTTTTTTTCATTGTCTTTGTATTTAGTCTCTTTTATTATTACTAGCAGCTAGCAAGGTAACTAACTAATTGAGGGTCGTGATAACACGCAGTCAAATTTTATTTAATTTTTTCAAACCTAGCATGATTATAATCATACAACTTTTTTAATTTAATCTCTTAGTATATTTTCCCTCAAATCACCACTAATATATACTCAAGTTTGTTCATCATCGCATTCAAGTTCAAGAGCTATTAGATATAAAGCCTAAGAAAGGGAAAAATATTTTGAAGTCTTTGAATTAATATTTTGTTAAATCATTTAAGTCCTTGTCGACAATTATCTTTTTATTTTCTGTTTGAATTGCTGAGTTGTTAAATTTTTATTAATAACAATTTAGCTTTTTTTTTTAATAAATCCGTTCTTTATATTAAGATCATAGTAAAATCATATATATATATATATATATATATATATTTATGCCTTTAATTTATTTAAATACAAATGGAAATGATTAAATATTAAGTTTGATTTCGTATTAGAAGATATATTTAATAATTTGATAATTCAATCAATTTTTTACTCATAATTAGATAAATAAAACCGCACGTAATTGAAAAGCATGCCCATGCCAATTCTCTCATCCAATTTAAATGATGTACCTTTCACGGTATGTGGCATAATGGAGAACCGCAACATTATGTCAATTCAAGAAAACGTATTTTCATCAAAAAAATTCCAAGAAAGAGTATTTAAATTTTCAATAAATAAATTTTAATGTCCTTGATTTTTGATATTTTTATTCAATGAAATATTACTACTTTCCAGTCCCAGTCATCATACACAAGAAGGACCTTCAACTAATTTATCTTTTTTCTACAATAGTTATTGCTTCTCAATTATTTTCCTCTACCAATAGTCAAAAAAAGAAAAACACATTAAAAAAAACAACCACCAACAATCTCTTTTAAGCAATCACCAAATTGAGCTTGAACAGTAGTGAAGAGGAAAGCTGACATAATAACAAATCTCATTTTTTCTTGGTGGTTGGAAGAAAAATGGTAGGGGAATCGAGAAAGTGGGTGGTGCTAATAGCAACCATTTGGATACAAGCATTCACAGGAACAAACTTTGACTTCTCATCTTATTCATCTGAGATGAAATCAGTTCTTGATATAACTCAGCTTCAGCTCAATTCTCTTTCTGTTGCTTCAGATATGGGGAAAGCATTTGGGTGGTGTTCTGGTCTTTCACTCATCTATTTTCCTTTGTGGGTTGTTTTGTTTATGGCTGCTTTCTTGGGCTTTCTTGGTTATGGATTTCAGTGGCTTGTTATTCAAAGATTCATTACTTTGCCTTATTTTCTGGTCAGTTTTCACCACTTCTAACTAATCCCTCTTTGCATTTCGTTACTTTGATTTCTCAATATTTATTCAAATGCAAAAAAAATATATATATATATATAAAAAGCAAAGAAGAAATAATAGCCATGTGATACTTTTTAAAAAAAAAAAAAATTACAGCACAAAATATAATTGTTATGTATTGTTTCTGAACGACCAAGTAAGAGTGAGTTGTAAAATTAATTTGAGAGGTAAAAATTCAAAAAATTAACTTTAAGTTAGAATCAATTATATTCAAACGCATGTAATTATGTTAGATTCAATTTTACCTTGTCCATATCTAATGGATTTGCGGCCACCACATAGAATCTAAGGTGATGTTCACATAACTTTCGACAGTGTGGAAAGTTTCCTGCAGAGGGTAATTCAAGAATATGGTAGGGGTATTGTAATTGACACCATTGTAAGAAATTCAATAAAGGCATTATACTGTTAAGGAAATGTAGAGAACAAAAACTTAAATTGAGTTGCATCATGTACTTGTGCACATGATTCATGTTGTGCTAGAGTCTCAATGTAACAACAACTCAACACCATAGAGTCATGTTTTATTTCCTTGACAGGTACTTGATTCGTACAGTGAATTTGATATTTTGAATATGTGAATATATGAACTCAACTCGTCCACGACATATATATATTTTTAATTATTTTCTATTATTAATATGTTAAGATTTAATTATTAAATTTGATTGCAAGATTTATTGTTAATTTAGTTGTTTTATGTGTTTTATTGAATTTGTAGATATGTATTTTAGCTATTGTATAATGTGTTATACTGAAACTTTATGATTGTTCAAATTACTCAAATATTGAAGTTATATGAAGTATTAGAATCCTTTAAAGGATGAAATGCCACCGATTCTAATCCTCCCCAGCTACTCTCCACAACATCGACCGATTAAAATACAATAGTTTTGTTTCTATTTTTTAATTAGAAATAAAATTTCTATGATTTGAATGTAGTTAAAAAAATTCAAAGTGGTTGTCTCGTACGCACAACTTAGTTGGTAGCTACAAATGTGTTGATATGCAGAGACCAGTTCTAACTGGGGATTTTTTATTTCTCCACCACAAAAAACAGATTTAAAGTGATTTTTGACTTGGGATCTAATAGTAATCGATTAAAATTATGACTTAATTGTACTTTTAGTCTCCTATTTTATCGTACTCATAAAATAGTTTCCTAATTTTAAAATCAAACTTTTTGGTTCTCAATTATCACATTTGTTATAATTTTGGTTCAACTTACCCAAAAATTGTTATTTTTAGCCTAAAAATGAAGATTTTTGCCCTAACAGTGGCATATTCTCTTCAAATTTATAAATGGAACAATAAATGCCTATTTTTGGAGTCATAAATCACCATTTTAGGGATCACAATCTATGTTGAGACAACACTAATAACACTAATTGAGGTACTACAAATTCAATTTTAAAATAGTATCATCAATATCTTATGACCTCATAGTTTTGTTACTACAAAATTCAATTTTAAAATAGTATCACCAATATTTTATGACCTCATAGTTTTGTTTCTTCCCATGATTTTCATGTATATATATATATATAATGAGAAAAATAGACAGTGTGGATGTTTCTAAAATATCATTTTATATATTGATTTATCTAACTTTTATCTTTCATATTTCAAGGTAAATTAATAGTATTACTAAGAAGTGTTATTTTTTAAAAAGTATATCATATAAACTGAAATGAAACTTATATTTAGATATATTTTATTACAAAAATGACATATTTTTAAATACAAAGATTAACATAAGCCTGTATTGTGATTTGTGATTGAACAAATAAAACCATTTAGATAATCAATTTATCAATATTGAACTGTTTAAAATTTATAAAATGTTGAATTACTACTTAATGACATTATACATAAATTTTATACTATATCTAATCATATTTCACTATACAATATTTTTTATGAATACTTTTTGTTTATGTGCACCAAGCGTTGGGAACCCACTTTGTAATAGAAAAACAAAGGCCTCCTAAGTTATTAGTTTTATTTAGTTGTTAAGAATTAAGATACAATTTAACTTATCAAAACTTTGGTAACATTTTTTAGTAGGTAAAATTGACATATTTATATGTTAACAAAAAAAATATTGTTGTACATTGAACTGCAGGTGTTTTTCCTATGCTTGATTGTAGGGTGTAGCATCTGCTGGTTTAACACCATCTGCTATGTATTATGTATCAGAAATTTCACAACTAATCGTTCACTTGCATTATCTTTGAGTATTAGTTTCAATGGTGTAAGTGCAGCTTTATACACTCTAATTGCCAAAGCAATAAACACAAATGATGATACTCTCTATCTTTTCCTTAATGCTTTTGTTCCTATCCTCATTTCTGCATTAGTACTCATTCCAATCCTCCAACAATCACATCCTCAACAACATTCTTTGGACACAGTTCGTCGTCGAGATGATTCCATAGTTTTTCTTTGTCTCAACATCCTTGCTCTTGTCACAGGTCTCTATCTTCTCTTTCTATATTCCCTCTCTTCTTCAACAACCATTGCTCGCATTATCCTCGTCGGCGCAATTTTTCTCTTAGCACTTCCCTTATTCTTGCCAAGCCTTGTGAATTCAATAGAATGGCCTTGTTTCACTCTACCTAATAGCTTTTCGTTATATGACTCAAGTTTCACTCTTGTTGACAATAATGATGAGCATGAGCTTCACAAAGAGCTCATTAGTAGTAATGAGAATGGTTTTGCAAGTAATGGAAGTGTTCAAAGCATGATGATTGAGAAGAATTTCTGTTTTGTGAATGTGTTGGAGAAAGAGAAGATTAGTATGCTTGGAGAAGAGCATTCGACAAAGTTGTTGGTTAGAAGATGGGATTTTTGGCTATATTATATTGCATATTTCTGTGGAGGAACAATTGGATTGGTTTATAGTAACAACTTGGGGCAAATTTCTCAATCACTTGGACTCAGTTCTCAAATAAGTTCTCTTGTGACACTTTACTCCACATGCTCCTTTTTTGGTAGACTTCTTGCAGCTGCACCTGACTTCTTTAGCAGGTATGTATTAGAAGTCTTTGAGTTGGTTCAAGGATAATTTACATAGAATAGTATTGGAAAAACTACATAAAGAACGAGTAAATATTCGAGTTCATAACCGAAATTTAAGGACCGTATCAATCTAGTTTTTCACATTATCAATATTTGAAAATAATATTTGAAATTGTAAAATGTTATTCAAGTTCGTCCATTTATCTGAATTTGTCATCAATTGCCATGACATTATTCACTTAGTTTCAAATTTATCCCCAATATGACCAACTTATGTCATTCTAGTCCATACAACTACAAACTTAATGGCGAATTTCATTAAAATTTTGTAATTTTGGAGATTATTTTGAAATATAGATAATGTGAAAAACTAGACTAATATGGTCCTACTATTTCAAGAATCAATTCAGATATTTACTCGGAAAAAAATTAAGCCTAAACTTTTAAAGAATTTGACTAGCTTAATGGATAATTCTGTTAATTGTTGGAAAAGATTGTGGTTCCTGTCACATTATTTTTTTTAACAATTATGAAATCATCCTTAAATCTAGTTCAATGTTTATAGACGGTTGATTGTTTTTTCAAAAACTATAGTTATTTTTTCCATTTACTCAATAACTAATCCCCTAGTGTTGTATGACAAATGCAGCAAGATAAACTTTGCAAGAACAGGATGGTTCGCAGCAGCTTTGGTGCCAACACCTATTGCATTCATTCTACTAGCCATATCTGGTAGCAAAACAGCATTGGAAATAGGCACAAGCTTGATTGGTTTAAGTTCTGGCTTTGTTTTCTCTGCAGCAGTATCTATTACATCAGAACTATTTGGTCCAAATAGTGTGGGAGTGACCCACAACATTCTCATCACCAACATTCCTTTAGGTTCATGCCTTTATGGCCTTCTTGCAGCATTGATTTATGACTCTAATGCAACAACCACAAGAAAGTCAATATGGCTGCATGAGATGTCCTTGTGTATGGGGAGGAAATGCTATATGCAGACATTTGTATGGTGGGGTTGCATTTCAATGGTTGGATTGGTTTCAAGCTTCTTGCTTTACTTTAGGACTAAGCAAGCTTATGACAATTATGAAAGAATAAAAAAAGAAACAGAACACAATTGACAACGTAGCTTATAAATCATAAATCAGAATTATGATGTGATGAACAGTGTATAGCATATGATGCAATGTTGAAAAATTGTAAGTATATAAATATATTATTTTTTGTGATCATTGAATAGTGTAATTGATTTCTAATATAATTTGAATCATATAATGAAAAATATAAATATATTTTTTCTTTGTGCATTAATTAAAAGGGTCAAATGAACCTGTTTTAGAATTAAAGGACCAAACTAAAATTCAAATATAAATTCATAGACTAAAAAAGTATCTAAGCTAAAAAAGAGTTAGAATATCTCCTCTAGAAGAATAACATATTTTCCATGTTTATGATAGTGTTCAATAATGAAAAAAATATTAATAAGAGAAATATTTATTATTTTGAATTTAGAGTATGAGAAACCTTTATATAATGATCCTAACTAAATTTAAGGTTGTGGCAAAGCATTGAGCGCTGAGTGCAAGTGTTGCTCCATACACTATCTTGAGGTTGGATGCCCTGTCATGCACATATTCTATTTGTGGGCATAAACAATTGTATGGAACACTTTAAAAAGAAATAAGATCTGCCTTGTTATGTTTAAAATTTCATTAACTTAACGTATTGAAAAGAATGAGATGTTACATGTTTTTTAGGTTTCAAAATATTGTAATTCTTTATGGATTTGATGTGTTGTTACATATATGAAGCGTAATAGTAACTAAATAAACACATCTTTTGATTTAAAAATCTGATCATGAAGAGTTGTTTTACCCAAGTAAAGTGACATCTCTTGTTCTATAAATAGTGCAACAACCAATACAAAAAAGAGACAAGTTTGTGTCATATTCTACAAAATATTATCGAAAGACAGATTTAACGTAAATATACAATTCATTTGAAGGTTTTTAAAGTACTCTCTTAAATTTATTTTTCTATAACCCTTAATTATATTTTAAAGGTTATCAAATATTGATTACCATTGTAATAGAACTTAAATGTCACTATTTCTATAGTCTCCTACAATTGTAGACAACTAAAACATAATGAACTTAAGACGAGACTCAAAAGAACAATACACAATTTTATATTTAAAATGTTATAACAATAAAATATATTCAAAGCTTTAACCATTATGAACACTATACAGTTAGCCACATCAATTTCAACATGTGAATTGCAAGAGATGCTGACAAAGGTAGAATTAGTTAATTGAAAATTTTTTGAAGAAATGTCATATAGAAGGGATGTTTATAAAATTGAATTTTTTTTGAAGAAATGTCATAAAGAAGGGATGTTTATAAGGTAGAAGTATGTTTTTGGTTTGTCTCTCTAGGAGTAACCAATTTTATAAAAGGAAAATAATGCTGTGTCTCTAGGAGTAACCAATTTTATAAAAGGAAAATAATGCTCACGACAATTTTAGCGACCCGGTTAAATTAAAGGTGCGGTATGTGACTGAAAATAATTTTTAAAGTAGATTATTATTATTATCAATATCATCGTATAATTTTTGTCACGTTTTGAGGATAAACATATATATATATATATTACTTTTGGACAAAAAAAAAAATATAACTACCTTCAAAAAATAATTAAAAAAATTAATGTCCACTTCATTTTTAATCATTATTACATTTTTTTATTTTGTCGTTACAAAAATTCTAATTCGTCCTCTTTATTTTTAGATCGTCAAATATATCAAATGTCAATATAAAAGTCTAATGTCAATATAAAAAATATATTAGAAAATAATATTTTAAAGAAAACTATATAAAAGAAAGAAAGCAATAATTACAAAAAAAAGTTATAATATATATTCTTTTAACAAAAGAAATATAACTACCTAGTAAGAAAAAAAAAATAACTATAAAAAATA
>JBBPBS010001064.1:1750389-1762194 GCA_037974835.1 Cicer judaicum | reverse complement strand
TTTAAGTTATGAATTTGATGAAATTTGTATTATATTGAAGATGATAATTAATTTTATGGATTTTGTTTGAAAATTTTGATAAGTTTTTGTAAAAAAAAGATAACATTATTGATATTTTAAAATATAAAAGATTAAATTATTATTTAAAATTAAAATAAAACAACTAAAAAAAATGACTAAAATATTAACTGAAATTAAATTAATGGACCACAAATTATATTTAATAACTAGAAAAATTCAATATTGTCTTTATCATTTTTAAACATTACCAAATTTTAGGGTTAAAATAACAATTTATTTCATACAAAATTTTTGCACAGCAAGATATTACTTTCTGATTAATGTTATATACGCAAATCAAAATCATCCAACCTTGTATTTTTTTCTCCCAAATATACATTCTTTTTTTATCTTCCAACTATCAACATAACATAAGATAGGAGAACACTAATAAAAAAATTAATATTAAAATAATTGAAATTTCCCCCTTTAATTTTAAACATTAAAAAAAATACAATAAATAAAATATATAAAATAAATATTTATCATTGATAAATATTATAAATATGTCAACTATATATTTATAATTGATGCATAAAAAATAAGATAAATATTTATCTATAATAGAAAAACACGAAATAAATATTTTTATTAATAAATTTTAGTAAAACATTAAACAAAATATTTTTGTCAAAAATATGACAAATTTTTGTTATTGATATATGTTAAAAAATATGATACAAATGTTTGTCATTGATAATTAAATAAAAAATATAAAACAAATAAATAAATAATTTTTTTTATTTAATATCTAAATATAAAATACCCATGCCCGTGCATCAACACGTATTCTTGCTAGTTTTCTCTAAAATAAAATACAAGAGGCACTAGCTATCTCAACCATTTTGTGTCTTGACCAAGTAGTTAATGAACTAGGAATTCTAAATTCATCATAGGTTTATCTATATATATTTTCATTTGGTTTTCAAAAGATAGCACCATCTCTTACAATGTCTTTGGTTAAGGTGAAATATCATAGAGATGGCCGAAAGAGAACTTGCGATTCTTGCGAAGAAACACAACATTTTACTTATTTCTTACAGCGATGTATCAAAGAAAGAAAGAAAGAATAATGGTGGACCCCACCACCTTTTTCTTTCTTCGCACTTGAAAGACTATTTTCAAGAAAAATCCATAAGTGTTACTATGTTCTATTCTACCCATGCTCTAGTATATGAATATATGCACTCAACCATACCTATTTTTTATATGTTTTTGCTTTTAATAACTTAAGTAATATTGTGTGGTTGATTTTTTTTTTCCAGGTATCACGTTGTGTGTTTTTAATAATTACATAATAATAATATATTTTTATTATTTCTTTTTTGAAAAATAATACTAATACATTGAGTATTAATAATTAGTTATAATAAACAAATTTTATCTAATTAGTTCCTTATTAAAAAAATATTTAACTAATTAATTTATAATGAAATTATTAAATCAAATTATTAACAAACTCAGTAATTTAAATTAAAATACATAATTTAACTAATTATTTAACCTTGTTTAAATTTAAATAAATAAATAAATAAAATTAAGTTTGATGGAAATGTCATTTAACAAGAGGTATTACTCTACTTTTATAAACTATAAATATTTCTTTCTTCTTTATTTTTTTTTTCTTTCTCTTATACCAATCATTACATCAAATCTATTACATTTCTTATCTATTTATCTCTTCTTATATTCTCTCTTACTTATTTCTTTCTTTACAATTTTTCTTCTAAACCAAACAAACCCTTAGTATAGGCATTAACACGCTAGTAAAATTTGCCTATAATAGTATGAATGTTAGAACTTTATGTGTAATCTTAAATCAATTAATTAAACTATGGATATTGATATAATTTATTTAAATACTCAAATGAACGATTTTTATATTTATAAAATGAATAGTATTTTGACTTTATTTTACAAACAATCACTTATGGGTTGAGTTGTTCATTTTGTTAGTCTAGTGAGAGGTTTTTATGAATTTTGATAATCTAATTAAATCATATTAACCTTAGCCACCATTCACCAATAAAAAGACAATTCATCCTCCCATACTTTTCCCTTAAGCTAACTTATGGATTCAACACTCTTCTCACTTCCAATTACATATTATCATATCAATTTATAAGCTATAATTTGTATCTATGATTATAGATATAATCTATTAAAATTTCAACAAGTCTTAGAGAAAATCTATTTTATAATATTTTATTTGTATTATGACTCATATGTTTGGTTATTATGTTTGTGAGAAATATTTGACATATCTAAAGACATTATTATTTATTATGTTATTCATTTGGCTTCAGCGAATTAAAGTTTTGAAAATAATAAGTTCAATTAATATATGGCCAAGTAGTTGACTATTATATGATAAAATATTATTCTTGTAATCAATCTATTATTGTTAATTAGAATAACACTAAAATATTGAGATAATGTCTAAGATTAGTCGTATTTTGTAGTTCATTGATATGTAATGTTAAGCCAACACACATATGTAAATATTAAAAGAAATACTTACATTAGTAGATCCACCATATAAAACTTATGTATATGTTATATATAATTTTCATGATAATAATTGCAAAATTATCATTTGATTTGAAAATATTGTGAATTTTGCACAAAGAATTATATATTTTAATGTTATCGTACAATATATGTAACATAATATCCATAAAGATAAAGATCAAATGTTCAAGAAAATATGTTGAGAAGTGTAAGTGGCATAGAGAAGACTTATATTGTCATAAAGAAAATATGTATAAAGAGAATGTATGAGATAACAAAATAAAGTAATATATAAAATGTTAAATGGCCACAATGCAATTGGGTTTGAATGTCTAAAAAGTTGAATTATAGATAACATGAATTACGCGTTTATATATTATGTTTATTTAGGACACATAGATATAAAGATAAGAACATGTAATTGAAATTGAATAACTTATGTTCTTGTGAATTACATAGTTATAATGATTGTTAAATGTCACTAATTATTTATAATGTTAGATATATTGTTTTAAGGAGAAATATAATATTTCATACCATTGGCATATTAATAGAAAAGTATTAAAGTCACACACATAAAAGGACACTTGAGGTGAAATAATTGATTCAATTATATATGATTTAATTTAATATAAGTGTAAGTTATACAAAATATATTTAATATAATGATCGAAATATTATTTTAGTTAAATAAATAAATTTTTATCCCTATAAATATATCATATTTCATTTTTGTTTCCTCTAGATTTTTCTTCAAGCAATAGTCAATCACTCTTTTCTATCCTCTAGATTTTTCTTCAAGCAATAGTCAATCACTCTTTTCTATTAATAATTGGCCTTTGCTTTCAAGTTAATTTATGTTTATTATTTCTATTAACATTTGGTCTTTGCTTTCAAGTTGATTTATGTTTATTATTCAAAATTTTGAATAATTTTTTACAGTCATATTTAAAACATTATAAGAATCATTGTTATGAATTTTTAAACTTTTTAAAAAATCATATATAATTAATCATTTATTAAAAAAAAAATCTAAATTTGTGTACCAGATGTTCTTATGTTCTAAACATCCATGGAAAAAAAATCCTTCAAAAGTTCATAAAATATGCATGAATTAATTTAAAAGTATGCATTAAAATTATTAGCATAAAATATTTGAGTGACCATTATTTAAAAAAAATTAAATAGACTAAAAAGGAAATATAATATATTTATAGAGACTAAAATATTTTAATATTTTAATTCATATAACTAATTAAATAATATATTAAATAAAGAAAGAAATTAAATAAAATAAAAAATTCGTCAGATTTGTAAATCAACAACTAACATTACATACACACAAATACAAATCATAAATACGTTAAAATATCAACCATTAATGTTTGATGAAATTTAACACAGTAAACAACATATAAATAAATAAGATATTAAATATATTTAATATCTTAAAATTTTATTCAAATATATGATTTCAAATTTATTATGTAGGTTTCCTTTAATCATTAATTATGGAGATCTATTTTTATTTTATAATTCCTTCCAATGCATATTCATATATGATTGATGTCTATTTGAGCAATATATCATTAGTGCAACCTTAAAAGATGAGCACACAAAACATGTCTTGTTATTTTTTCACCATACATAAAAAAGTTGTTGCATCTTAACTCCATGATTGGCTTTGCATATGAAATTAATTAAATGATCTATATAATGAAACATTAAAAGTCATTCATATTGATGTTATCCACCAAAAATTATAAATATTAATACATTTTAGAGCAGTCCCAATCTTGTTCAAGAGAGAGGAACACAAAAACATGTCCACTGACTACTCTTTTATTCTAATCAAAATCCTCTCATTGTTATGAAAACCACGAAAAAAACAAAAAATTAACAACTTCCCATGTTTCTTTAGTACCAAAATGGAAAAACTGACCTTCCTAATTTTTGGTACCATGTTAGTGCCCTTCAATACACATTGATCTCAGTAGAAGTCATCAAGTGACAAATTCTCAACAGAGCCAAAGGTTTCAACTGATCCAATCCTTGAGTAATTGGTCATTGATCCACCCAAAAAATCAAGTGGTGAGTCATTTGAGATGGTTGTTTCATATATGAATGACATGCTTGTATCATTCATCGTAGGATAGGTTACATCAAAACAACCTTTGTTCACCTCATAATCATTAAGGAAGATATCATTGATGGTATCACATGTTCCTTCCATATATTCATCTTGATCACATGCCTTTTTTGCTTGAATTACCTATAAGAATGCATAGGATAGAAAAAAATTAAAGTGCATGGCTAAAAAAGAAGTGGAATTTTAGAATTGAAAAAGAAATTGTTATGCTTAGTTTTCTTGAAGAGAACATACATAATTGTGATTTTGATTATCTTGGTAAACCATGATAGAATCTCCTAAGCGGAGACCATGCGTGCTTACAAAATCTCCTGAAAATATTTAATACAATAAATTTTTTTAAATAAAGTTTAACTCGGAATTAGAACAATAGTTTAAGTAAATGAAAATATACCAGTATTTTCAAGTACATACATCCGACTATTATTGTTTGGCCAAAACCTGGATTATTCAAATAGAAATATAATCAACTATAAATTTGATTGTTAGTACAACTTAATTGAAAATTATCAAAAAATTAATATAGACATTCAACTAATACCAATCTTTCAAATGTTAATATAATGTAAAGCAATCAAAAGAAGAATGTGTCAAAGGATATATAATTTATATGATAAGATGACATGTTAATGAATACACCAAATCTACTTTATAACAATTTGAAATATGAATCATTCCTTCTTAATTTAATGCTCAAGATTGAGTAAATGTATGGACGTAAAGGAAATATAGTTCCAAATGTAAATTGCATTCAATTTCATTTTAATTTATTTTGTGGTCATGATAATTAACCAACAATATATATACCCCACACACGCATAACAAACCTGTACTTGAAACTCCATACATGAAGACCATCTATATCATCCATGTTGATAAGAATTCCTTCCTTTGACTCAAGGACAGGAAGGAAAGCCTCCGCTGCTTTCTACAAATTATAACAATAAATTTATTATAAGGCTATGTTGGTTTGTAATTATAGTTAATGCAACCAATATTTTTAAAGATAACGCTACATAAAAATTAGCCATTCTTTAAGCAAATACCAAACCTTTGGCAATACCATTCTCCTAAGGGAGCTAACATCACTGTTCTTCAACTCCTTTTGAAAAAGGAATCTCAACCTCTTAGGATCAATTTCCTAAAAATAGAATGAAAAGTGTAAGGCCAATTATTTATGGTATTATTTTTTCTAGTCAAGTTATGGAATCAATTAATCTAATGTAAAAGAAACATTAAACTAAAACATTATAGTAAATGCCACAAAAAGTTGGGGTGGATTAGTACTACTATAAAATTATTTCAAACATAATTGTTTGTCTAACTAAGGCATGAACATCATATTATATATCCAACATAACAACATCAAGTCAAGATTAATAGTGGTAAAGAGGCAAAGTGTGGAGTGCCCAAAGCATTGTCCAGCATGCCTTGACTATCTTGAAATACACAAATTCCAAAAACTAAAGTTCAACTTACCACTAACAATCAAATATATATATATATATATATTTTTTTTTTGTTTAAGCACACCACCATAGATTTAGGGAGCCAAATGTAGTAATTTTCGGCTTCCAAGGACATAGCTAGGCATTGACTAACACAAAGGTAATCTACATATAGTCAGTAGATTATTTGATCACTCAATTGATCTAAATTATTATTGAATAGAGATCAAATGACTCACACTGTGATCTTTTCAAATTGGAAATTCATAATCTCAATTATTCTATCTCTATCAACGGTTGAGATCACATACTACATTGAAATCAAATCGATTTTCGTAATTCAACGGTTTGTGTATAATTGATATAGTAAAACAAAAAATACAAGGCTACAGAGAAAGTAAATAATTAAGTGAATCATACGAACACCAACGAATAGTATAATAATCAACATTAAATATCTGAATATATAAGTACTATACCACATATAAACGTCCATATGAAAAAACATTATTTTGATTTGCCCGAGTCTAATTCCGTACCGACATAGATTCTGCCCCTTCTAGCAACAAGTTAAATATCTCTTCCTTTTTTTTTCATTTTTATACATATTATATATACTTGATTTGGTTGCACAATATTCTGACACAATTCTATACTAGCACAAGATTTACACAAGCTTGAAAATCAAAATATGCTCAACTTGTGTATAACGTAACGACTTCGTTTACTACACAAATTGAGTAACAAAAACAATATCCCATGCCTTCACTTCCACTTTTACTTATTTATTACTTTTCAACTAAAAAATCTTTCTCTAAAATCTTTTTTCATTTTCTTGTAGGTAAATCTTCCTATTCTTCCAACAATTGAAGAATCAAACTAGTAGTATATTAAATTAAGCCGTTCAAAGAAACATATCTAAAAAACGTGTATAAAAAATCCTTCCAATTAGCATCGGAAAAGATTGTCGTAAAAAATGATTTAAATAAGTGTGAGAATCACGAGAAAAACAAAACAAATTAAATAAAGAAAAGAAGTTTTCAAATCCAACTAGATCAATTATAAAATACTCTCTTGACAACAAAATATAAGCAAAAACACAATTTAAAAAGTTGATATAGCTGATCTAATTTAAAAAAATCAAATAATATGTTTTTGGTTATATTTTATGTTGGATAGATTACAGATCTAAAATATCGGAAAGAAGAAAAAGGATGGAAAGAAAACGAAGGAACAGAGAAAGAAAAAAGAAAAAAAAAACTCACACGTGCGGGAGGGAGAGTAGTGGAAGGAAAAAGAGTTGGAATTGGAGAAAGAGGCACGTGCGAGGAGGAAGTAGTAGCACTAGAAGGAAGGTTTTTGAGATGAATGGTAATGGTGTTGTTGTTGCTGTTGTTGTTGTTGATGGTAGAAGAAGAAGAAGATGAAGATGAAGATCTTCTTCTATGTCTGGCCATCCTTTTCTTCCTATGAACAGTTCCGAATGCAGCAGCAACAAAAACATCATGGATCTTATGACCCGACCCGTTAATGTTATTGTCCCCTGTTTTGTTAACAAACTCAACTTCACCTTGAACACCTGCCATTAAAGCAGTCGCCTCGTTTTTCTGAATCACCACCACTTTCTCTCCTCCTTCATTCATCATCATTACTCACTCACTCACTCTCAGATACTATATTGAACGACGCTCGGCAATCACGAAATGGGTTTTGGGTTTGGTGTTAAACAGATCAATGGTGGAGCTACTTCAGTGGAGTATAGTATATAGAATCTCTTCTTTCTCTCTTCTATTTTTAGCACCAAAGTTTTTTGTGAAAATATGACATTTGTGCGATCTACATTCACCCCTTAATTTCTCTCCTTATAGCTTTTGATGATTTTTACTACAACTACTTTTGCTTAATTTCTCTTTTTGCTTGACAGGTTTTTAGCTGTAAATGGGTTATGGGTAATGGGGTTATAGTCTCTCTTTGTTGATATATATGATGATATGAGTACCAAATGTTATGACCGGATTCATTGGTTCTTTAATTTCATTTTGGATTTATGTATGAATAATAATGATGATGATAATGTGGAGTGAGTGTTGAATGTGGCTCTTTGTGAATGGGGAGTGTGTAAACTATGGTTAAGTTGAAATGAGTTGAGTTCAGCATTGGGGTTGGTGCGGTGGTGATGGTGGTGGTTAGAGAATGACCAAACAATGAGTGACGGATGTATTGTGAACAAAGACGAAACTTGTTGCTTCAATCTTGATTCCATGTGTTGCTAAAGTTCTGTAACTTGCACCAGAATTCAATGGTGTAGTTTTTCCTTTTCCATTACTACCACTACTAGTATTAATATTGCTTCCTTTTTCTCTTTCATCTTTTTTAAAATTAAACATCAAAATTATTACTTAAATGGAAAGGTGCATGGTTGTATATTTTTAACTTCAATGCTGCATGGGAGGAGGAGAGATAGCTAGATTAATTAAACAAATTAATTAATTAAAAGAGCAATTGAAGAGAGATAGTTAAATTAATTAAACATATTAATTTATTATATTAATTAATTAAATTGATTATATAATTTTGCATGTTCAATATATATATATATAGTCTCGGTAGACAGATAGCCACCTCACATACCACACGGTTATTCGAATCGTGGGAGATTTTGATAAGGGGAAAGGAAAGGGGCACGTGATTGTTTTGGTCGGAAGTGGAACAGGTTAATATTATTGTTATTTTTATTTTTGTTTTTTTTATGATTTTTTATTTATTATAATTATACAATAAGATTGATATTATGTATTAGTGTACAGTTGGGTGATGTCTGAGATAATATGTGGATTCCCAAACTCCGTTGGCATTCCACCTGTATAACATGCACAGGCTCTTTTTTATATCAATTAATGCGATTGTATTAACTCCAACCACAGTTAGCTCCATTTCTATTTCTCGGGTATACAGTGCTATCCAAATATACTTAATTAAAAATATTATATTTAATTATATTTGTTTATTTATTATTAAAAATAATTAAAAATAATTATTCCATATTATAATTAGTAACATTTAAAATTATTATTTGTGTCTCTCTTTCTTTCTTTATCTTTTGTTAAATAAATAGTCTCGTCTCTCTTTTCTCTCATTTCTTTATCTCGAATGCAGTGTTATTTACCACCTCCTTATGTCAGTCAATCACTATTGTTGTGTTTTGTTTTTCGTCTTCATACTATGTTAATTTATTTATATTTTTCAAGTTTTTTTTTCTTTTCTAATATTAATTAATTGTGAATCGTTTTAGTTGAAGATCGTAAACTAAATTATATGTATGATAATTTTGTGATTGTGAATTGTTTAGTGTCTTTTGATTAATGTATTAGAGATGTAAGATGGTGAATTTATGAACTTTTTTGTTTTGTGAAGGTGAATTGTAAATGTGAACGATATGTTGTGTAATTTTTTTAAAATATGATATTTAAAAATAAGAAAATTGATTTTTTTTTAAGAATAAAGTTTTCGATGATGATAAAAATTATAAAGTGGATATATTTTATTGAATTGAATTGTGTGAATTGTGTGAAACTATAAAAACTTGTGTAACCTTGTAAAGATTGTGTGACTTATGAAAATTGTGAAATTTGTGTGAAATGAAATTCTAACATTTCCAACTTATCGACTATGTAAGAATTGTGTGAAGCTCTAATTTTTTTTTTTTATAAATTTCAACCTCCAATATTTTATGCAGATCCACATTTGGTTGTTGATATGATTTATTTAACATAAAAAAATTAATAATAATAATTTGAATGTAATGCACATAATATCAATTATATAGTACAATTAAAATAAATTAATAATTAAAATTACATTAAAAACTAAAATTAACATGTTTTTTTGGTTTTTTTTTATAAATGTATCTATCATACATGTAAAAAAATTAAGTAATATAGTTTCACATAAGGTGAACAACCAAGTTTTACAACATAAATTGATAATAAATAGTGTGAACTTTGCACCCATAACATCATTACAAAAGACAATAAATAATTTCATAAGTGAACAATTTTACGACATAATTTTTTTTGTATGAACTTTTTTACCATATTTTTATAAGGTTTAAATATATTTTTTGGTAATTGTAAATATGATTTATTTTGATTTATTAATTGTTCATAGTAAAAAAATAATGACATGACTAATTTTGAATGAAATGACATATATTGATTATGTAACTATTGTTGACTAGACAATATTTAATATTTAATATTTAAAATTATATTATATTTTATTAATTTATTTAATCATTTAATGAAAAATTTAAAACTAATTAGTTAATTAATAAACCAATTAAATAATAAAAAACTCAATAATCTTCATCTTCAACTCCAAAAAATTTAATAAAAATTCAATAACTTTCATCTTCAACTCTAATTTCTTCATCTTTAAATCATAAATTATTATATATGATCCAAACCTTAAAAATTATAATCTCTAATTTTTTCTTACATCATACTTATTATGAACATGTTATTGTTCTTGTGCTTTGGCTATGGCCTCCTATTATGGTCTTAGTCTCTCTTATCATTTTTCCTTTTTCATCACACCTATGAAGATTATTGGGTTTTTATTATTTAATTGGTGTATTAATTAATTAGTTTTAAATTTTTAATTAATTGATTAAATGAGTTAATCAATTTTAATTTTAAATATTGTTTAGTTAACAAACAATTACACATTCACTATATGTACCACTTCATCCAAAATTAGTTATGTTACCATTTTTTTATTAAAAAAAATCATAAACGACTTTTTTAAAATTTGTTAAAATTTATAAGAGTATAAATAAAAAAAATAAAATTAAAGGGATTAAAATTAAAACAAAGTTTATTTTCAAGGACTAATACTTAAAGCATTTTATAAATATTGAGGTTTCAAAACTATTCAAGTATTAACAAATTATAAATGTATAATAGAACATAGTAACTATTTTTAAAGTAGAATATGTATATCACTTCAAATTACTATATTTTATAAATAAATAATTATTCACTTACTATACGTTATTAAGTATAATTGTTGTTATAGCAGTATAAAATGTAGTCGAATAATTGTTGTTACATACATAGCCGAATTTGAACAAAGTATTATTTCAAGTTATTTTGGAGACATCACTCATTCATTCATCAATCTAATATTCTTTCCTTAAGCAAGAAAAATAAATATGTTGTTCATTCAGTTTAATTGTTCTTTCAAGTTTCAACATATTGATAGTCCATTTTCTGTTAACATTTTTTTATATTTAAATTTGCATATACATTTATGGCACCTTGATAGTTTGTCTCTAAGTTGAAAGAGAGTATTTATGCATTAATAAATATTTAAAAACATTCACATAATGACATTTTTTTATTATATATCAATATAAAATTTGTTTATTAAAATATTAAATATTGGAAATATTATTTATTATTTTTATTACTAGCGTCTGGTCATTGATGATTGTTTTTCTCAATAAAAATAATAGAATTTATAAATTTGAATATGATTATTTTTAAAAATAAATTATTTTATTAGTGAGAAGGAAATATATAATTGTAAATAAATTTGTTTAATAAAAAGAAGGGTAGAATTGAAAGAAAAAAGTTA
>JBBPBS010001064.1:1701943-1750171 GCA_037974835.1 Cicer judaicum | reverse complement strand
ATAAAATTTTGCATTAAATAAAATTTATAGGTCTACTTTTTTAAATTTATTTAAAAAAATCAATAATTTTTTTGTTGTTGATTTTTTTTTAGAAAAATAATTTTTTTAATTGACGACTTTAATATATACAAATAATTATTATTACAAAAACTAAATTTTAGTAGTGGTTTGTATATTTTTTGTAATCCGATGAAAACTCTTTTTTTTTTTTTTAAAGAATGATGTGGTTTATATTATATTTTTGAGATTGTGGTTTGTTTACTAAAATATATGAAATCAACTATCCTTTGAGAGTTTTTTATGCAAATATTTCCATTTTTATATTTTTTTTTTAAAATGACACACATTGAATTGTTTTTTTTTAAACTGCTGTACTTTTTAAATTCAACACGAAGTCTCTCTATAGAAAAGCGACCTCCTGAAGAGGAAGTCTCTCCCTGAGGAAGCGACCTCAAACTACAAATGTTGTTTTTTTTTTTTTCGAAAAATTGTTTATTATTAATTTAATTATTTAAACAATAAAATATATTAATAAATTATAAATAAAATTTATAATTTTATTATTATTATTATTATTATTATAATAAATTATTATACGTATAATTAAAAAATATATTAATAAATTATAAATAAATGTTATATTTTTATTATTGTTATTATGATAATAAATAATTATTATACTTATAATTAAAAATTATTATATTTAAAGCGATTAAATAAATATATATATATATATATATTATAAATTTCAAAATAAATGATAATAAAAATTGAATAATAATAACAATTAAATAAAAAGAAATTTATATTGCTAACATGAAAATAAAAATACATGAAATTTGGAAAAATGAAATACATCAAATTTATATCAATGATGTCCACTTAAATGACCCTCAGTCCCACATGTAGGGTGTCTTCGAACTCGTCTAGCTCTCTGAGCAAGTTGTGGTTCTTCCGGTTGATCCTCAATTTGATCATTTTCTTCAATGTAAGTTGTAGATGGGTTAGAACCACTGACACCTGCTTCTATTAAATTTTGAGATTGTTGATTATACATCGAATCAAATACAATATAAGCCGATTCAGGAGTTGTCCAATGAGTTCCAAACAAATTATAGACAAGCCCATGTTCGGTCGGATAACCGGACATTGATATTTTTGGCACCGACGGAACGTAATACTGAGATGGTGGTGGATCACAAAATGGAACTTCAGTAGCGACATGTATGTGAGGTAATGATGAAGACGGTCCTGCTGTGTGTTGTTGTTGTGAGGTTGATTGGGAGGTCGATTGCACACGAGGATATGATGGCTTAAGGATACGTTCGATGATCATACGTAGGATGTATGCTCGACATGATGCTTATTTTTCTAATTCAGGATGTATGCTCGTCGAACGTATTCTTAAGCCATCATATCCTCGTGTGTAATCGACCTCCCAATCAACCCCACAACAACACACAGCAAGACCGTCTTCATCATCACCTCACACACATGTCGCTACTGAAGTTTCATTTTGTGATCCACCACCATCTCAGTATTACGTTCCATCGGTGCTAGAAATACCAACGCCCGGTTATCCGACCAAACATGGGCTTATCTATAATTTGTTTGGAACTCAATGCACAACTCCTGAATCGGCTTATGTTGTATTTGATTCGATGTATAATCAACAATCTCAAAATTTAATGAAAGCAGGTGTCAGTGGTTCTAATCCATCTACAACTTACATTGAAGAAAATGATCAAAATGAGGATCAACCGGAAGAATCACAACTTGCTAAGAGAACTAGACGAGTTCGAAGACACCCTACATGTGGGATTGTGGGTCATTTAGGTGGATATCATTGATATAAATTTGATGTATTTCATTTTTCCAAATTTCATGTATTTTTATTTTCATGTTAGCAATATAAATTTCTTTTCATTTAATTGTTATTATTATTCAATTTTTATTATCATTTATTTATTTATTTATTTTAAAATTTCTAATATAACATATATATTTTTATTTAATTATTTTAAATATAATAATTTTTAATTATAAGTATAATAATTATTTATTATCATAATAACAATAATAAAAATATAACATTTATTTATAATTTATTAATGTATTTTTTTAATTTATTATTACTATTTTTATTTTTTAAATAATTAAATTAATAATTTAATAATTTAATTTAATTATAATAATTTTTAATTATACATATAATAATAATTTATTATAATAATAATAGTAATAATAATAATTAAATTATAAATTTTATTTATAATTATTAATGTATTTTATTTTTTAAATAATTAAATTAATAATAAACAATTTTTTTTAGAAAAAAAAAAAACCCAACATTTATAGTTGGAAATCGCTTCCCCAGAGAGAGACTTTCTGTTGAATTTAAAAAATGTGGGAGTTTGAAAATTTTAATGTGGCAATTAAAGAAAAAAATATAAAAATGGGGCATAAAAAAAAACTCATCATTTGATAGTGTTATTATTACAGTTGTTATTGATTTTGTGTTAATAATCAATTAGGTGACTCAGGATAGTCGGCTAAGTTAGTAGTCTTAAAATTGAAGTCAACTTTAAGTTAATCTATTAAAGATAATGTGTTAATAGATTATGAGAGAAATAATTGATTAGGTGATTAAATTATTCGATTAAATGATCAGTTAAACTCATAAATATATTTAACTAATGATTGTAATGTTACTGTTGTTAATTGATTAGGTTAATTAATTAGGTGACTAATTAATCAATTAAAATTGACAAATAATTGATTAGATTGAAGAAATAATTATTTAGGTTGTTTAGTAGTCGATTAGTTAGACTAAATAAGTGATTAAGAGTTAATCAAAAATAGTTAAATTGAATAAGTTAAATAACTATCGATTAAAAAAACTAGCCTAGATTAATCAATCACGTGAATAAAAGCAGCTTAGTAATAATTAATGAATAACTATCAATTTAATTTATAAAGTATCACTCCCTAACCAATTTAATTCTTAAATTAAAGAAATATAATAAGTAATTTATGATCTATTATTGATCCATCAATTTAATTCTTCAATTATCTTTCTCTCTAATACTTTGCAAGCAGCAAATGAACTAATAATATTTTAAGGACTACTTATTAATTTTGTATAGTTTAAGTACGAAATTGGATAAATGCATAACTGAGAGATGAAATTGATGATTTATCCAATTGTTAATAATTAATAAGTAAATAATTATTATTATTAAACAACAACAACAATAATAATAATAATAATAATAATAATAATAATAATAATTAAGAGTAATCTATAAATATTTTATTGTGTCATGTCTAATAGTGACATTGATGATGCTTTGTTATAATTCATATATGTGTATTTATATAAAATAACATTAGATTCTGACTAGACGTTTCAATTTATAAGATAGTAAGTGACTTATGTAATTCTATTAAATTTGAAATTAGTTGGATTCAATCTCGAAATACTTGATTAATTTGCATATTTTTTTCTCTTGCATATGTGTTTATATCTTATAGTTAAATGCTTGTTGAAACAATGAATTTGAATTGTCATACTATGTTAATGTTATCTCTTTGAGTATGCTAATTCACTTTTATTTGATTCTACCCATGGTTGTTTATTCATCGTATGTGTGGATAGATGATAATATTATCGAACAAAAAAGTGTGTTATTAAACGTTTAGTTGATGTAATTGTTAATTTTTTATTATTTATTTTGGAGTATAAGGATCATATATGAGAATACCTAACATTTCAATACATTTTTGTTTGATTTATTATTTTTGCATTTTGAATTATCATTTCATCATTCTGTTAGCGTGTTTGGAACAAGAAAAATGACTGGAGTACTTAAAGAAAAGGAAAGAAAACAAACAAATCTATTTTATATTCACCGTTAAAAACTATAGTTAAAAGATATAAAAAAAGAAGGTTAGACAAAAAAAAAATTAAATCTTCTCAAATGGAGAAGAAAAGGTAAATATGAGAAGAAAAGTTGCAAAAATACACAATAATTTTTATTTGTTTTCAATCTTGCCTTTATATTTTATTTTCTAAATGTTATTTTAGTCATTTTGTAATTTTAATTATTTTTTTCTACACAACTAAACAAGAAACAAAAATTACTAAAAACAGATGCGAAGCAAACTCCTATTATATATATATATATTCCCTATTATATATATATTTCATTCCTTCTATTTTCTCTTAATCCACGCAAGTAAAATTAAAAAATCATCACACTTTTTACTCCCTTTCTTTTTACATCAAGAAAATAATATTTATTAAGAGATATGAATTCATGAATCATTCTATATTTCAATTGATTATAAAAATTGAATTTTCTTATTATAAAAATATAATAACATAATAAAATTTTATAGATATTACAAATTTATCATAATTTCTTATAAATACTAAAAACTTATTTAACCTAATAAAAAGACTTTGGTAGGATTAATGAATGGATGGTAATAGGATGTGATATATAGATATATTGGAAGAAGTTAAGTTGGGTATTGAGGTGCAGTGATAAATAATAATCAAGAAACAGAAACAGAGAGAAGCTTGTTCATAAAAGTAAAATGGCAAACAGGTACTGGGTGGTGTCTCTTCCCGTCCAGAACAACAACTCTTCATCTTCGATTTGGAACCAATTGCAGCAAAATATCTCCAAGCATTCCTTCGATACTCCTCTTTACAGAGTAACATCTTTACTTTTATTCAAATTCCTTTTATTCTAATTCATTTTCAAATTCAAATTCAAATGAAATTCTTTTTTCTCACAGTTCAACATTCCCAATCTCCGCGTCGGAACCCTAGATTCTCTCCTCTCCCTCAGCGATGATCTCACCAAGGTTCATTTCCTGCTTTTTTTTTTGTATAATTTCACGATCGCTGATAATTCGAATCGAATAACTGTCTTCTGATTCGATCGATTAACATTTCTCTGCAGTCTAACGCTTTCATGGAAGGAGTTTCCCTCAAGATCAGGCGCCAGATTGAAGAACTCGAGAGAGTTTCTGGCGTAAATACTGCTGGTCTCACCGTCGATGGAGTTCCTGTTGATTCCTACTTGACTAGGTTTTCTCTCTTTTCACCTTTGATCTATCTATATCAATCGATACTGTGTTTTTGTTTGGGTTGAAATTGTTGTTTTTGTAATGGATCTAGATTTGTTTGGGATGATGCCAAGTACCCGACTATGTCGCCTTTGAAGGAGATCGTTGATGGAATTCATGGTCTAGTCGCAAAGATTGAGGATGATCTCAAGGTTTTCATTTTCTTTCCACTCTCTAGTTCTAGTTCGATCTATTTGTTTGATTTCAGAGATGTGATAGGTAGTAGTAACCGCATTATATGTATAATATTTGTCTTTCATGGCCTCTTTAGTATCTAAATCATTCCTTTATTTATACTATAGTGAAATAGCAACTAGTACTAGCAAATTATTGTAACTTCCTTGCTTAGCTAACTGCTGCAAAATTCAGTGTATATGTGACTTATCAGCGTGTCTTCTACAAGCTTTGTAATGAACAACAGCACCCAAAAAATTAAGTTCCGGGGCATGATATTCATATATAAATCCTAATGGGGCTCTAAATATAAGATATTTCATATATGAATGATCTGCGGAACAGCATCAGTGCTGTCTTAAATAGCATCTTTTTGCCCCATTTGTTTAGGGTTTTTCTACTTTCCCGATTGATTGATTGTGTGTTGTTTCCTGGTTTTGGATCCTGTCTATATTTGAGTTGAGATACATGGACTCGTATTTTAATATAGAGTTTCTTTGCTGTTCAAAATGTGTAATGTGGATCGACCGCTGTTTGTAATTGAGAGCTATAGATTTGATACCTTAGTTGTGGAACCTTATTCTTTTTACTTTTGGGTTTGTAATTGGAGTTTTGTTACATGCTTAGTTTCTAAAATGACGTCCACGGGGAACAAATTTGGCTGAAGTGAAGAGGATCACTTTAGAGGGAAACATGGAGGATCTCAAACATAGATAAGGAAATTAGTGGTTGTTATTATGATAAACTATATTCACATTCATCACAAAATATTGATTTGTTAGAATCCACTTTGCCATCAAATGTTTCCTTCTAAAGTGACCCTCATGCTTTGGAAGAGCCAAATTCAAGGGAGCATAGTATTGAATCAATGACTTTATAATCTGTTGATAAAAATATTCTAGTTTGTGTATCAATTGAAAGTAAAAAGTCAGTATCTTATCGAGGGTGTCATGTTTTACACCCCAACCATTCAGTCCTCTATCTCTCATTTTTAAATTTAAATATATTCTCTCTTCTCCAACATATAAGATAAGGGGTTGGGATTCACCTTAAGAAAAAAAAATGAGGAGTTGGGATTTATTTGGTTATGATACATCTTATATGTTTTCTGGTATGTAGATGCTTTTTCAAAACATGATCAGGAGTATACATTTGTTTTACCTGAGTACCGTGGGTTATATCATATGACTTGAGTTTCAGTGGTGCCTGTTTTAATAAAAACATGACACAATTATTTACCTATGCTTTTTCTCTTGCTGCTCCTTGCCCTTTCGACCTCCTTTCTTTGCCAATGGTTTATAATGTGTTTTTTTCCTGCAACAAGGCTAGGGAGAGGAAGGTTTTTTAAAAGGTCTATTCATGTGACAAGAAAAAATCATTTTGACTGGGCATTTCAGAAAGGTCTTACAAGCTCATTTTTGTTTTCCTTTACGATGGAATTTTTTCCCGTATATTACAAAGAACATCCTTAGTCCCAACTTATTCTGCATGATGTGGACTGAAAGTTTTACCCGGGTCTTGAAACTTTGTCTTTCATGCCAGGTTCGTGTTTCTGAGTATAATAATATCCGAAGTCAGCTGAATTCTATAAACCGAAAGCAAACTGGAAGGTGTGGATCTTGTTTTATAACTTACACAATTTTAAAATTTATTGTATTCTATATCTTAGCTGACATGCTTTTTACTATTTCAGCTTAGCCGTTCGTGATATTTCTAACTTGGTAAAACCGGAGGACATTATAACTTCAGAACACTTAACTACCCTCCTTGCCGTTGTTTCCAAGTATTCACAGAAGGAATGGCTTGCAAGCTACGAAACATTGACTAGCTATGTGGTAAGATTTATCAAATTCACTTGCAAATATGAATACCTACATCATTGGGATTATTGTAAATGGGTTATTATTGAAAAATCCCTGTAATTCACCTAAACAATCCAATAATCTTTTGTTCACACCTTTGAATAATTTTTTTTTTATTGCGCTATTTTCTTATTCTGATTAGGTTAAATATTTTAGGTCCCAAGGTCTTCTAAGCAGTTGTATGAGGACAATGAATATGCTCTTTATACCGTAACACTCTTCAATCGTGTGGCAGACAATTTTAGAACTAGTGCAAGGGAAAAAGGGTTTCAAGTAAGTAGTTATTTTTGTTAATTTGCATTTGTCTTCAATTTGTTAATATTAGTGATATCTATATTGTGGAATTCTTGAGACAACATAATGCTGAAAGTTTCAGTGTTGAATATCAATTCATCCGTTAATGAGAGGTGGTTAATGGAATTTTATGTTTTTGTATTCAGATTCGCGATTTTGAATACAGCCCAGAAACACATGAGAGCCGAAAGCAGGAATTGGATAAATTGATGCAAGATCAGGAAAGTTTGAGGGGTTCTCTGTTGCAATGGTGCTATACCAGTTATGGAGAGGTATTATTCACTTATTCATTACTTCATTTAATTTTGTAGAAATACCGAAGAATATATAAAGGCAGATATCGTTAGAAAAACCAAGGTGATTATGGGAAAAGTATGCTAAATTAATGACTATTTCCTAGCTGGACGTTTTATACTTTGATGTGTCTGCTTTTGGACTAGCCCTCAAGCCGAGGCTGACATTATAGAGTGACTTAGCTTCTCTGTTAAAATCTAGTAGTGTTTATTGTCCATAAAACTTCTCTCACCTTCGCTTGCTCTGGCCTTGTTATCCTAAAATTCGATGACTCTTCTTGCTGACGGCTTCTACTTTATACTTTCTGAAGGTTTTCAGCTCCTGGATGCACTTTTGTGCTGTGCGTTTATTTGCTGAAAGCATTCTGAGATATGGATTGCCACCGTCTTTCTTGGTACTATACTCTTTTAGAACTGAAGTTCAGTCTCATCCCCTTGCAATTATTTATTTACCTATGAGCATTGGATCTTATGTTGATTCCAGGCATGCGTCTTAGCTCCATCTGTAAAAGCCGAGAAGAAAGTACGTTCAATCCTTGAAGGGTTGAGTGATAGCTCAAACAGGCAAGTAGCTAATTAATCTATATGCTGTTTGGTTTAAAATATGTGACTTTTAGTAATTTTAGACATTACCAAGCCTGATTAAAGTGCAGGAACACAACTGATGGATCTAAGATCCTACATGACCTTTTTTTGGGGTGGTGAGGATTGTTCACTTGTTTTTGCTGGATATAAAGAAAAACATGCAAAGTTTCAGGAAGCCTTTAAAATTTAAATCTTATAAGTTTGAAGAGTCAGACTGCTATATTTGATAATACTTCAACTGAGACTTTCATGAAACCTCTTCATGTAATTCTTTAAAAGGGTCAAACTCCAATCAGGAATCAGGTTTCACATTTTGACATTAAGGAATGTACTTATTTGGTGGTGAGGAGTGCTACTTTAAACTCATTTTATGTTGGCACCCTTTACAACATTGAAGAGCAGTGAAAGTAAACAGATCAAATTTGTTTGTGCTTTGCTGAATATATGCTTCAGCATTATTCAAATCACTAAACGGGGTACTGGTCTCTTTGCTGTGACCAATATACAGAATTTACTCTAGAAAATAAGAATTTGTGGATAGTGGATAGTTATTTGAAAATTTAAAACTCCTCTCTCTATTCTCTCTTGATTCTCTAGATAAAATAAAATAATCAATTGAGATGCTAGAAAAACAGCTAGGATTCACTCCCTGTTTATGTAAATGTGATAGTATTCTATTTAATGGCTGTTGACTCTGCTCAAAACTCATTTCGAGTACCATCCCCTATATTATGCTACAGCAGAACTTGCTTCCCTCAAGTTTTGATACATATAGACAATACTTATTTCTTTGTTTTTGTAATTTTTGTCTGTTAATTTGATTGACTATTCTTACATAGTACTATTGTAACTTCAATAAATTTGCGTGCAGTGCATACTGGAAAACTGACGAGGACTTGGGTGGTGGAATGGCTGGCCTAGCAGGTGATGCAGACACTCACCCATATGTTTCCTTCACTATCAATCTTCTTTGAGCGCTACTGGAAACAAGCCCTATCTTTTAATTTAGATCCGCTAAAGCTTCTCTTGGACAACATTAATGCCAAAGCCAGACAGGATTTGAAGATTTTGTACATTGCTATCATGTTTCATTCTTTGTTATTATTTATATATAATTAGAGCAATTGAAGTTTCAAGTTTCAACAGGGTCCGATTAATTTTGAGGGCAGAGTCCATTGCCCGGTATTAATTGGCCACTTGTATTGTTTCATGTAACTTTTCGTGTTTGCGTCAATGGGACTCAGACCTAATGCACTCTTAAGCTCATTTCTTCAGAGAATAATACATCTCATGTGTGAGGACACTTATGGCACGCCATAAGTACAAAAATAAATGTCACTTGAAAGCCTTAAACTTGTATTTTTGTGTGGGATACTTATGTTACACCACTTTTTATATTGATGTGGTCATAACAGTCAGAAGTTTATTTATGCTATTCAATGAACTTATTGATTAAAATTAGGGGTATATTTGCACCACTTGTGTGTATCTTTGTTGTACTTGTCAATTTATCAATATTTAAAGATGGTTGATCTGCGACTATTTGAAGTATACGGACTTTTAGAAACAAGACTATTTTTAGGGAAGCTTTAACACAAGCTCACTGGTGAATTGTTTAAAATGGACTTCTTTGCTATGGTTAATCTCATGATTTGTTTACGAAGCTTGTAATCTTCTTTGAGACTTTTGTCAAAGGAAACAAGTAAAATAGTATTGTACCATGCCAAAGTTTATTTTTCACCATGTGATAAATAAACTCTATCATATCTCATTTGATCCAGTGGTGGAAACAACATTGTATATAGTACAAGACTTATCTCACTTGTATATCATAGGATTGCTTCAAGCAACCAATGACTATGGCAAGATTGATATCTAATATGTTGCTTGTTTAAATCTTCACTTACATCATTGACACTGAGTAAATGTATTTTTATTGTAATAGCACTCCTATGGGACATGTTTGTTCAAAACCTCACTAATCTCTTTAGAATGAAATAAATATAATTTTCTTTATCAACTATAATCGATTATTGAGTCGGTAGGTTTTATCTTCTTTGGATTGGCCCCTCACCCTAAATTTTTACCTATAAAAAATGGTTTCTATTTATATCCAGCTATTACTATTTGTTGAATTTTGAGTTTAAGAAAACTATTAAAAAATCACAATTATACAAAAATATTTCTTTTTAATGTGGGACTTCAACAAATTATTAAATTCACACTATTAGTAAAGGTGATTTAGTGGCAAAGAAGCATTTATATTTTGATTAAGGAATTATATTATTATTGGGTTAATTTGAATAGTTCTAATGAAAGTAACCACAAAATAAAAAGGTAAAAACACCCTTTGTTGAATAGAAAAATGAAGTAGATGTTTGGGGCAAGTATTTATTGAATGCAATTTTTAATAAACCTGGTTTTAGCACAATTAACTTAATTAAACTTGAGTTTCAAGTGTATCAAAAACATCCACTAAGTGTGTTAGGAATAGCATCCCAACATCTTTTGAAGTACATCCTAATTTGCACTAAGAGTATCTCCAATAATGAGGTTGTTCCTTAATAAGCACCATTCAAATAGTGGATTTAAAAATATGGGTGTCTATAGAGAATGGTGGTTACGGAAACATCTCTCTTAGATATTATTAAATTATATTAAAATAAATTAGTGTTGTTGAAAGATAACACTGTAAAATTATTGATAGGATCTAAAATTTTGAGGTGATGCGTTGGAGAGAATAATACTTATTAAATATTATGATTAAAAAATTATAAAATAAAATGTGTACGTGTGAAATTCATTTTAAGTACCCAAAGTGGAGGGCTCTATTGTAGATGCTCTAAGTGTGTTTCAAAGAGCTTCTTATAAACATGTTCTTCAATTAACTTGGTTTTTGTTGTTAATAAATGAACTCAGTTTTAGATTTCAATTAGTAAGGTCCTGTGATGTAAAAAAAAAAACTACTATCTACAATAAGTTAGTAAGGTATTCGTGCACTAGTTATTTTCATTTTTACGCACACGTACCAGTGGGCTCAGTTGTTTTGTTGCATATAAATAATCTTGTCTACAATAAATTCATGTATACTAACACATATTATACAGAAAACAAAAGTTGTATCTACAATATAGCCAAATTTCAGTTTGTAAGAAATTATGTGTCCAGTATTTCGTCACCAAAAGTTGACTGTAATCACTTGAATACAAATGAACAAATATTAGGTTCTGGAAAGTAAAAAAGAAAATGGCGCGTCACACAATACAATATTCATTTAATAAACTGTTGAATCAAGAAACAAGTGGAGTTTGGATTTGTAATATATCCATGCTATATTGGTAGAGTTTAAAATGTGAAGTGAATCCTCTCATTCTACCACTTTATGTGGGATGCAATCTCAGAGTGGCTGGACTTCCATAAATTCCATCTTATTAAAGAGTTTAAATATTTTAAATAAAGCCAATAAAACATTCACTAGTATCCATATGGAATTCCGTAAAAAAAAAAGTATACCTATCGAATCATGCCTCATTGAACACATTACACTCGATTACATTTTAAATTTGTAATTGTAATGTAACAAAATATTTCAAATTTGACCGGACCTGTTAGCCAATAAAGACATCAATTTAATCTTGTGCGGATTTAAATTTAATTTTTTTTTATTAGGTGATATATATATATAATATTAATCTTGTGAATTTTTATAATTCTAAATAAAAAATGTGATAAAAGATATTATAGAACGTGTAATTAAATGAATATTTTTATGTTTAAAAAATGATAAAAAAAACTGTATATAAAAAGATAAATTATATAATTGATAATCGTAAATTCTACTATATAAGTTATGTAGGAATTTTTAATTTTTTTTTCCTACATGTTAAATGTTTTCGAAATAATACTCAAGATGGATTGATGTTTGAATTGAGAAAGCATGAGGAATAAAAGAACTGAAAATGTTAAAGATCATATAAGAATATAAGAATATGGCTTAAGAATTTGAAAGTGTTCCACTTATCCAAAATAATATATATTAGTTAAAATAAAGAAAATGATTTGTATAAAAAAAAAAATGCTGAAAGATATAGATAAAAAAATGGGAAATAGATGAAGAATAAAATTTAGTGGAGAAAAAAATAATATAAAGTTATACAATCTCTAAAAATATATTTTAGTATATAACCATACATAATAATATCAATATTTTTAAAGACTTACAAATTTTTCTATCAAAATATATAAATAAAATTAAAGTTCAAAGATGTAAACTAAAAATTCTCACACTTCTTGTTTATCTAAAAGAAAAAAAGTTTGAAATCCTATAAATAATCATATATGTCATTGTTTTTTATTTCGAGATATAAAATAATTTACCCTAATTATAGTCATTTTTGTTGAGAAACTAAGATGTAAACTAAAAATAGTAAATTTTCACACTTTTTGTTTGTCTAAAAGAAAAAAGTTTGAAACTTATATGCCATTATCTTCATATTTTGTGATATAAAATAACTTATTAATAATGATGGAGATAAAACCGTTATCAATAATGATGAAGGAATAATGAATGTCGAATAACTGACTAATATTTATTGTATTATAATTTGTAATTTATGACATATGAATAGTTTTATAAAATATTATATGAAAGAAATATAATAAAATTTGTGAAAAAAACAAATTGCAAGTATGATAATAAAAAAGATAAATAGTACCTGTTAAATGTATGTAGAAATTTATTTTAATATATAAAATAAGAAAGAAAAAGAATATTTATTAAATATGACACATCATAATTTTTTTTTATATAACAATATTTAAATGAGACAACATAATTGATGTAAGAGTTTATTTTAATATATATAATTGTAGGTATTATTTTTCTCTAACAACCTCTCCCAATGTCTAATCAGAACACTAATTAATTACTTTGTCAAACATGTCATTCTTCTACTTTATGAGAAGTCGTGAGACACGTTTATCTCTTCTTTGAATGCATACGCACATTTCACTACAATTGCTACCAAAACAATTTTTCTAGGTTTAATTTTTTGTTTAAGTATACTCCTATTTTCATAACAAAATCATATGACTATCATATCATAAGAAAAAACACAAATTAATAGTTTGAATTGAGAGCAATGATAACAATTCATTTATGGGCTTGACATCTTTATTTTGCATTATTATGAAGGAGCAGTAGCGGGTAGTTTTCCCATGAAAGGCAGGACAAAAGATATTGAACTGGCCTGGTAACAGACTGGAATACTATAATAGCAGCATAAGAAACGTAAATTTCAACACCAAAAAAATATATTCCAGAGGAAAATTAATCAGGTAAACTAGAAGAAAAATTGATCTCAACCTAGGCATTGCATATCAATCCATGCTTATGCAAAAACAATAAAACAAATGTGTATTTCCGTTTGACAGAGGAAAATTATATCTTTCCTAGCTACAAAGTTTTCAGCAACTGGAAGGATGCGAGCAAAACCATCCTACCAAAAATTAAAATAACCAAATGCAAGAAAAATGGAAACAGTGTTTTAACTTCAAAAGAATATCGAACCATGCTTGAGAACTCAAGCAACCTCAGCAGTCCTCTGTTTATTTATGGCCCCTATTAGCTGGTTTCCTAAGTTTCTTAGACAAACTATAAATTGTCACCATTGGTTACTTTATGCTGCGTTCTCGGCAGGGGCAGCAATAGGAGCAGGAGCAGCGCCACCAGTGGTTGGCCTAACAAAGAAAAAAAATTAATTGGCATATCCTAATGAAGAACATGAATTGTATGAAACTATAACACAGACAAGTAGTTGTATAAACTTACAGCCCCACAAAGACTTTGAAAGCATCATATATTCCCCATTGGGCACCGGTAAGTGTTCCAATCATAACAATACGGAGGGGGAGACCTCGGGTGAAAAGCCCCACCACACCAAACTTCTTAACAGCCTGCATCAAACAGTAGATAACATCACATCACATACTTGTGGAAAACAAAATGCAAAACAATTACATAAATATGACCTAGTTGAAACTCACATCACCAACTGTTGCACCTTTGGCATTGTTCAGGAAAGAGACAAGATTATCAGCAGGATGAGACACAATTGCACAAAGAACACCAGCAATGTATCCACCAGCAAAACTGACACCGAGTTGCAGAGATTTGCTGCACTCACTCTTTGGTGTGGGGATGGCATGCTTATAGATCTGCTCAACAATGGTCTCAAAAGAGGCAAATTTCATCATAGTGTCTGCAAGAAACAATATCATTTAGTTCCCAGGTCATATTATCAGGTATCATAAACTTTCTAATATTCACAAGTACAATCAGGTAACTAATCCTCAATGATAAATTCTAACAACAAAAATATCAACAAACAAGAATATTCAGTTTGAAAATTGACTAGAAGTCCAACAGGTTAGTGCTACATGATTAACAAGCAACACATGAGAACCAACATGACATTAAAAAAATGAAGTGTAAACTAAATGCCTCAGCCGGTAACCTAAGTAGTAGATATTGAACAGCATACAAAGAGTCAACTCAACAAGAGGGAAATTAACATATAATACAAACCACAATCTTTAAAATGGCAAACTCACATGGAATTTGTCGTCCCCATAGAGGCACCAATCCCTTGTACAGCCTGAAATCATAAGAGATTCAGTTAGATCACATCCTAAATCCTAGCATAGATCAGGATAAACACAATACAACCACACAACATCCTCTAAACTACCATAACAATTTAAAAGCTAACAAATTTTTAGGCATACCCCAAAGTTCCTTCAGATTTGATAAATTTTGGAAGCCCATCACCGAGACCTCTTGCAAAACCAGGCTGAGTTTGAACACGAACTTTCACAGCCTCAAATGGGCAAAGTGCAATATCGGCAATAACCTCAGCAGATGCAGAACCAGCAAGGTAGATCAAAGTCTTGTACTTGCTTGCATACTCTGGGCCAGCAATATCAGAATAGTACTTCTTAAAGAACTCATAGAACCCAAATTTGCAAGCACCCTGTGCACTGTAACCAAGCAAGGTAGGCACCCAACCACGGAAAAAGCCCTTGACTCCCTGCTCCTTGAGCAAAACTCCAAACCCTGATGAAATGCTCTTGTACTTGGCTGGGTCAATCTGAAATCAATAACCAATCCACACATTACAACAAAATACATTGCTACAAGAAACTAAACAATTCCAATTCCAACTACAAAAATCCAGGTCACCAATGCTAGTAATTAACATCGACATTCCAACACGCAAAAAGACTACTCATCACAGATTCAGCACTTCAAAACAAACAAACTTCGAAGTCATCTAACAAGTCAATGTACCAAATATAAATAATCTCCAAACACAATCCTACACAAAAATCTCAACAGAGTAAAACACAACTAGAACAACAAAGGTCGAAGAAAATGACCCATGAAAACTGCAAAATTTTAAAACGGCAAAATCACAACAGCATCACAAAGCTTCAGCCAAACAAATGAAAATCGGATTATAAATTCAACAAACCACGAATAAACGATCCTTCAACTTAACAACAATCAACTCCTTACAGATCTACTTAACCAAAATAACAGCATCATCAAAATCAAAATTCATAAAATAACATTCATAAAAACCTAAAAGTAATTAACAGATCTAAACAATCACATATCAAAACAGTAACAATCACTCCACAATAAAGTAAAAAACGCAATAAAACCAAAGAGTAAAATCCAGATCGAAGAAGAATAAAAAGATACCTGCATATTACACTTGACTAGGTCAAGAGGAGTGACAGTCATGTGAGTAAGACCACAACTGAAAATTCCACCGGCAGTACAAGCAGCATAGAAAGCCGGAGAATACATCTCGATCTTACCGGATTCCTTAGGAGATGGAATCATGAAGCCGGCGGATCCAGTTGCAGGCAATGAAGGAGCGGGGCTGTTACCGAGGATCTGGTGAATAGGTAGGGTTTTGGTGGAAGAACCGTAGAGAAAGGAAGGTATCATGTTTCTACGGGCAGAATAAGATTCTGATTGTTGAGCCATTGAGATGAACAACTATTCAGAAATGAGAGAGAAATGGTTAGCTAGTCTCTCCCAATTCTTCGCTAACTCTGTCTTTCTTTTGATTGTATACTGCTCCAACGTGATTTGTGCGTTTGCTTTATAACGTCGCCGTTTCTAGATGTTATTTGGACTAAAATGCCCTCAGGATTTTGTCGGAATTATCGCGTTGACACTGCGGAGAAATTGTAGAGTTTATTTCTACATCTTATTGATAGTTTTTCATTTATTATTTTTTTATAGGGAGTTAAATCAAATGAACTTGTTGGAATTTAGAATATTCCGTGAATCTATACTACCCAGGGCGTTACGGTGAATTCTATTTCGAAAAATGAGAAAATGGGATTATATATTATTAGTTTGCATTCACAATGTAAATGCATTATACTCTTTAAAAATAATGATAATAATTTGATATACTTTTTTTCAGTAAACACCCGATAGATGATAATTTTTTTTTAAGAAAACGTAGACTAAATTTAAATTGATAATGTATATTAATAAAATAAATTGTAGCTTTTGCAACATTATATTGACTTATCACAATTCTGACAACTCTATTTTAAAATTAAAGATATGTTAAGTTGTTTAACATTTTAAAAGACAACAAAAATAAAAAATAAGTTTCTAATTTAGTTTAATCCAACAAAATGAATTTCGAATTAAGTTTCATCCAATAAATTCTACCATTTTCTCATTGTTCATGCTATTTCACTCAAGTTTTTAAAGGTTGACGAAATAGTCACTCAAATCTTAAAATATGCCTTCTTCTACCATTGACTTGCAAAAATTATAAATCAAATCAAAATGCAATATGCTTGAGGCCTTGAAAGTTGAAATAAGACCAAGATAAATGTGAGACATTTCTTGGAAGATAGACTTGCAACTTGAAACAGCCGCTTTAAACTTCTATAAAAAATAAATTTTTTATTTTATCAAAAGGACTAAAAAAAACTAATTTATAATAAAAATGTCTCAGAATTTAATATTTTTAAAATAAAAATATAAAAATATTTTATAAATTTAATATTGTTTCAATAATATTAAATCAATTGAAAAATAAATATTATATAATATTGATTATATTAATTTAATAATGTTATATTTATAAAATTTATTTTAATATTTATATTAAAATTTGTTTTAGACCTCTAAGTATATTGGGCTCATCCTGTATGTTGGGCTGGTCCTGCTTGAAATGAGACGACCATGTTTAGTATTTCAATTTCACACCATGTAAAACCAATCTAACTTTATTTGCTTCTTGATCTAACACAATTTAATTCAGGTCCTTTCTCCCAAGATACTATAGATGAAAAGTAAAAGAAAAAATAACTTTAATAAATAAATCACATTAACATACAGCTGGCAGAGTCATCAAAATTAAAATTATTAACAAAATTATAGCCGTTAATAGACAACCAAATCAGTCAAATTATGAGCAACAATAGGACGTTATAATTAGAGATAGATAATATGTAAAATGAATTCAAATTTGATCAAGAATCTACTTAACGTTTATCCTAGGCTATTTGCCAACCAATACATGACCAGGACCGTACTTTTCAAATTCTTTACGTGCTTCTTCTTTACAGTTAACCCTGTTGTCTCCTATGCTGCTATGATAAATTTATTTTGCTGAACCAATCAATAATCACATTAATTAATGTTAATGGAAAATAAAGATGGTGAATCATGGAGTTCTGCTCCTATCTACCAGTCCCAATGGCTCCAAACAACCATATCAGGTCACTTTTTACTATTTTGAGGTGTTTCATTATTCACACACACATGCACTCTTAGGTGTAACATTTTTGCTGCATGTTGCACATTTTTTTTTATATAGTTGTTGGCATTATTTGACTTGACCTTGTGAATGGAAATTGGAATGCGTATAATAAAGTTGACTACAGAATTGAGGTGGTTAAAAAAAACAATCAAAAGATTTGAAGTCAATATAGTCGATTTATAGCAGCCCCTCCAGAAAAGTTCGTCAAAGGTTGATTGAAAGTCATTATATGTTGCTAAAGTTTTAGATTTTAGTAAAACTAATTTTGATAAAATTGATGTTTGAACAAGTTAATGTTAAATTAATTTATATTTATAAGTGATTCGATTTTAATTTTTTTTTGGAAATGATAACATAGAATCCCTTTATTGTATAAATATAAAAAAGCAAATGCAACTCTTTTGAAATGAAAGAAATTTTTGCCAAATAAAGAATTGATTTTGAGAAGCAAACAATATGAATCAAATTATTGTAATTTTTTCCGGCCTGTTGCCATCTGAAACACGAGCAAAACAAGCCAGAAATTGAGTAAAAGGCAACGACGGCACCAAGATAATAAAAATAAAACATCATCCTTCGAGTTCCGTAATAATTATGACAAATGTCTTAGCCTCTCTACGCAGGGAGACCTTATAGGCCTGTACAAATTGCCTGGATTTAAATCTGGGGTGTTCATTTGTAGCAGTTGCACATAGTAAAGCAGCAGATTACTGAAATCTTCCAAAGTTGATTTCCTTTTTGTGCTGCAGTTTTTACTCACAAACTCTACTTTGATTTATTTTTTAGATTTAGATGAGAAATTGGGGGCCATGATGACCATTTTAGAAGGTGGCAATTCTTCAAACCAAGGACACATTAATTGCAAATGGAGAGAAGACCTCAAACAAATGCTTGAAGAAATCGGCCAATCATACCGTGTTTTAGCATTATCTTATAACCAACTGAAATCTAAAACATGTCATGGTACCTTCCCTTCAGGATCTTTATCATCTTCTACAACATCAAAAACCAAATGTTCTAGCTGCAATAGAAGTGTAACAAGTAATTTAGAGGATAAGAAACCCAAAATGGGTTCTAATAGCCATCTAAAATCTCTAGCAGGATATTCTGATCTCAAATTTGAAGGCATTAACCTGGATTTTGAGCTATTAAAGAAGCAAGAAGATGAACTGTTATCTTCTGGTCCATGCATCATGAAATTTAAATCAGACCTTGAGTTCAGTGACACTCATATAGAAGACAGAATGACAGATTTTTCGCCCAACGAAAATATTTTAATGAAGATGGAGGATTTGGAATTAAATCACATAATTGAAGATCCATCAGTGATCAATGCCAAATTTGACACGCTGAAGCATCAAATGACAAAACTTACAGAGGATAATCTGCACCAGCTGGTAGAGTTGGTCCAAAGAAACGATGAAAAGAGAGAAACCATTAGAAGGCTTCAGTTAGAGGTGGAAACGTTGAAGCATGAGAACAAGGGCCTCCAGATTTCATTAAGGCACTCCAATGCTGATTCAGAATGCAGCCAATCACAGATATCAAGACCAGGAAGAATACCTGTAAGAAAGCTCTTCAGAGGTTGCTCTCCATGATATTTTGTACATTTTAAGTCCCTACAGTCTTGTACTCAAATTGACCAACAAATTCTTATGGATAATTCTGGAAGAACTTTGATATTATATGCTCGTTTGTCTAGCAAGCAAGTGAGAACACCTGGTAATCCTGGCAATGTAGGCACAATTAGTACTCAGAAGAGTATTATTTTACATGTTCTTTATGATTTACGATGCTTCTCGAGTTTCAAGTCAAAACAGTCACTTGTTTGATATTTGCACTTGGTTTTATTGTGCACTGGAAGTAGAAAAATAACATTATATATTTGATCCGGGAATAATCCATTTAAAGGCCCATCTGAAAATCTATTCAGTGTTCTTACTTGAACTAATGATTCACCAGATATGCATCTTTACAAATGTAATAGCACGTTGTGTGCACCAATCAGGCTTCTGGTCAGGCTTTGATTATGACTTCCTTTATTTCACTTACCGTCACCAATAGTCCCCGCATGTACACACTCCTTCCTTGAAATGATGAAATCGCTTTGAATCTCTGATAACAATCTCTCGATGTACTATTTTGGAAATCAATTTAATTGCAATGTGGCAGTCCCCACAAATTCTAAGATTTTTTATGATCTGGATAACTGACCCAGGAACTGAGTTCATGATTCCAAAGGCAACAGCTAGTTTCTCACTGTGAACTCTTAGAACCATCCCTTTCTCTTCCTCGTCAACATCATGAAGCACTGATGTTACATTTGGCATATATCCAAGTTCTTGCAGCTTAACATTTAATTCGTCCAAATACTCATAAATCTTCTCATGTTGAGGATGCTCTTTGTCTCCAACTAAAAATACATGTATCCTACCTTTATGTTCAGCTATACTATATCCAGGGGTTTTAAGCAATCCACGATTCTTCATTAATATTCTCATCCTCTCAACATCATCCCACCGTCCCGCATCGGCATAAATATTGGAGAGTAGTACATAGTAACCACAATTACTTGGATCTAACTCAAATAGCTTTCTTGCAGAGATCTCCCCTAGTTCCACATTCTTGTGAATCCTACAAGCCCCGAGAAGGGAACCCCAAACTATAAAATCAGGTCTCACCTTCATTTCCTGGATCAAACCATAAGCTTCTTTAAGATAACCAGCACGCCCAAGGAGATCAACCATGCACGAATAATGCTCAATCCCAGGTTCAACATCAAATTCACATTTCATTCTATTAAACCAATTCCACCCTTCTTTCAGCAGACCAGCATGACTGCAAGCAGCTAAAACTGACACAAAAGTAATGTAATTCGGCTTGATTCCAGACCTAATCATCTCATAGAAGATTTCCATAGCCTCTTTTGCACGTCCATGCATTCCGTAACCAGCAACCATAGCAGTCCACGATTTAACATTTTTCTTTTTCATGCGATCGAAGGCCTTCCTTGCCATCTCAACTCTTCCACATTTGCAGTACATATCAACTATAGAAGTACCTACGAACACGTTATCCTCCAATTCCATCTTTACAATCTAGAGAAGAAAAAAACAGTTACATTACCATTAGCGATACCAACAATTCACATCTAGGTCCTGGCTAAATATTTTGTACAAAATACAAATACAACATAAACAAAGTTTCTCCATTACGTGAAGCTGACTTCATGATTCAAATGGTGCCATGATATTCTATCAAAATAAATTTGTTCGTCCATGTCATGGGTATTGAACAAAGTTCTATTTTGACTGTCAGCTTCTAAACAAGAATGAACTCGATAATTTAAATTTTATTGAGCATGTAAGCAAGCATATGAATGTAGGAAAGGTAAGTAAATTAACAATTTAAAATTGAAATTATCCCTCATATTTCCTCTAAACTTGGAACTGGCTATGTAATGTAAGATAGGCAGAATTGTAAACACACATAGTCACATGTGCAGACTCGAAAATACAATAAATAATTAAAGCAAAATTTTGTGAGATTATCAACTAAAACGATGAAGCTAGCCAGTAATATACCTGATCATGTATGCACTTCCCTATCTGCAGAGCTCCAGAATCCGCGCAGGCTAACAACACTGCAGATAATGTAACAGCATTATATCTGATATCGTCGCATTTCACCATATCACTAAACACACCGAAAGCCTCTGCTGATAAACCATTCCGTGCATATACAGCAATCAAAGAGTTCCAAGAACAAACATCATTCTCCTTCATCCCATCAAACACTTTCCTAGACACACCTATCTCCCCACACTTAGCATAAGCATCCATCAAAGTATTCCCAACGGCCAAACACCCCTCAAACCCCTTTTTGGTCACGAAACCATGAACACATTCAGTCACACTCTTCAAACATATTCGAGCACAAGCTGAAACAACACAACCCACAAGAACAGAATCCACACCAACACCCTCTTCATACACACTCTCCTCAACCAACAACAACTCCTTAAAGAGAGAAACAGCTTCGCAGGGACGATCATTTTGAACATACCCAGCAATCATGGACGTCCAAGAAACAACATTTCTTTCAGGAATTTCGTCGAACAGTTTACGGGCATCATTCAAATGGCCACATTTGGAATACATATCAATGAGAGCAGAAGCAACAAAGACATTAGAGTCATAACCGAAGACAAAAGCTTGTTGGTGGGTCTGTTTTCCGGCACGGATGTCGGAGAGAGAAGAACATGATTTAATGGTGCAAGGGAAAGTGGAACAGTTTGGGTGAAGAGAGAGTTTGCGCATTGAAGAGAAAGCGTTGAGAGCTTCTAAAGATTCGCCACTTCGAGCGAAATCGGCGATGACTGTGTTCCAACTAAAGACGCTTGTTTTGTCAACGTATTTACCGAACATGCTTCTTAGGTTGGCGTTTTTGGTCCATTCTGTAGTTGTTGTTGAGTGCATGCGTTTGCAGTTATTCATTGATGATGATAGTGTTTTCGAAACAAACGGAATCATCGTAACTAAGCTGCTGTTGTTTTTTACGTCATTCTAGTATTCTACTGCTTTCGTGTTTTGCTTTTACTATATTGTCTTTTCAAATTTGGAGGGAATAGTGCAGATTGATTAGGCTCCATATACAATCATCAATTTTTAATTAAAAAAAACAGCGAAAGGGTGAAATTGTAATTGCAATGGATATACACCGAATAAGTTACATTTATCGACTGATTAAGTTGCTCTTAAAGGTTCGAATCCTACTAAATATGGAGCAGAAATCATTTATTAGAATCACAGATACAAACTAAAATTGCCGAATTCATCATGATTATGAATGGTCTATCGAAAATATATATTAAACCAAATCAACAAAATAATTGACTGAACATAAATGATAGGAAAAACATTAGGATTTAGCACAAAAGAGTGAAAACGACAACCTCAACCTTCTTAAGACAAATACTTGATTTGACAAAAATAAAAGAATACCTATGCTATACTTAGGAAGACACTAGAGAGCATAATACCAAAAATGGCAGCTACACAATTCAAATCCAAACTAGTTGAAGTAGAAGAAAATCCTCCAGAACTTGGTGCTGGTGCTGGTGCCTCTGCCTCAGAAGGAGCTTCAGAGGAAATCATTGGAGCAGGAAAAAATGATGAAATATCTGGAGAGTTAGTCACATAAGGTAAAACACCTGGAGAAGCTGAAATTGTTGGCTCAATAGTTGTTGAACTCACAACATATGAATTTTCAAGCAAGACAATTATCATATACACAAATGCAAGTAACTTGATCATAGTAGTAGTAGGAGCCATGAATTGAGAACTTTCTTGAAACAAAAGGGTAGAAATTATAGTTAAAAGTGTGTAGTGATGTGTGTTCAGTAGGGAAATATATATAATAATAGATAGATAGATAGATGGAGTAATTATATCAGTGTGATTTTTGTGACAGTTTCACGGGATAAGCAATGGAATGGATGTACTAATTATTATTTTTCTCATTTCATATTTATTGAATGAAACATTTTGTTTCTGTTGAATTGTCGGTTGTTATAAATTCAGAAGATTCCATTTTTATAAGGTCATAGAAGAAAATGAAATTGTACGGTACAAGGGACAATGCTCATTCATGCATTCACGCAATTGAGTTCTCATCGTCAGCGGACCAATACTCTTAGAGACCTAAAGTATAATTTAATAAGATATTATGTATAAAAGAATAATATAAAAGTTACGAGTCTTATAAAAATAAATTATGATGTATAAAAGTATATTTTTCGGCGAAGAATTTGTGAATTTATTGATCACTTGAATATATTTAAAAAATTAATTTTACTTTTGGTTTGTAAAGTTGTTGTGATAATTTCCTTAAAGGGAATTATTTATAAACAGAACATGAATTTTTATTTTTGTTTTTTTTTTTTATTGAAAAATAGAACATGAATGTTGTATATAGCTTGTATTCCAACTTTGTATTTTCAACTCAATTTACCAAAATTGAAAAAATATCACGTGCCTATGTTAGGGTCTTTCACTGTTTATTCACATGCTGCAGGTGATAGATTATTTCAAAAGATAAGGCCACCTTATTTAGGACTTGCAGTGCTTGCTACCCCACTACTCCATGTGAGTAGTACTTCACATGGTAGCCTCATATTTATTTAACTAATAATGATCTTACATTTTTTTAGTAAAAAAAAAAACTTACATTTTTGAAATATAACGTAGGTAAAAATAAATTTGATCCAGCATTACTAAAACCGACATATGATTTACAGAAGCTGCCAATCATAAAAGCTACAGATACAATTACAATTACAATAATGTGAGGTAGGTCGATTAAAAAATAACCAGCATAACGTATGAGTGACAAAATGGGTTGCAGCATGGTCCGCACCGAACAGTACAGAGCAAGAGACAAACAAAAATTAAAAGTTAGTGTGAGGTAAACCTGGAGGTTTTCTGTTGATGAAAAGTCCACGAAAGTGATACAACAAAAGTACTAGTTGAGTTTTTTTGTGGGTCTAAAGTTGAGTAAATTAATTGTATTTTTCAATACTCGTTGAATTCGAAAACAGTTGTAGTAGGTTTAGAAGTTGTCGACACTAAATTTTAAAATGTGCGACGTTATAATTAAACAGTACTACTGCAGAAAACTATTTTGTCCTCATACCCAACAAAAAAAAAAGACTTATGTCCAGACAGTAATTGATAATAATTACTAAATTATAATGTAATATTTTGTTATATAGCTTAACGAAAGTAATGGCTGGTTACTTACTGCAATGCAAGCGGACGATTGAACAATATTCACAAGGGCGTGTAACATTGAGATACTACCTGTTCCATGTGAATTTGACGGGCTTGTATTGCCAGTATTGAGATACTAACATTAAAATAAGTAGTTTGTTTGATGACAATTTCTCTTTATTATTTATTAGTTAGTTATAAGTTGATTTAATATTTGTTATAATTAATTTAATTTATTAAAAGATGTTAGAAGTTATTCATCCAATGTTTAATTCGATCAATGAATGAGATTATTCACAAATCTTCTCTTTAACTCATTATGTAATAAAGTGACTTATTTTGAGAAAAAAACGATGGAAGGTAGGATCATAAAAACGAGCATTTATTCCACAAGTTTAAAAGCCTTGTAAATGGGACACACGAGTTGAACAGTAATAACAATGAATATAGCAAAACATTACATAGGCTCTTTTTTGTCATATGCCGCAATGCACCTCCACAGGGGGTGCAAACTTCGTTCGATATTTAAGTCAAGTTAGTAACATTGATCGAAATAAACAATATACAACGGATGTACTCAAGTCCCATTAGAATCTAAACTTCTAATAATACAAACCTTGTCATTTACATCACAAGATCATACAGCCTTCTACTTTCAATCAACTAAGGAAACGCTTAGCCATCATCAAAGAATGGATTTAAATAGTATGGGAAAAAGATAATTGATCAAGCCTCGATAATTGGTCTTCGAAGACCAAAACAAACAGCTGACCTGAAAAGAGGAGGGGCATCCTCTGTTAATATCTCTGCATCCAACTTGTCGATATAAGGCCATACCTGCATAAACAAAAAAATGTCACATGATGTCAAATACTTTACTAACACTATCAAATATATTATTTGGGATGCTACTAGAACAAAAACTGAGGAGACAATAAGAGAACTACGGAGACAATAAGAGAACTACGCAGAAATAATAGATTGAATTGGATTTTTGCAAAAGCAAAGCAAAATTATGTGACAAGTACTACACAGATCCAGAAGCAATCTAACTACAGAAGAAGAAAAAAGGTTGAAGTTTTTACATTTGCAAAGTTTTATTTATATGGAATTCCCAAATTACTACGCGGATGTTCAAAATTCAAAAGCAAGCGCTGAAATGAACATTACCTCGGATGCATACTGCCTAGAAAAGGCCTTCACATAACTCAAAGTAGTGATACACCACTGCTCCTTTTCACCTACATTATAAGACACGCTTTTCTTCCCACCATTTGATTGACTGTAGAAGAGATTATGAAGCCAAAGTTAATTCATTCAAGATTTAATTTCACTATTGTTAAATATGTAACTCGGTAATAAGGATAGGAACGGGAACCTGTTTTGAGTTATCTCATTCTCGTTGTCTAATTCCATAGTCGATGGTTCTTCAAGGTCAACTGCCATCTCTTCAACTTGTGTAGACTTCAGTTCACGCAGTGTTCTAGTTCCAGATCCCTTGGGAAGGCGTTCAGTCAATACACTTGAGAAGCTTTTGTACAACAAGATAAACAATGCCTGTGTGCACCAATGGAAGGAAAATACTGTGAGAAACAGAACTTTATGTGCATGCAATTCAAATCAAATGGGTTAACGATCCCTTGAACCAAAACTCTCAAACCTTAGCTGTTGAGCAAGCCAGAAAAAGCCCAGGAATGTTATTTATAATCAAATAAAAGGTAAATCCAAATTATCTCAACAAAATCCAAGAGACATGTGGAAACTGGAAACTAAAAATGGCAGTGAAAAGAAAATCCATAGTTGTGTAGTACTATTTCAAGGGCCTAAAAACAAGCAATCAAAATATAGAAGTGGCTATGTGCTTCTCCACTCTATTTTTTATATTACTGGTAAGTAGGTTTCCCTTTCTTTCTTCACTGTATACTACTTCCAACCCTTCTCTCTAATAATATCTCTTTTTCTGTGCTCTAATTGCAATGTAGCCAAAATAAACACATAATATTAATAGATATGAAGTTGTGAAAATATAGTCCAAATAACCTGATCCTATATTTCTCCATTAAAATATCATCCCAGCCCATTCACCAAATAACCCATAATAGATATGAAGTTGTGTAAATATATAGTCCAAATAACCTGATCCTATATTTCTCCATTTAAATATCATCACTCCCCATCACCGAGAACTTCCAATACCTAGAAAAGGCTATCTATGGCCAAGATATAGTCTAAGTCACTGGAGAGAGAGTGAATATTTCTAAACTAAAATCATACTAAATGGTTCCTGCACACAGCACAAAAATTATATCCAAAATTAAGGAAGTGGCATGTCAAACATCAGCTTTGATAAGAAAAAATGTCTCCAGAGTCCAGACTAATAATCTATATAATGTAAATTTTACATCAATTACCTCATTTTCATCAGTTGCTCGGCCAAGAAGAGCTTGCTTAGCCTCTAAAGATTCTTGAAGAGATACCAGCTCCTCCTTTGCTTTTTCAGCACGTGATTTCAATCTATTCAACCTTACAGGATTTTCACCAAGAACTGGTTCACCATCCACAAGTGCTAGTTTTGACTCTGCAGCATCTACCTCCGCTTTTGCCTCCTTGGCAGCTACTTCAGCTGATGAAATATTCCTTTTAAGGGATGATATCTCTTTCCTTAGATCAGAAATACGGTTGAATGTTTTGCTTACGGCATTTCTAAGAATCTGTTGCATGGAAAACAAGGTGGCAATTACAAAATGAAACTGTACGGAAAAGATCAAATAATTTAAAAAATTCAATGTTACGATTTATAATTTTGTAAACAATCATGATCAAAACATGAACAAAAAGATGTAATGCTTTCAGAACTTAAAAATGTGAAAAGAATTACCATCCAAAGCTGATCATGCCAAAATACAATCAAAAGCAAAAGACAGATAATTCCCAATCTCTAAAAGCACAATTAAGTACCTCCCATGGACGGTCTGATGTATGAAATTGCTCAACATTTTCTTCGGAGAAGACCCATCTCACAATAGCCAGATTTGATATAAGTCGATAGCCCATCATTCGGTCAATTGCTATTGCTGTCATTTGGGTGTTGCTCTTCCAAAAAGAACTCACTTCAGATATCAGCATAACTTGCTTATCCTCGTCAGAACATACTTTTGCAATGACTTGCCCATATCTTTCTAATACAGTTATCAAATGAGTGAAACTCTTGGAGCCAATATTGAGAAGTGTTTGTACAACCACTCTGAGTGTAACTTCAAGACTATTATTTGAAAATACACTTTCATCAATCCATGAGATTATTTCACGGACAGGTGCCTTCCCTTTAACCAAGTCATTGAGCTGTCCAGACAACATGTGTTCATTGTTTTCTTTACCATCTTCTGCACCAAGACTGAAATTCGGTCCACCCTTTGGCGGAAGCAATTCTTCTAAACCAGGCGCATTTTCAATGCTCTGTACAAAATAAAAAGTACCATTGGAAACATCACAATGCCAATTTCATGAATCGAAACCAAAGGCTGTTCATTTAATTTCTCCACACTCTTTTATGATTTTCCAGTATGAACCACAACCACAAAATAAACTGCAAGTGGCAATGCAGTAATGAATAACTACCTGTTTGACTTTGTCCCAGTATGACAAGCGAACTTCCCTCTCCAAAACTTCCTGAACAAATACGCGCTGAGGGGCCCACCTTGGGAGATCTAACACATAGGCCCACTCTTCCCATGGCCAGATAAACTGAAAGTTTGATCTGCATAGCAAAAACCATAAGCCACTTTAAACATGGATAAACCAAGGAATAAAAGTGGAACTTAACACTTTAAAGAGTGAACTCAAAAAAGTTATTAGTTTAACCTACTAACACTGAAACTAGGAAAACCAATTCCCAAACAAACCAATAGGGCAGGAAGAATATAAATATGCCTGGAAGAAGGTTTAGCATGCAAGATCATGGAGAATGTTAGAAGTATTATTAGTGGATCGGTACACTGAAATTATAAAACAACAAAAGTGGCAGAGGAGACAACCACACTAAGGCCTAGACATAGTGATTGCATATTAATCTATTGCGTAACACCTCCAGTTTTCCTATTTTATCCATGAGCATTATCATAAACCTTTGTGCCTCAGGAATCGCCTCCAATTTCTCATAAATATTATGTATAGGGTTACTCAAACACAATACAAATATTTATTTCACAAATGAAATAACCCCATGACATTTTTTAAGTGGAGAATGTATGGAGGAAGGGAAAGGAGGAAAAACAATTGCAGGAAAAGCAAAAGATGTATCCTGAAATAGCAATTGCTAAAAAAATGGAACATACAAATGGTGTGAGAACCAAAGGATTAATCGTGTTCGGCATTCCATATCCAAATCAGCGATCTTCTCAAAGAGAGCACGAACTGCTCCAGCAACAACTGCAGGAAAAGCTCCAGGAAGAGCCTATTGTGTGGCCACAAGATTAGAAAGCAATAAGAACCAAATATTAACTGGAAAATGCAATTCATTAAAATTGTAATGAAGAAACAGCAATCCCTCAATGATGGAGAAAAGAGTCAACAATGTTAAGTCCACTTGAAAGTACCTTACAAAGGTCAATAATAACCAGTGTGTAATACGCCGGTTTGAAAGGTGGTTGTGGAAGCATCAGCAGCTGCAAGAGAGAGTGTATTTCTATAGTTATTAAATTATTAAATCTGCCAATATTATATGGAAATTCAGCAATTCAAATCAAAAGTGCAGGCAAACAATTCAGTCATATCAAAATATGAAATAAAACATGTTAGAGCATTTAATTTGCATAACATATTTTAGTTCAAATTCACAATTTAAAGTAAAACCAAACAAAGACAGTTTAAATCCATCTCTTAATTATTTGATCTATAGTTTTCCTTGATTTCCCTTTACCTTGATCTATTTTTTTCAAACATATATAACTTAAATATAAAAATAAAAACTGAAGTAAGCAATGTCTTCAAATGACAACAGCTAGTTCTCCGTTAGTTTAAAAAGAAGGAACAAAGACATTGAAAAATAAAATAATGAATTCAATTGTCTTTCCCGATCAGACCATGGGATCTTAGCAAAATAAGGTACCATATCACCTATCTGGACACCAAAAAAACTACATATGATATGGCAAAGCGACGGCATAGCAGCATAGGACAAGACTACATAAGACGAGACTCTACCATCTTCATTATTCAGGAAAATGACACTTCAATTATCTGTTTCAAACCTACCAAGGACCTAATAATTGCTGAAAGTAATCCTGGTAAAGCCTAGTGTTTTCCAGCACGCCTAGGGCTTGCTGGCCACTGTACACCTACTGGTCTCTTTTCAAAACCTCTCCCTTCGTACACACTCACTGTTACCAACGAGTTTCTCTTGACACAGGTCTCTGTTAAATTTTTATGTACAGAATTCTCAAACCCTTCTGTTGAACTTTTGTTCGTATTGTTCTGAACTTTATATATTACATCATCTACCTTTATTACGGCAATATGTATTAGGACTTTTACATTTGATTAAGAATGCCATTAATTTTGAACAATTCTTTAAACGCGTGTAGTATGATCCACGAAACATGTTTATAATCAGTGGTATTAGTAACCCTACAAGAGTATTTGAGGTTGGCCATCCTGCACAGCTACCAAGGATTGATAATATGCTGTGAGCCCATGTCATGCACCATACAGTCATAGTGCAAAATATCCTCTAGCTTCTTATTCCTAGAATCAATCGCCAAGACCAACACCCAAAATATCTTTGCATATGTACAATGCAAAAGCTTCAACCTTGCCTATAGCCAAAGGCACTTGAGAGTGCAAGCTGTGAAAATGGGGAATGATGACATCTTTTTTTACTTGAATGATGTCATCTGACCTGATTGCATTGCCCTTTGAAAACTTGGTTGTCGTGGAAAACACTATTCACTAGCTAGTTATGACATCCTAAACTAAGAAGAAAAAATGATTCTTTGTTTTTACACTTTTTAAACACGAAGCATTAATCAACACATCAATGAAAATTAATAAAGAAAAAATATCTTTATTTTTTTAGCTTCAGAAGGCAGCCTGCCAAGCCAATGTGCAGGGTCAATGAAAGTTGAAGCTACAGAAAACCTTCTAAATTCTAATGCTAAAGCACAGATTACACGCAAGAGTGGTAAAAGATATAGCAGATTTACATTATAATACCTGAGAGAATATTGTCTCCGCCATGAGGTACTCATATCTGAAGGCAACTGGCAGGCCAACCATGAAAGAAGCACATTCCTTTCGACTAGCTTTGCATGAATCCAAAAATGAGAATAGTTAAAATACATTGAAAACATTTTACCATGGCAAGTGTTAAAGAAGAAATAAGTATAAAAAATTATCAGAGGAATTCTGGCAAACTCTTCATAAAATAAATGTACAAACCATAAGTTTCTGTTGATGTTACCAGACAGATATTGGAAAAACACTCCATGGAATTAAAATAAAAAATTAACTAGAAAATTTGGCACAGCATGATATATTTTAGTATATTTTAGTATGTTCCTTGTTTGCACCCTCACCACATCATCACTACTACTGTTCTAGTATAAATAAATTTAGCAGTGTGCACTAACCTGCCATTGAAATACAGAAGCACATCTAGGAGATACTCTTCTATCACAAATCGATCTATAGGCTGCATATCCTGTATTCAAAAGATTTATTTTATTGAATCCGTTATGCCAGAAATAAAATTAAGAGGATATGTCAGTGCACATGCCATAACTTCTCCCTTAAACAAGTTGAAGCTAGATAAGCAAACAAATTTTAAAAAATAAATACGTGAATTAATCACCATCAAGTAACAAATAAAGCATCATTTTTATTCAAACTTAAATGTTAACAGTTGTAGATTAATATGCAATTAATGTAAACCAGACATAGTTCTGTTCCAAATATAAATATGACAAGAATGTGGCATGAGATGGGAAGGGAATGCTATAGTATTATGAAGGCTGTTGTGCCATAGATGCTGAAATTTACTGCAGAAGAACATTCAACATAAAAAACATTTTATGTGCTAAAAATAAAATTAGGAAAGAATAATCACTAGAATAACATTTTTAAGGAATTTTATATTCTTGACAGCCACAGCAGCTTTCAAAAGCAAAAACTATATATTTCTAAAATGAACCTGTTGGTTTTTAGAAACATCCTCAAAACAGTTTATCAGAAATATTTGCACAATTCTTAATGATTTTTTCATGTGAAGGTATAAATAATTGCTTAAAAAGTTAAAAGTATTTTATTCATGAAAATTTCTCTAGTAAAAGCTGAAATATAGCCTATAAGTAAAAAAGAAATATTGACATCATTGCAATAAGATTTGGAAGTTTTGTAAACTATGCTAAAAAAACGCAAACTGAATAATTAAATGCTTTAAGAATATATGTACCAATTATTTCACTAACTCAAACAAGAGAAACACCATCAATCAGTGGGTAAACATTGTTGAAAACCAAAAGTCAATTTTTGAATAAGAAAACCCAAAATAAAACGGGGGCAACTGAATGTGAATAGCATACAAATGGTAAAAGAGATAAGTTTCCATAAGGAAGATTAAAAGAAAGGAAATTAGGGCAAACGTGCTGGACAAATATCATATAGAAGGCAAATCACCTCCATTTTACTGGAAGGAAATATATTTAGCCGCCGTATTCTTTGAGGATACTTTAACTCTGCCTCATGCTTCTCTTTACCAAAAGATACACCAGAAGGAACTGAAGGCAGGTTTGGCAAATTGGAGCAGCTTATTGTCCCCAATTCATGGGACTTCCCAGCTACCAGCTGAGCCTCAAAGGAAAGATGAGGTCTGGGAACTAACAATTAAAACAGTAAACGTAATCAAACAGGGAATAAAACACAAGGAAATAAGGTATACAAAGTTGATGAGTATGACACAAATATAACAAAAGAAGAAGAAAGGAAAATGATGTGTCAAATAAATAAATTGTAAACATCAAATGACATGTTATACAAACCACCTCAAGTTTGAGGGATAGTATGTGAGAATACACCATAGACTAGCGTGGTGTAGCACTCAAGTTTGAGAGGTGGTATGTGAGAAAACACCATAGACCCGTGTGGTGCAGCACACTGTAACATTCCCTAGGCAGATTAAGTTATTGGCACAGTTGTCCACTTGTCAGTAACTGAACCGCTGCCCAGCTCATGCAATATGTTGTCTATCTAAACACTATAAATGCTTTATTATCATAATGAGAATGAGAAACACTTTACAGAAGAATATTCATCTGAACCTTTAAAGAAGTTGTCTGTAGTTCTGTACATTTTTTTTTTTCAGAGAATGGGGGAGCCTCTATGCCATAAACTATCTACTTTTAATATGTCTAAAGGGAAACTAACACTTTCTGTTATAAACATTACATACACAGAAACCAATACATTCAAACAATCCAGTATACAGAAATCCACAAAAGAGGAAATCCATAAACCTAATGATATTTGGAAGAGATTGCAAAATGGATTTGCTCAACTATTTTAGTTCATTGTGAAATGACATAATCCATATATCCGTTAGGCATTGGAGTAAGTGTGTTCATCTATATAGTTATTGATCATATACTTGATCATCTGCACTAGCATACACTGCTAAAACTTGCATAACGACAAAACTTACCACTTTCAACTTTCCAGCCATTGCTTGACAAAACTTGTATTCTGTCCCACAAGTCTTCCAAAAAATCCTAAAAAATGGCATAACAAAAATAATCCGCTTTAAACCCCTTATGAACAACTTATAAAAGGAGATGATAATAATAATAATAATAATAAAAAGACATAGACAAAAAAATAATAAAGCAATCATCTATCTCCTTGAGTTGCAGCAAAAGTGGACTTCTTGCCAATGTTATTCTAAGAATCTACTTTTTACTGTTTCAAAAAACAAACTCCAACTATTTTGGAATTTATATAATCACAGCTCATGTTAAACACTTCTGCCAGAGATGAACAGAGTTTAGATATAACAGCTAGCTGCAAAAAGAACCCAAAAAACAGTTGAAATAACCCTTTGGAATTTATACAATCTCTTCAATGCTTTTTTCTTTTCCCAACTGATTCAAGAATACTACTATATCCTTCAATATCAAATAAGTTTCACTTTTTAATCAGATTAGTTTCCAATATAGAAATAATATCCAACATTGATTTATAAACATCCTTAGTAACTCTGGCAGCAGGAGTTGCTACAGCTCCATTCCCTGCAGCAACTTCAGCAGCACTGGCAGGTGCTTCAATAGGCTGAGATGCCCCACTTGAAGCCATTTACACACACAATAAAGAGGCTAACAGTGGTTGAAATCGTACAGAACATAACTCGGAAAAAATAGAGGAAAGCAAGCATGAAACAGAGATACGATGGAAAGGAGTAGGGGTGTTGGAGGCACAAGCAAAAGGAGGTGGTTGAGTCGTAGTTGCAGACTCACAGGGTAGCAGTTGGACTGGGTGCGGGAGAGGCCTTAGGTGAGACAGTATGGAAGGTTTGGGACTTCGGGCGATGTTCTATCTTCCTCTATTTTTTGGTTTATGCTGATTAAAAATACCCTAACAGTATCAGACCACGGTGAGTTTTATTTAACAAAACTGGGTCTTCTAAGAAAAACCCGACCCAGTAGTTTTTTAGGCTTTCTTCTTCCTCAACAACACAGAACTTGAAACAAACTCGCGATCCCTCAAGTTGAGGGTGAAAATCGCAAATCTGCTGGCTATTGCATAGCAGGATTTGGGAAAAACGCTATGAAATCTGATACGCTGACTGTTCCGCTAACACCACAATAGAGGCCACTGTTTTTAAAGCGGAAATAGCAAAGATAGCGGAAAAAATGAGTTTTATGGTTTTTTTAAATGTGACCACTGCATAAAAACTCAGAATAATTGAAGGGAAGAGTTTTTGCGGATTGACTCTAGTGAGTTCCTTCTCATGTAACTGAGCTACGTGTTTTCGGTTTCTTTTTTCTTCTATTCTTTTTTTTTTTTTATTTCTCCCTTTCTTCTCTTCTATGTTTGTTCTATTACTTCATCTATCTTCTTATATTTATTTTTTGCCTAATTATTTCCTTTCCCAAAGCGGAAATAGCAAAGATAGCGGAAAAAATGAGTTTTATGGTTTTTTTAAATGTGACCACTGCATAAAAACTCAGAATAATTGAAGGGAAGAGTTTTTGCGGATTGACTCTAGTGAGTTCCTTCTCATGTAACTGAGCTACGTGTTTTCGGTTTCTTTTTTCTTCTATTCTTTTTTTTTTTATTTCTCCCTTTCTTCTCTTCTAAGTTTGTTCTGTTACTTCATCTATCTTCTTATATTTATTTTTTGCCTAATTATTTCCTTTCCGTTATCTTCCCCAATTTAATGTATTTCTTCTGTGATTCCTTCAGCCCTGTGTTTTTTTTATTATTTCATCCCTTCTAGTTAATATTATACCACTTTTTCTTTTAATTTATGTTAAAGCAGCTTTTTTTATCTGTATGCATCATTAATTTATTGGCGCTAAATAGCATATGCAGTCCGTTAACTTAATTTCAGTTAACGTTATAGGCGTTTATCTTTTTTTTACCCGATTTGGTCCTTTATTTTAATTTTAAGTGACAATTTGATCTTTTATATTTTAAAATGTTAACAATGTTATCATTTTTTACAAAAATTCATCAAATTTTTCAAACAAAACCCATAAAATTAATTATCATCTTTAATATAATCCAAATTTCATCAAATTCATAACTCATATTTTCATTTTTATTAGATGAACTTGATGTTGTTGGAGATGAAAATATGAATTTATTTGAATATTTGAATTATGCATTTAATGGCCCTCAACTTTTAGGATGAACCTCAAACGTACAACTGCCTAGAAATGTAAATCTAAAATTGGGAGCTCCTTTTAATGGCCCTGTCGAGTCTAGGCAGGTACATTCGTAAACCTAAATATGACATTTCAAATCCTAATTTTTACTTTCCAACCAAAAACAATAATATGATAGGATGGTAAACTTCCAAAGTACTCTTATACCTTCACTAAATGCAGCAAATCAAGGAAGATCCAAATCATATAAAAGCTACATTCAGGTGAATAATAACATTGATATGTTGCTGAAAGAACAGACAAAGAACTTTTAATGAAGTATTAGCAAACAAAAGCCAAACCTTGTTATTAAGATCTCTCTCGATTTCATCTTCATTCTCAAAAAAGGATAAACCAGTATCAGAAGTATGCTTTCGGATGCTCAAGTAAGCTTCTATACCAACCATTACTCTCTCAATATCTTCAGGAACTTGCTGAGAACAGATGTGACATGTCATTCAGTAGAAAGGAGTATTCAGTGAGTAATGAAATGAATATTGTAATTTCAACAAATATGCTCATAAAAAATGCCAACAACAGCAAGCCTAGAGGCTGAATCATTTTCAGCAAATTTTGTAAATTTTAAACATTAAAGTTTAAAGCATTTTATGCATCAAATTATTTTAAACACAGTATTTTTGTGTTTGAATAAGTGACAAACCTTCAAATTCTAAACAACCCATGTTACTTTAAGACATTAGATAAAAATAACAACAAACTCATTAGATAAAAATAAAAGGAATATTAGAGTATCTTAATTTATTCTTAGGATCTGCATCTAATCTTAAATTATCTGTTAGGATCAGTTTTTATAACACTTACTATTGTTTAATTCCTTATTTCCATGCATTCATGTAAATAGGGATTAGTGTTTAGCCTTTTATATCAAGCTACTATCAAGTAATTACCAATAATATTTAAACTCTAATTGTTTCCCACCTCCTTTTATCTAAAACTCACAACTTTAACAATTCCAACATCTTCCCTAAACTTTAAAAAGATAACCAAATCTTCAAGCATCATATAATTACCTCGACAAGTTCAGCCGCACCCCATGGGAGGCATGATAAAATGCAAGTTATGTAAAAGTCAGCACATGGCTGCCATAAGGGATTTCCTTTCTCCTCATCTACTGTTGTGGCAGCTGATGATAAAAATGTTTCAAAGATATCCACTAGAGAGCTTGGTTGAAGAGCCTTACTGCACATCTAAAGAATTTAAAAGAAAGGAACCCAAAAAATGAAAATACATTTAGCTATAAAACACAATCCACAATACATGAAAACTGCAATACAAGACAGCAAGAATAGGAAAATAAAATATATTAGAAACTGCAAGGGAGAAGCAAAGTAAATAAGATGTACATGTGCATGACCATGTAAAAAATGTTAATGATGGGGAAAAGAATTACAAGTCAGCTGTACAATAGTTTAAGAGCATGTTCAATACTCTCTAACAGGGGACAATCATTTATCAATGTAATACAAACCCATAGTGAAAAATTAAATGCCTTCCTAACTATCTCATACTGTACAGAATATAGTGAACAATTATGAAGTCAGTAAAGGTACACTATTTTTCTACAAAAAACAACAACAGGCAACACTTACCATAACAGTCATAAGCCGCATTAGAATACGAATTCGGTTGCAGTTTCCAGTATCTAAGGCATCCTAAATTAAAATACAACAACAAACACTGAGCAACATAGAAGAGTACTAGTATTTATAAATACATAAATCAAATAGATTTGGCAGAGACAATTGAAGATCAAAGTAAAACTTAAATAGCTAATTATATTCATTTATTTAAACTATATTGAAAAAAAGATACACTGACATTTATCTTTAATGAAAGAACAACCACAAAATTTATAGTAAAGTATTTGAAAACCATTGGCAAGGCCCAATAAGTAGGAAAGTCAAATTGTTGCATCAAATCAAACAAACCATAACATAACTTTGTTGATGTTTTATAGAAGCATGCAAAATTATGATTCACCACCAATTAAACATTTCAATCTGATATTCTGATTTCATTGATTACAAAAGGATTACTAACCATTGTTCAATGAATTATAGACATTATTCATAAACAAATAGTCCTATACATGAATGTCCAGCTAAAGAATTAATACTATTAATATTAACTACAATAATGAAAAAAGTTGAAGCAACTGCAAGTAACCAAATATAGTAGCTTCCGTGGCTTAATCACTTACCTGAAATTTAGATTGAGTTTTCTCCACCAGTCTTTTCACAGAGTTCTCATTTTCCAAGTTAATCAAGCCAATCTGAATTAAATGTAAATAGGAAACCCAGGAAACTCAAAGTAAATTTTGACACTACTGAAGATGTCAAGATGTACAAGAAAATTCACAATACATAAATGAGACGGTAAGTAGCTTAGGAAAAACTAGAAGACACAGAAATGGAAACGGCATATTTACAGCAAACTGATACAAATATTTGGCATTTGGTGCAAAATGCATAAAAAAATAAGACAATATAAATGAAGGGGAACAAATGTGACAGACTAGACTAACTATGTTGCTTTTATTACTAAAAAATCATGTTTTCTCCTTTTCAAAACCCTGCTGGTTATATGCACTCTGACTTTGAAAGACCCATTGATTATACATTATACACATCATTTATGAAACTTCCCACTCTGAGAACAGAATAATGTTCCCTAAAATTTGACTGAAGTGTGTTCTTAAGTGCTAAAAAGAAGGAAATACGGACAATGAAACTTTAAACAAATCTCTTTAACCATATAGATATTTATAACCTATAGCAATGTTTCCTTTCCTATGTATGTCCAAATTTAAGTGGACAATTGAAACTCGCAAGCTGACAAGTAACAAGCATATGCAATCTAAAATTGATTAAGTTTTACATTTAAAAATTAAACCGTATAGGGAAAAGGTGAGAATGATAGATGGACTTCCACTATCATAACTTAGACTTAGTGCTCACTGACTTACGCATATTGATTGATCAAAAAAATTCAGCATGCTTACACATATATACCGACCTCTGAAAACATAACACATGCATACCAAAAATAATAATAATTATAATAATAGCGTCTTATATCTATGAATCATGTGTGCCACTGTGCACGCTTACATAACTAAGAAAAAATATTGGAATAGACAGTAAAATTAATAATGAAAGCCATTTGCAGTTCGACAGAGAGAAGGAAATTTCTACCAGGGTTCCATATAAAGGAATCTTGTGAGGTAATTGCTCGGCGCATGTAAGAAGGTACTGCATGAAGACAATAAAGTAAATTTCTCATAATACGAACATGATAGTGTCATATCATGGCACAAAAGAACCATAGATAACAGTTTATCAGACACACTAGATGTCATGTGTGCAGGCAGGAGCAAGTGTCTAAATATGAAATGCATCACAAACTGAACATATGACAGCACATATTACACCTCTACAGTGTAGCTTTAATGTCCGATGTTCATTCATATTTCTGAAGCAAATAATTATTCCTATGGCAAAAAAAAAGCTCATTCTAACTCACAGTTGTATACTATTTTTTCCAACAGAACACATGGAAAGCAGACAAAAACTTAGACTAAAAACTGCTACATGAATGCTCTATATTAGTGTTGTATAGCATAGCGGAATTTGAACAAGTAGCTATTGTTCCATGGTCCGCTATTTAGTATAAAATACTGTCAAATGGCGGCTATAGCACTATTGCATAGCAGAATCTGAACAAACCACTGTTTTCTACTTGCGGCAATAGACAACATTGTTCTATATACAACACAAATGAAACATAGATAACAAATTTTAGCCTCAACTGCATGTCCCAAACAACAACAAAAACTAGTATAAAAGAAAAGGCAAATTCATCGCATTTGAATTGGTTCAGCGAGAATAAGGTTTAACCTAACAATCAGAACTTAGAAATTCGACTAAAATGAAAACATAAGAATAGAAATTGATTTGACCTCCAAAATCTCAGTTTCGGAGTGTTCAAGTTCTCGACGTAGTGCACCAAAACAAATATCCTGAAAAATAAAAAACCGAAAAGAAGAAGCATTAGGCAAATCGATGTGAAGAAAATAAATTGAAAGCAGAGAGCGAAAGAGAAAGGGGAAAGGCAAACAATGTGTTCTTTGAAGTCGGAGGAGGGTCCATATTCGGGGCTCTTGTCGCCGATCCGTAGAAGAAGGGTTCTCCAACTACTCATGTTGTTGTGAGAAAGTACACGGAGAGGGTATAGGAACAATGAAGAAAACGATGAAGGAGAATAGAGAAGAAGGGGAAATGGTAATTGTTACAGGGGTTTGCAGTTTGCGGGGTTTTAGTTTAGGTCTCAACTCTCAAGTGAAGTGAAGTGAAGGTGTACGACCAAAATCCCGATTTTAATTTTCAACCCTAACTATAGATTCACAATCCACGATGGTCCATGTCGAGGTACATTTTTTATTTTCCTTTTGTTCGAAATCAATTTTATTCCTCAGCACCGCTAAATCACTAAATTAACATGCTAAATTACTAACTTCATCTATTCAACTTAGTGCTTAAAATTATTAATATTATTAATTTATTTATATCTACATCAAACATTTCTAAATTAATTCTATCCAAATACTTCAAATAAGTTATTTATATAATACAAAAAAATTTAATATAAAATAAAAACATTTACTTTTTTTCGTTTTCACATCTAGGAGTTTTGTACCACGCACCCCCTCCATTTTACCTGCCACCCCCATATTTTTTTAAAGACTGTTTTATCCTTCTGTAAATTTGTATAAAAGCAAAAAAAAAAATTACCATTCTAATTTCACACCCCCACATTCAAAAATTACGAAAAAAAAGTTATGATTCGGAAATTTTAAAGTTTCGAAATACGATTTCAGTAAGTTCTTCGAAACTTTTGTAATTTTAAAACATTCGAAATGATATTTTTTAAAACAAATCCAAATTTTCGAAAATTTAAATAAATACAAAATTTTCGAAATGTAACTTATTCGAAACTATGGATGCATTTTAAACCTTCGAAATGAAAAAATGTTTCGAAACTTTGGCCTTTAATGAAAGTTTCGAAGTAAACATATGCGAATTTTTCAAAATTTTGAAAAATGCATTTCGAAGATTTGTTAAAACCCAAAGTTTCGAATTTTTTTTTTTTAAATTTAAAATTTATGTTATAAAAAAAAGATTTGTAAAAAAATTAGAAAAATCCATTTTTTAAATTCCATTTTGTTTTAATTAAAATTTTTAGTATTTTTAAATAATTGTTTGTTTTATTTACTTTTGAAACTTTCAATTTCTTTTTTATCAGTTTTGTATTTTGAAAATTTATCAGTTTTGTATTTTGAAAATAAATTGATAGTAATAAATAATAATAAATTTATAATAATAAATTTATAGTAATAAATTAATGGTAATAAATAGTAATACATTTATAGTAATAAATTTAATATCTATTTTTGGAAGTTTCAGTAATTTAAAAAAATATTATAAAAACAAACAATATATAAATATAAAAAATATTAAAAGGAAAAATAAAATAAATAAATAATGTAATAAAAGGAAGAAAAAAATCATTTCGAAAGTTTTAAACATTTCATAATTTTCGAAATGAATTTCGAAACTTCCATCATCTCTTTCGACAGTTTCCTTGCATTCAAGCCCTCAAACCTTTCTAACCACATGAAACTTTCGAATGTTTCATTGTTTCGAAGGTTTGAAAATGTTCGAGCCTTTCACTTCAAAAGTTTCAAATGATGGAAACTTTTGAATGTTCTTTGGGTTCTGGGTTTCAAAATGTTCGAGCAATGTATTTCGAAAATTTCAGAATGATGGAAACTTTCGAATGACTTTGGGTTATGGGTTTCAAAATTTTTGAACAATGTATTTCGAAAATTTCAGAATAATCCAAACTTTCGAATTTTGTGGATTCTTACATTTCGAACATTTTGAAATATTCGAAATTTCCTTACTTTTGAAATTCGAAACTTTCAATTTTTCGAGTGATGGGTTGGTCCAGATTTGAATTGAGGGCAAAATAGTCTTTTACTCATGGTTGGGGGGTGGCAGATAAAATTAGAGAGTGTCTGGTATAATACTCCACATCTAGACTTCGTCTGCTATGTTTCTCCTCCCTTTCCTGTCCAATAGACTTCGTTCAACTTCCATTACTTTGTAATTTATACAAATACCTGTCTTGTATATTATACATGTATTTTATACAAAAGCTATTTGTAGAGGATAATAGTGCATCTTTATTTAGGTTGGTACGAGCGTAACATCACTAAAGCAATTGTTTTCTATCTCCATAAAAAAACAAAAATTTTGTCTTGAAAAATAAATGTATTTAATAAAAATGTCTCAAATTTTATTAAAACATATAAATCTTTGTTAAATTTAATATTGTTTCAACAATATTAAATTAATTGAAAAAAAAATATTATCAATTATATTAATTTAGTGATATCAAATTAAAATTGAGAAAATTTATTTTATGCCTCATATTATCATTTTATGTTTCCACATAAGTTGGGTCGACTCTAATCTTCATTCTAATTTTTTGTGTCTGAGAGATTTGAATGGAGTGATTTGGAGGTCATTTACAACTATCGATATGGTGCAGTTTGAAAGTTCATCGGCACACGTAATGTAATCAAGTAACTTGACGATGTGACCTATGTACACACATGTTATGGCACGGTATATGTTTGATTGTCATTAATTATTAAAATTAATATGATGTTTTCTAAATTTTTATATTTTTAAAATTAAAACATATAAATCTTTGTTAAATTTAATATGGTTTCAACAATATTAAATCAATTGGAAAAAAATATTATTAATTATATTAATTTAGTGATATCAAATTAAAATTAGAAAATTAATTTTATGCCTCATATTAAAATTCGATTTATATCCCCACATGAGTTGGGTCAACTCTAATCTTCATTCTAATTTTTCTATGTTTGGGAGATTTGAATGGCGTGATTTGGAGGTCATTTACAGCTATTGATATGGTGAAGTTCAGAAGTTCATTGACAAGCGTAATCTAGTCAGGTAATTGGCGATGTGACTTATATACATATATGTTATGGTTTGGTGTACGTTTGGTTGTCATTAATTATTAAAAATAGTAAGGTGTTTATCGCTATGACGAACGTGGGGACCTCTTTTATACAAACTAATTATTCAACACTTAATCATTTTAAAAATATATTTTTAAAATATATTACAGATAGATATTTTAAGTACTACAATTCAACTTTTATTATTATGTTTATTTCATTCACTTTTAATTGATATCAATGTTCTCTCTTTATGCTTAATATTCAATTATATCAACGAAAAGTTTCTTCACCATCACCATCACGACAAATAACACTTGCGACAAAACCGGAGAAACAAATCTCAACCATCCACCTTTGATTGCAACGGAACAAAATTTTATTTGTATCAAATCAATGTGATCTCTAAACAATACATTAAATGACTAAACTTCACCCCTCAACTAAATGGTATTCCAATCCTTCCCAACAACTTCAACACATAACAAAAGGAGCTACACCCATTGGATTATAAAGTCGGACATTATTTGATGTGTGTTAAATATGAAAAATGTGTTGAATTTGTCATTGTCATATGAAATTCTCTAAAAAACCCTCACGAAGGCACCTATTGTGTCAAATAATTCAAAGCAAGTATTTTTTGTCAAAACATATGAAACGTATTAAATAGAATAAAATGAAACTGCTGAAAATATGTTTGGAATATTCCAAAGAATGGGAGGGATAAGATCAAACCTTCATTTTTATATACAACTTTCAATGTTTTAGACACTCACTCTAAAATACAAAATAATGTTAAAAAATTAACATAACACAAGTTATTTTAATGGAAATATGTGTGATTGTCATAAACTTTTAGTCTTGAAAATATTTTTTGTAAATAATACATATGAAATTGAAATTTTTCATTTTAAACTCTATATGTGCTTCCAAATAAATGGAAATTCTTTTTGTAAACTTTCGGAGAAAAAAAAATACTAAAATATTTACAAACTTTTAAATAACCTTTAAACGAGAGTTGATTAAACTATAAACTTTAATCTATACTAAATATGTGATTCGGCTCCGACTCACGACATTGAATGACTGGTGAGAAATTCGATTACTCCTCAAATTTCCGACATTTAATTGTTACTTGAAAAATATGAGATTTTGAAAAGGAAATGAAATTGAGTTAGGTTAACCTCTTTTCTCTTCCTTAATAAAATACACAACCTTTTATAGTATTTAGCACAACCACATAACATGCATTCGAGATTCTTAAACACACCTACGATAAATTTGAAGAGGATTTGTTATGTTATCTTAAAAAAATATTTGAGACCCTAAAACTTGATTCTAAATCATTCTTCTACTAATAGAACCCTAACTCCTATTTAAGTTTCCATCTTTCTTCTCAACATGCAAGAACTTTACTTCTCCTATGTTGAAACCTTAACTTCCTTTTCTTCTTTCTCATAATTTATATTGTGAGATTATGGAATGGCAGAGCTTGAGAATGACATGAAATTGAGTTAGATTAATCTCTTATCTTCCTTTCTCCTTTTCCTCTTATTCTTTCATATTTTCCCTTATTCCCCGCACATCCCTCTCTTTTCTCCTTTTTCTCTTGTTTTTTTTCCTTTCTTTAATTAGGCAAACAAAGAAGAAGTGAGGTACATGTGTTTTAATTGGATAGTTAATTGAGTTGAAACTCGAATTACACCATTTTCTATTCAACTAAAGACACAACTTATCTTTAAACATCATTGGACCATTTAAGAATTTGGATTTTGGACACTCACTCTCTTATGAATTATAGTTCATAACTTTATATAGTTCGTGGAGATGCATAATATTATAAGACTATAAGTACTTGAATAATAGAATACCAACTATGATGACAATATAATTTTTTAAATAATAATTTAGAGTGTTACAGAGTTCGTTAGTTGCGATGATAAATCTCCCAACCCCACGACCACCAACAACATCAAAGTCACACCAGGAGAAGGAGTGTTGAGATTGCTAAGCAATGGCATCGAGGTAGATAAAGTTGGGTCTCGAGGTTGCTAATGGTTATAGAGGTAGGTTATCAAGGAGGGAAGGAGGGAGAAGAATGTGTAATTTGGTGTGAGTGTGATAAAATTCATTATAGAATTACACAATTCAATTGTTGATTTAGTGTTTTCTATTTTTAACTAGTTTAATACTAGCCTATTTTAAAAGTCACATTCACACTACACAACACTCTTTTACCTCATCTATAATAAAAAAAAGTTATATGGTGAAGACACAATGCAAAGAGAAAGACGAGACATCAACCTTCTGTTGGTGAGGAAATAAGTGGTAGAAGCATAAAGAGTGGAAATTTTCTGCTCATCGACTTCATGAGAGTGAGCACAATTTCTCAACTCTCTCATTGCTACAAATAAACGGGACCTTACATATAAAAAGTTAATAAAAGGGAGTTTTTAATTATTTATCTGAAATTCAACTATTTGTGTTTTTTAATCGGAAATTTAACTATTTATTAAAATTTAATTTTATTCATTATATTAAATTTAACGGTACGACATAAATTTAAATAATTATTATTGAATATTATATATTTTTTTATTTTTATATAAATTTTAAATACAATTAAAATTCATTTTAATATATTTAAATCAATTAACGTTCAATTCATTTTTAAATAAAATTAATTATTTTCAAAATTAAATATATTAAAATCAGTTTGTATCATTGAAAAACTAAACATACACTTAATTTGTGTATGAATTTTGCAAAAGTGGTGGTGTAAACTTGAGTGTGTAGTAAAAAACTACAATTTTCAGCTTTGTAAAATTACGGTGAGAATATATTGAAAAACAATAAATATGTTACTACTATTTATATACCCAAACATAGTCTTAATGTTCATAAAATACCATTACATTAATTCTTCAATGTCATGGAAAATACTCATAATAATTAGATGTTAGTAATCATATTTGTTTTGTACATAAAATAAAAATCAATTAAATACACTTAATTATTAATTTCCAATAAAATTGTAAAATTATAATTTTGCTTATAATTATTGAGTATATAAAATTTGGTAGAAAAAGACATCCCAGGAAACCTGTCTGTTGTTGGTATACATGGGAACATAAAAAAAAGAAAGATTTACAGCTACAGCCTACAGGATTCCCACTTAGTAGCAAGCTGGTAACATATATAATTGAAGCCACTTTCGATCACCTTGTCTCAAGTATCTTCCATATTGATCACCCCAACGTTGTTCAACTACTTTAATAATTTAGTATTTATTAATTAATAAAAGAAAAAGAAAACTAAAGAGATAACATAAACATATATAGATGACTCTCCAACAGTTCAGACAAATCCAACTTTTTGTTGTAGCTGGATTTACTGTGTTGTCTGACGGCTGTTTTCCAGTCACTGTAACATATAATTGTCCTATATATGAGTTTATATTAAAGTGGCTTTCTGTAAAAAGTTATATATTCATTGATTAATTAACTTCTATATGAAGTTTTCAGTTTTCACTGACAGCTTCTGTGATGCCATGTGTTGTAAATATATGGAATTGTATAGTAGTTTGTTATTTTGTTAGTGGATTTGCATGTGAAATGAGTCTTTGGCATATAAACAATTATACATATACATCCATTTAATATCTTGTTTGTATCTCTATTTTTTTTATTACATCATTAGTATATTAAATTTTATTTTTCTATCAATACGTATATATCTTAATGAATATCTGCTAATCTTTTTTCTAAGAAAATATTTTTGCATGTAACATTTGGGTCCTATTCCCAAAGGAAATGAGGCTGACACTTGCAATTGATATATAGCTTAATTATAAAAACATTACAAAACTGTTTCATTTTTTTAATAAAATTAATTAATTTATGATGTAGATAATTTATGTTTTAAGTTTGTTTTTTTTTTTTGCAAAACAAGTTATTATACAATTTGACTTAAATTTTAGTGTAACTTTTCCAACTTAACACAAGAATAATTTTATTTTCAAAAATATTGTAGACATAATCAAACACTTGTATTTGTTCTTCAAAAATATGCACTAAGATTCTAATCTAAATTATAAAATGATAAACATTTCATTCAGCAAAATATAAAAAGGATAAACATTTCAACCACCTAACTAAAAATGTCATTCAATAATGGTCAAATAAATTTACTAGTTAATTTAATCACTTAGATATCATAGGTTCATCATTATTAACAAGTTTTTGTAAAAACTTCAGCTACTCACTTCTTCTGCATTTATTATAGAAAGGTGATTTAGAACAATTTTTATTGGTCAATAATTATTTTATTTATTTAAAATTTTGAAATTTTATTTTTAACTTTTATAAAAGGATTATATCTTTTAATTTTTATAAAATTATTATGCAATCATTTTAAGTCTCTGCTGAAATATCAACATATATTTTTGAATAATACATTTTAAGAATTTTTATATTGAACATGTATAAAATAGACTAAAATCCGATTTTTAAGTTAATATTTTAAGAACTTTTTATATTGAACATATAATATTTTAAAAAATTCATATTTAATTTATCATGAATTAAAAAAATTTAAATTTGTGGTGATAAAATTTTAACTATTATAAATATGTTAGCAAAATATCTTTCAAAAATTTTAAAATTGAATATACCTTTTTCTATCAATGACTAAAATACCATGTAAAATAACTTTTTAGTGACTAAAAAATATAATTATGTTTTCACAAATACTATAAATAAATTTCAAAATTTTATAGCATATACAAATTTATTTTTAAAGATAATAATAATAATAACATGGGTGTTCTAACCCCTCTAATAAGATGGATCTAACATCATTGTTCAGAAGTATGTTATTTGAGTGATATAAAAATAGTCATTTACTCATGCGTATATATAAGTTATGGGTCATATTAGACCCTTATTAAATTAATAAAAAGGAAATATTCTAACATTTTTTCTATATTTACATTATTAACAAGTGACATATTTATAATGTAATTTAGAAAATAAAAGATCAATTGTTTTTATGACATTTTTCATAAGTTAATCATTTGAAAGAAGTTTAGTTAATAGGAATATTATAGGAACATATAAAATTTAACACAAAAAAAAATATCTTATAAAATATAGTAGGATTATATTTTATTTTTCATAAAATATTATAATATTGTATTTATGTCTTATTTTATATTATAATAATAATTTTTTTAATCATTTATGATCTATTTGAAGTTTAA
>JBBPBS010001064.1:1657013-1698840 GCA_037974835.1 Cicer judaicum | reverse complement strand
CCCCCCCCCCCCCCCCAAATATATTACACTTCACTGTGAAGAGTATCATGCTCATTCATTTATTTATATTTTTTTAATACACATAAAAAATAAAAAATGACCGTTAATATGGGAGGATAGAGTATAACACAAATCTTTTTGAAAACCAATATTTAATTACTTCAATTTAATTTAATTTTCGTTGACAAATGAAAAGCAACACGTGTTGACTTAGAAATATAATTTAGTTTAGTCACTAAATTTAGTTTAGTGAGTAAATTCCGTGAAACATATATGGAACAAAACCCACTAGCTTGCCTCCAATATGCATGTTCTCATGCCATACATCTAGCAAACACAAACAGCTAGCTATCACCCATTTAATTGTCCACTTTTATTTTTAAACGTGTCCAATAACTCAACTTATGATTCTCCTATATATTATTCAACTATTATTCTTAACAATGAAGCCAAACAATGCAATAAAAATAAAGTGAAAACAGCTTCACTCTTTTTGTATTCAGGATTAGAATCATTTTATGTTAGACATTTTATATGTTCAAACTTTGTTCTCTTCAATCATAAATACATATACTAGGTCGGTCTAAAAGTATGTAATATTTAAAACAAATTGTTGGTGAGTAACTTTTTTTGCCTCAATGTATGGCTCCTTTTGCTTTATAAAAATTACCAATGTACGTTTTAAGCTAAGCTTTTTATGAGTACGTGTGTGACTTTTTATTTTATTTTATAAAAGTAGTAAATAATTTATTCTTTTGGTTCTTTTGGCGAGCTAGGGCTTTAGTTGTTTAACTACCTCTTAAAGAGCATTTGAAAAGACAACTAAAAAGAAATTTTAGTAGTTGAAATTTAAGTCGATCATGTACAGATCTTTTTATTGGTTTTGATGAATGTTTACTAAAAATATATTTCATTAGTTTTAATGAAAATTTATTGTAGAAATATTTGATAGAAAAACTAAATTGATTAATATTTTTTAATTTAAAAAACTAATTTACTATTTAATATATTCGATGGTTGATCGATCATTATGATTTTAATTACTAAAACTTATATTTATTTATATATGGAGAGCCATAAATACAATTTTAACATGATAATTAAGCTAGTGAGAAAGGTTAACAGGAGAGGCATAGCATAGTCATACTGATAAAGTTATATTCTGATATAGTCCTACATACTTTATATACTGTGAATAAAGAAGAAGAAAAAAGTCAACTTTTATTTTCTTAATCAATCTTTGAAGGTAATAAGACACATCTATATGTTTTTTTTTTTTATATATAAAAAACATCCTACTTTTAAAAGTCATTTAAGGAATATAAAATCTCAAATGGATGAATCTTTGGTCCAAGACATCATCCTCAAACTTTGTAAAAAACAAATGATGCTTTGTGATTTAGACATTTGAGATAAAGCTGAAATAATTTACATTTAGATAAGAAGCCATCATCTTTCATCATTTATAAGTGTTCCATTATTCCCCACTACACATTTCAAAACCAAACACTTCCTTCTTTCTTTCTTTCCTCACCCATCATAATTCACAATTCATCCATTAAATTCAATTAATTTTGGTTCCAAAAGCAGGCTAGAAGGAAAAGTGGCAATCATAACAGGGTCAGCAAGTGGACTTGGAAAGGCTACAGCCCATGAATTTATCCAACACGGGGCCCAAGTCATCATTGCCGACAGTGACACTAAACTTGGGCCACAAGTCGCAAAACAATTGGGCCCTTCAGCACAATATGTTGAATGTGATGTCACTGTTGAGGCCCAAGTAGAAGAAGCTGTAAATGTAGCCATCACAAAGTATGGTAAACTAGACATCATGTACAACAATGCTGGTATAACAGGCCCAATAAGCCCACCAAGCATAACCGAATTGGACCTTGATGAATTTGACAAAGTTATGAGAATCAATGTAACGGGAATCATTTCGGGTATAAAACATGCGGCCCGTGTGATGATACCAAAGGGCTATGGATCCATTATATGCACATCAAGCATAAGTGGGCTATTTGGTGGGCTTGGGCCTCATCCATATACAATATCAAAGTCTACAATACCTGGGGTGGTGAAATCTGTGGCTAGTGAACTATGTGGAGTTGGGATTAGAATCAATTGTATATCACCAGCTGCAATTCCTACACCAATGTCATTGACTCAAGTTGGAAAATTTCTTCCTGGTTTTACACAAGAACAAATAGCTGAAGTTGTGAGTGGGCTTGGTGTTCTAAAAGGTGCAAAATGTGAGGACATTGATGTGGCTAGGGCTGCATTATATTTAGCTTCGGATGAATCCAAGTTTATTTCGGGTCACAATCTTATAGTTGATGGAGGGTTCACCTCATTTAAAAATTTTGTGTTTCCTTCTCCGGATCAAACGGTCTAACGAGAATTTTAAATTGCAGTTGCAGAAAATTATCAACAAAATAAGTTATTGATGTAGTGGTGAAGTGATTGCAATGCAATTATGGAGACCTAAAAAATGTTTGTATTATGCTTGATTTTTAAATTTGTTGGAGCATTTAATATTTTATTTAATTTATATGAAATTAGGAAATTTTCGTTTTTTCTTCGGTTTACACCAAAGACAAAAGCATGATATAAAATATAGTTATGATGGAAATAGGTTTAATACAATCTATCGTGACTAAAATCAATAATTCTAATAATTAATAAAAATCATTTAAATTTCGAATTATCAATTTGTCAAAATCATGTGAATAATTTTATCTGTATTTAATAGCCTTTATCATACGACTCCATTAATTGCAAGATTTATTGATTGTAATGAATTAGAGCTACTATGTTTGTGCACCTATTTTGAATTTCCATACAGCCCTTGATTTGTATAGGACAAGATAGATGTGATGTGATGAAAGTCTTGTGGTATATACTAACTTAGGGTAATGAGATAGGGATAAGAGTCCTTAAAACCTCTTGTTTGGCCAAAGGTATGGTTGACAAAAGAAAAGGATGGAGCCTACAAATATGATAATTCTTTATGAATACTTCTGATTTTGTTATTTATTATGAGGATGAGGAGACATGGGTATAGCCGTACAAGTACAGGTGCCAACACGCAAAGCCTAACCTCTCCCAATTTTATTCATATCACGAGTGTTGCAACTCAACTATTAATTATTTTACCTTATTATAGGCTATATCATGTAATCAGAGGAAAATACCATCTTCGCAACTTGCGATATTCGATTTTTTTTTTGTTGGTTATTGAATGTGAACATTTGAATTAGTTAAAATTTAAATTGTAGTTTGTTATGTTGTATTTTAAAAAAATAAAAATGATACTTTCAAAAGTTGATATTAATTTAATTGAATCAAACATATGATCAGATACTCATCACATTCAATTAACACTTCACATTGTGATTATCTGAAACTACTGAGTGTTTGTTTGAATTTAAAATTGACAGAATCAAGATAATTCTTTATGATTTTTTGTCAATCTCTTTTTAAATAAAAAATGCAATAATTATAGTTTCAATTTGTGACCACGTTATATGTATTTTCACAACAAATTCAAACTGGTTCTAAGGTTCTGTCCGTAAACTTGAGGCGACATCGTGAGTTTAACAAAAAGTTACTATGTAAAGAATTAGTCTCCTAAATGTCAACTCATTTATTCATTTTACAAATATATTAAAAAATATATATAAACGAAAGAGATATATTATATATATAGTATTGATATATTATCAATGTCATAATTAAATTAAAAATGATACAAATAATATTAGTAAAATAGTATAATTAAAAAAATACATTAAAAATAAAAAAATATAAAAGTATTATATTTAATTATTGGTAGGAGATAATTTGATTTACCCTGAAAGAAATATTCCTATATGGCTATATCCTTTGTGCATTGTTTCAATGATATGGCTTATAATCGGTAGGAGATAATTTGACAATGTATAATTTGAGCACTATAGTTTGGCATAAGCTGTATCTTTTGCAACAAGTGAAAGACAAGAGTAAAAACAGGGAACATATATGTGAGCTGTGAAGACAGTGGCTTCTATACTTTGCTGGGCCATTCAAATTAACTCTAATGACAGTGGTCCAACAATTTCGTCTTCAATAGGGTCCAATGCCTTCTGTTGTGCTACTGATCTCAAAAAGGTTCCATGAGGCACCAACTATTTTAGATTAGTTGCATTCCGAAAACTCATCAAAGTCAAGACAAGACTCAAAGCTTAAAAAACACTAACAAATATATTTACAAATTACCACTAAAAAGATCTTTACATTGATACCAGGAGTAATTATATAATCTATACTCTTTACATAATCACATAATCCGAAGTTCCAACGGCGTATTATCACTCATTTATGCTTTTTCTTATCATACTAATGAAAATAAATAATATTTTTTATACTCATTTTCTAGTTAAATATTACTATTAATTTTTTTTTGAAAACTATAAATTTAATTTTTTTTATATTATATATATATATATATATTTAAATTTATGTAAGAACCTCTATAAAATAGTAAGGATCCACTCTTTGACTATTTTACAAATGTTTTATTTAATTAAATTTTGACTAGTTTACAAAGGTTCTTATTTAACTATTTTTTTTTGTTTAGCAAATGAACACTAAATGATTCAATCTAAAACTTTCACATTACAAAAAAAAGAAAAACTCAATTATTTAAAAGTTTGTTTGATGAATTTATTTATCGTGTTAATTATATAATAAATATTTATTTTCTATTTAATGTGAGTCTTCTTTATTCTCCTTAAGGGTAAGAATAAGTTAAGTAATATCATACCGAACTTTGATTAAATAGATTAGATTTATTTTTAAAAAAATTAAAGCATTAGTTTAACCTATGACTTGTTAAAAATTTTATTTTAAGTCTTTGTTTAACCTTTTTAAAAGTTCAATTTGACATATTAAATAACACTTTGTCTATCTCTGAAAAAAACTATTAGATCAATAAAAAACGAAAAAAGTTTATAACAAATAGTCTTTTATTCCATAAATATAAAGATTTTGTAATAAATAGTCTTTTATTATATAAATATAAAAAGTTTGTCGTTTCTTTTAGTATGTAGATAGAATGATAAAGAAAATCATATATAACTATTGAAGTCTTGAGTTCGAACTCCATACATGATATTATGTCTAATAATTTTAACATTTGTCAATTGTGTTAGATCTTACGAATTAAAGAGTATGTTTTTAAATAGATAAAACAAATAGTATTTCTTACAAAAATATGAGGAGTATCTTATTTTTTTAATTATTTTTTTATTAAATTCATTTTATTATTACTATATATATAAATATTATATTTTAATTACATATATACGGTCTAACTTGTCAAGTCTAATACGCTTTTTAGACAGTTTGAGTCTGACCTATTTAAGTAAATAATTTATAAAAAAAAAAGTTTAAGTTTATCTTTTTAATAGGTCGAACCATAAGGCCCTATTGAGAGACTTGAGCCTATTTCTACATACACTCCTTGATATAGTAACAAGCCTAAACACTATTGACCAGGAAGACTTTCAATACAAGAAGTCACTCAAACACTTGTCAACCATCGACTATGATATCACTGTTGGGTCATGAGAGAGTATGGAAGATCATCACACTGACTCGAGAGCAACCACACAAGTGGATTGGACACTACATTTTTATCCAAAATCTTAATACAATTAGTTTATGGTCCTCTTACTTATATCGTGCTCAATATCTATTTTTCTATCCAATGTGATACTTATTAGCACACTTGATACACTATCAAATCAAGGCTAAGTTGGGGTTGCAAAGGATACATGGCAGTGACTATAAGGTTGTGAAAAAACCAGCTAGATGGAAACACATAGAGACGATGATGATTGATAGCGGCGATAAACAATATAGAATGGTTGTGGTATATGTGAAAAATGTTTGTGACTATATTCAATTGAGTGTTTTGACTCTAGGGTTTTGGGGAGATGGTTATGGCGATTGTTCATTGCTATATAAAATCTGTCACCAAGATTGTTAGAGGCACATCTAGGAGGTGATAAATTAGGATTCATATGAAATAGAGTAATATAAAGAGAAATAGAGAAAATGCAACAAAAAGTGTAGTTAATAATTAAATAATAATTATAATTTATTCAAATAAGATTGAGTATTTCGTTCGACTTAATTATATAATGTTGTTGTGTATGTGATAGGATATTGCAATTCTTATCATAGAAGAATAGAGAAATCCTGTATAGTTTTATTGATGATAAATTAAGAAAAAATTAACACATAAGACTCTAACCCATCCTCCACTAGAGAACGATATAGTTTACACAAATGTTATAAAATCGAATGGCTAATTGAAACCTAATTACCTATTTATAAAACATAGGGAAAATGAAATATCGAGTAACTCCAATCAATACATTCTAACTAACACCTATGAATAGGGATGAACAAAGTACGAGTTATGTTGGGTTTGGTGTGTCCCTTACTGGTTCTAATATATAATTGGATCAATTTTTAGGTTATGACTCGTCCCTTAACCATACCAAATCCCAATTAATTGTAGGTTCAAAAAAGACGAGACGAAATAAGATGAGATTGATTTGGTCCTAAAACGAGTCACCAACTAGTAATTTTTGAATTTTAAAAAAAAATAATAATTAATGTAACTCATAACAAGGCACATAGGTTAGTTAACACTTGTCAATTCATTCAAAACTAATAATTCATAATATTATCATACAAAATACAAACCATTTAATCAAAATAAGTAACTTACTGCCTACTAGATCCATATATTTTTTACATAGTCTTACTATTTCATTAAGAGTAATATCAAAATAAAATTATCTTATAATAATAATAAAAATAATACTAATACTAATAATAATAATAACGAAGAAAATAATGCAGAGATGAGAAGAAAAATAAATACAAAGTCGCATACAGGAGAAAAATGATGAAGAAAAGAGGAAGTTTTTCAAATCCTAAATTAAGTTAGTGTAATTGAATCAATAATAAAATAATATAATTATAAAAAAATATATTATTTTTAATATATTTTGAGACAAACCAGATGAACTAATCTCGTTCTTTTTATTTATTAATTTTTTTTTATCTTGTTTTTATTGTGTCTTTTTTTTTTTCTTGTATTTTTTAGATTGAGTGAGACTCAACCCATCGCTTATGGACCATGTCAGATTCGTGGAACGAATGATGTTTTGTACATCCTTACCAACTAATATATTTCGTCATGAAGTTAAATTCTCACCCTTGTTATTTTATCCTTATAAATGAGGATTATTTGAGATCCTAACAAAATGTTAGAATTTGCTTAACGATTAATGTTTTGATTTATTGTATCTCGTGTGCTAGTTAATTTCTCCATTCCTAGGTTGCTTGCATGCGAAGCATGTGTTCAAAGTGTTTGAGTTAGAACTTAGAAGATGGAGCTAGAATTCTCCTCGGTTGCATAATCATCTGTTTGCTGTATTTTTGTTCAACTGAACTATTATTTTGGATTTTTGGAATTTGATTTGATCTCTAAAATCAGCAAAATTTAAAATTATTTTTTAAAATTTAAAATTATTATTTTAATTCATCAAATTTAGTAACTTATTATATTAGTATTTTTTTTTATGTTTGAATTTTAATTTAAATCATTTAATTTTTTAAATTTTAGTTTAAAAGAGTTGAATTTCTCACCCCACTTTAAAACTAAAAATTATAGATTCTATTAGTTATTTTTGTTCATTTTAATCTTTCAATTTTTTTAAAAAATTAATAATTCAAAGTTCGAAATGTAATCTATAGCTATTTTATCTAAAATATTGATATTTGAATGGACAAATAGAGGGAACAATATTTTAAAATTTATATTAATATTTTGTTATTTTTCACGATTAAAATACTAAATTGAAATTTATTTTGACACCATTTCTTATTGAATTCTTAAGACACTTGATAGTAACATTTGTTTGTCATTAATCATAGAGTTTTTTTTTTTTTTTTTAACTTATAACCAAAAAGTGAAATTCAGTTGGCCAAGTTTGAACATTTTAAAATTAAATTTTGTCGATTGTCTATCTTGTGATGTGATGGAGAGTCGTGAGATATATAGTGGCAAAAGGCAATGCAAATTGCTTGTTATCTTTTCAAACATAACCTCAAAATTTCACCAATAAATTTTGCATGTCCTTGAAGATTGATCAAACAACTTGAATAGTAGTTTGTAGAGATATAAAGGAGGGACAAGTGGAAGGGAGATAGAACAAGCGTTGAACAAGAGGGAATTGAAAAGTAGGTTTGAGAGTTCCAAGTTTGATTAGAGAGCAGGTGTCATAAAAGATGGGGAAAAGGGTCACGAGAAGCTTGGGTTTTGCTTATCAAAATTTATTCCAAAGACTTGGCTATAAATTTTGCTTGGTTCAAATGACATCTTAGCTTTCTTTGAGCAATAGGATTTTATAAGAAATTTATTGGTGAATCTTCTAATATTTGATGTGTACTAACTTTTCTATAATGCATAAAAAATGTGAATTAATTCACCATAAAAAATTTCTTGAAGATGGATAAATAACCTTTCTACTATAATGTATACATAACCTTCAAAAAATGTTCTCTTATAAAATCCCAAAAGTCTCTTAGTAGTTTTCAAGGCACCCCTATAGTTTTTTTAATAGCTAATTAATGTTGGTAATTACACTACTAAAATATTAAAAATTGTTTTAGTATAAGCTAAAAAAGTTCACGTTAATCCATAAAAACTAACTAATATTGATTTATTATTGGATTAATGTCTATGTTATGGTTAACGTTATAAATTTTGAAGCTAACTTTAACATTTTGTATTTTACAATTGATATTATTTATTGTTGGTTTAATTGTTGTTACGTAGAAATTTATATTTTTAAATAACATCTTATATTAAATATGTAAATATATAATTTAAAAAGATGAAGTGTTTAAATTTTAAAAAATAATATTGATTAAGACAATATTAATTTTTTTTATAAGTAATATTACTAAACTAGCAACGGTGTGACCATATTAAATCGATTCTATTAGCATTAGTGTTGTGGACAAATTTCAAAACTAAATTAAGGTTTTTTTTAGTAGTATTTAGTTATTATCGTTAACATTATTAATATTATTAAACATCCAACCAGCTTTACACCCTTGTGGCATCAGAGTCTTTAAAACTTGTAGGAGTAATCAATGTCGTCTCTAACTAAAATTAATGAAATTCTAAATTGATATTTCTATCAACCTTAAATATCAATAACTATGAATAAGAAAATTGATTTATTTATATAGTCATATATCATACAAACTAAAATAAATTATATTATATTAGTGTGACACATGTGAATCTGTAACAAATGTTTGAACTTATTAACTATTTACTAGTATTTAGTAAGAGCACAATTCCTCGATAATGTGTATAAAAAAATATATGTTTGGTAAGATCAACTTTTTAAATAAATACAATTACTTCTAGCAATTAGAGTTTATGAAGTTGCACGTAAAGATAGATAAATTTCCCATAAACAAAAAACTAATTTGTATTACAGAAACTAATTTAGTTTAACTACTTAATATATTTACATGGAACAAAAAAAGAAAAAAAAAAAATATATATATATATATATATATATACTTAAACACAAATTACAAAAAATTAAGGAAAAAAAATTACAAAAATATTTTAAAAACAAATATTTGTCTATAATTGCAAAAATATTTTTTCGATATATATAATATGGTTAGAAATAAAATAATTAGCATGTGCCGGCGCGGATACATTTCCAGGTGCGTCGCTTTCTGGTCCCAAAGAAGTTAGTATTATCTCTCATGTATTCAGTATTATATATACATGCATGTCAAAGGTGGTCATTCAAAAATTGAAAAGTACTGTAAACTAATAATCAAATTATAAGGAAGTGTAAAAAGCCTGTGATCTCATTAAAAAGTGGCTGCTAGGTGCCACCTAATTACATAAATCCCTTTCAAAACCTTCAATCTCTTATCGCCAACAGCCCATGTTGACTCATGGAAACCATATAATATGCCTTTTTCTTTTTACTGAAAAATATTGATTTATTCAAAAATATACTAAAAACAACTTATATTTAAAGTTGTTAGAATAAAAACAAATTGCCAAAAAAGGCATATTTTTGCACATGTAATATTAGCAATGTCCATGAAATTTATTGAATTAGTAATTAATCGAAGTTGATATGACAATTTAAATTATAAAGACGAAAAATTAAAATGATCGTACAAAATGACAAATTAATAAAAAGAATTAGAAAATAAAATAAATATATATAGTTCATTTATTTAAATAAAAATAAAAATAAAAAATAATATAAGAGATAATTAGTATTATGATTTTATGAGTCACCATTAATGATATTCAATCAACATTTTTGTGTTCACCTAAACATTGAAATAAGATAATAAATTAAATCAGAAGTGACTTGAAAGTACATAGTCGATTATAAAAAATACTAAAATTAAAGTGACTTCAAATTTAAAAAATAAAAAATATATTTGAATTTTAATAATATATTAAAAATAATTTTTATTTTATTTTTTTAACAAGAAAAAATATTTTTTATTTTCAACTACTTATCATGTTATCTAATATTGAGAATATTTTTTGGGTGCATACATCGATAATAGTAATTGATCAAATAACTATCAACAAACTAAGTTTTAAACAAATTTTATTGACAATATATTTTCAGGGTTATCCTATATTTTATTATAGATGAAGATTTATATCTAATATATATTATCAATATTCTTTTAGAACATATCCCAGTCTATTATTTTGGAGCAATTAAAATATACATAAAACATACAAAAATTACAATAAGAAATATTAAGTTATTAACCTATAATCAATTGTCAATTAAGGGAATGACTTTTATATAATAATTTACTGGCTTTAAATAAATTAATGGTTCAACATATATTATTGCATGTTCTCAAGTAGAATTCAGAAGTTATGATATCGTAACTATTAGTTATACGTATAAAATATTGAATCGAAGAATCTTATGATTCTTTAATATATTATAACATAAAAATATTGAATTAGTTTTCGCAGCATAAAAATAGATTCAAGATTATCCAATTGATTTTGTCAACAACAATTTTAATATGATATGTAAACTTCTTGTTTACGATAATACATGTGGTTTAATTAATTTAATTCAGTTGAATCAATAATGACAATCATAATTTGTAAACTGTTGCTATTAAAAATAAATGTTTAATTATTTAATTTGTTCATGTAACTTCGTGTTTTTTTTGCATTTTCATTCCTATAAATTTTTTTCCTTCAATTTAAACTCTGTATGTTTAATTTAGTTTTAAAATCATCTATATTGTTAAGCTTACATGACAAACTGATGAGTGACATGTTAAATGAATAAATTAAATAATTAAATTGATTAAAAAGAAAATGAAAAAAATAAGAAATAAAATTAAAAGTGTTATGTTTTAGTCCCTCAATCTAATATAAAAAATAAGTAGAAATTGTAATTTTTTTAATAATTTCTCTATCACATCAACGTCGTCAAATCACAATCTTTTAAATTTCAATTATATTTTATATGATGAATCCCAATTCACCAACTAAACTACTTATATGTGACATACAACATATTTTATTTAAATAACTACAACTTTTTGTTATAGTTTTTTTTTAAATAATTTAATTGTCATGTAGTGAAACACAATTTTACATTATAATTATTTATGTATATAAATTTAAAAATATTTATTTTAAAAGTCAAATATCTATAATAATCTAATCATTAAAATAAATTAATAACCTAAAATTTTAATACTTTAATAATATAATATATGAATTGAATCCTTTGAATTTTTTTTTTAAGAAAAATCTTTAAAATTTATAAAAACAAAAAGCTGTAGCGAGTAATTTTTGATTAAAATAATATTTTACTCTTATTGACAACCATTGAAACGAGAGGAATGGTTGAATCTTAAGTGAAAGTTTTGAATCTGTATTGAACAATATGAGTTGTATAAATGGTGAAAGGAAATTTACCAAGAAGGAGAAGTAGTAGCAAGGTGCACATGCAGATTGCAGACACACTTGGATAAACCATCCCTTCTCTCTCTCACTTCTTTTCCACACACACAAGATAAACACAACCTTCAACAATCTCCCTTTTCCTCTGCATCATTCTTCTCACATCACAAAACAAATCATGTTTTTCTAAACAACAAAACAAAAACCTCTTCACCTTTTTCTCTCTGTCATGGAGCGTTACACGCTACCCTTACCACCCGGAGTTCACAACACTCTCACTATACCTTGGACAGAACCACAGCAACTAACTTCATGGACCACACCTAACTCCGAACCTAAACACAACGACCAAGACATCGCCATTGCTATTGCCATGGGTTCCTCTCTCCCTTTCTTCAAACCCGAACCACAACCCGAACCTGATATCAACTACTACAACATCAACAACACCGATAACTCTCCCTCCAACTACGTTAATGTCCCATTTGATTCAAATCCAACTAAAACAACTGATAACTTTCTCTTACACCAAAACACAAACACCATGGATGCATCAAATCCACACCCTTTTTTCCAAAACAACAACAACTACTTCTTCAACAACAACAACAACAATAACCCATTTGAAATGGGTTTCGAAAACGGTTTCTTTATGGGAAACAACAACACTTCAATTTCAAACACCTCTGTTTTCATGGGTGGGTCCCTCGAACTGAGTTCAGCTTCCGAGTTTCCACCCAGTCTCGAACTCGAAGCACCACCACCACCACCACCAGTAGTACCGTTTAACGCTTCTTTTTCGATGCCTCTTGAGTTGTCGCAACCGCAACAGCAACAACCTACGACGCTGTTTCAGAAACGGAGAGGGGCGTTGGAGATTCCGAGGTTGGAGACAGTGGGGAACAAGAAGAAGAGAAAGGTGGAGAAGAAATGGGAAGAAGAAGGGAATGAAGTTGATGGTGATGTTGATGTTGATGTTGATGATTTTTCAGGGTTGAATTATGATTCTGATGAGAATGGAAATGATTTGAACAATTCTAATGGGACTGTTGTTACTGGTGGAGATCAAAAAGGGAAGAAGAAGAAAGGGCTACCGGCCAAGAATCTCATGGCTGAGAGGCGCCGGAGGAAGAAACTCAATGATAGGTTGTACATGCTTAGGTCTGTTGTGCCAAAGATTAGCAAGGTATGGAACAAAATTGTTTTAAGGTTTTTTTGTTTTTTTCCAGAAAAATGTTTAAAGCATATTAGCTTCTACCAATGTTTTAAGTTGCTGTTGCAGTAATGGTTGTAGTTGTGCGATGATTCTTAGTATTGGGTATAATTGATGTCAAATGCTTCTGATGTGGCCTTAGTTGCAGTAGCAAAAAATATTACAAATCAAATCTTGATGTGTTAGACATAATTGAAGTGACGGACCTTTTTATTAAAACATTGGCTTCTATAATTAGAAATGCCATTGAGCAAATAGTCAAATTCGTTTTTAAAAACAGAACATCTTTGTGGTAGTGCTTGAATTGAATAATACTATAAATTGTGAAGGATGGTTTATATGTCAAGCTAGTTTTTTGAATGAGTATTTTGTTGGTCAAATAAGTTCTTGAAATGTTTGTATGAAGACTAATTTAACCAACAAATTACACATTTCTAGTATTTTGTTTGTAATTTCAATTATTGAAGAACTAATATAACCGAACCTATATTTTTGGGACTAATTTAACTATTTACTTGATGCCATTTTGTCACTTATGTTTGTGGTAGTCCTTGTTTATGCATCCCTTTAGGTGTTAATTAACTACTCAGTAAATAGAACATGCTAATGTAGGATATTTTTATTTGTTCATAGATGGACAGAGCTTCAATACTTGGAGATGCAGTCGACTACTTGAAGGAACTACTGCAGCGGATTAATGATCTTCATAACGAACTGGAATCAACTCCACCTGGCTCACTGCTGCCACCTTCTGCAACTGCAAGCTTTCACCCATTGACACCCACTCCACCAACCCTTCCTTGTCGAGTCAAGGAGGATCTATATCCAAGTGACTTGCTAAGCCCCAAAAACCAATCTCCCAAGGTAATTTTCGTTTGCATTAGTGCAAAGTTTTTGTAAGATACCATCAGAATTGTAGCTTGTTGCTTGCCAACCATGTAAATAAATGATTTTCACGACCGTCTCCATATAGACCAGTAACATGGCAAACAAGTGTACATGGTTGCAGATTTGGTGGTAATTCACCTGCCTGTTGAAAAGCTTAAGCAAATAGGCTTTAACTGGTTTAATATCGTTTTTTATGTTAACAAAGTTTATTTGCATGGTGATTGAGAAAATTATTTTAACTTGAAATTTACAGGTGGAAGTTAGGGTAAGGGAAGGGAGAGCTGTCAACATTCATATGTTTTGTACCCGAAGACCAGGACTTTTGCTTTCTACCATGAGGGCTTTGGATAACCTTGGATTGGATGTTCAACAAGCTGTTATTAGCTGTTTCAACGGCTTTGCTTTAGATGTATTCAGAGCCGAGGTATGTATAGTTCTTTCTTCATTTCCAAGCTACATTCAAACATATCATTATTAACCTTTGTTACTTTTTATTATGATGTTTGTCATTGATGTTTATTGGACTTTCATATTCTGCTCAATTACGTTTATCGATCTGTGTAACTAGTAGAATGCAAAATGGTGGTCGTAAACGGGTGGTTGTGGTTGTTTCTGTAACATATTTTACATAAATTGTTCTTCCAATATTGGTTTCTGATGGCTAAATCTGATCATGTGACAAATGTAATAATATTTGTACCTTCCAAAATTACACTGCCAATCTTGCAAGAAAAGAATTGTAGCAATTATAAATTTATTGGCAAACAATTTAGGTTTAACTTTCTTAGTTGGATTTGATCATCCAAGTGGGTGGTTGAGCTCAAATAGCTAATGAGCTTCAATTATGAACAAATCGATCGAGAGTTTATGAGTTTGAACCCTACTTGGAACAATCACGTGTCAGACCTACTGGCCGAACTCTGGATTACCAAGATCCCTTTCCCCTGAGTATCGGAGGATTAAGACTTAAGACCAAAAAAAGAAGGTTGCATTTTATTGTGGGGATTAATCTTTGTAAAGAAATTATTCGAATTTTTGTCGGAATCTTGTTTGTTCTGAAGCGTTTTACGATTAAATATTTTAAATTCACTAATTATTAGTTTTCTACCATTTGAAGTTCTGGTTTTTGATTTATAGTCTCTTCTTGTTTCTTAGCAGCAATGCAGAGAAGGCCAGGATGTTCTTCCTGAGCAAATTAAAGCAGTGCTGTTGGATTCAGCAGGCTACCATAGTATGAATTGATTGAAGTTCCTGATAAAATGCTACCCTTATAGAGGTACTAACTGTAGCTGCTGTAGCTTGCTGTTTGTAGATGCATTGCTTCTTGTTCCTGTTGCTAAAGGTCTGTGTCTTTAGGCCAAGATCAAATAGATTAGCTTAATCTGTAGGCGGAGGAGATAGATCTTAAAATTTTCTTTATGACCAGCAAACATATGTTGTTAAATTTATGATTAAGTGGTGGAATGAATTGTTTATTTGTATTTTTCCTGTCCATTTCCTTATTATGTTTTTTGCCTATTGAATATCGGTTATGATGCAACTTGGCAGAGTTCAATAAATTTGATATTTTACCGGAGGATATCCTCTTGGCCTCTAAAGCAGGAGTAAAAATCATTCACCGAATCACTTTGTTCTATAATTGGGAAAAATGTTCCCTTAATCTTGGGCCTTTTGAAACTTAAATATCTTGATGAACGGGCTTTGACATGAGCAGTAGATATTTGAGTTTCTTAAACATGTGGTCAAGAATTCAATCTCTGGCTAATGTGTATGGAAAAACATTTGAAGGAAACTAGTTTATAGTTATACAATTTAATGTAGAGATATATCTTGGTAAAAAAAAAAGCCAGTATTTAGAACATGGATTTGATTATTGTAAAACATTTTAATTTACAAAATAAAGTAAGAGATCTTAGTTGATGAGAAGAAAACCAACAATTTAAATAAAATTTGATTTTTTCGTCATTGATTAAAAAGATTTTTCTAAAGTGAAAGTTGACGTTAAATGAATCAAATATTTTAAAAAAACAAAATTGTTCGCGATCTTTCTTGTGGATTAAACTCTTCTAAGTTAATAATTAATTTTTAAGAATAAAATGAATAATATCAATTATTGATAATTAAATTAATAATTAATAATATATAAACATGTATATCTAATCATGAAATGAATGATTATAATATTAATCATTAGTTTATTTACTTTATCAACTTTTCAGCACTTAATTTTTGTTGCTGCAAACAATTAGTATCAATAATTTTGTTAAGTTAGGATCAATAATTTTGTTAATTTATGTTGAAATCTTTGAAGTATTTGGTAGAGGCGAGGACTATGAAGTCCCATCAAAAGATCATTCAAAGTCATACATTAACTTCATCAATTTTGTCTAACCATCGTTAGTATTCACACTCTTACAAGTAACTTACAGAAAAAACAAGGCATATTAAGCTTTTGTGTTTCAAGATTTGTAGGATGTTATGATAACTGACTATTTTTAATTAGTTAATCTTCGTTTCAAAAATGTTCCTCCAAATTGAATACATATACATAGATGACACAACACTATCATTAGCATCAAGGTTTTAAATGGCAGCGGTGTGATCATTAGTAGTAAACTAGTATCGTGGAGAATTCTTTTTCGTTTAGTAGTATAAGGTGGAGCTTTGAAGGGATGCGCCTTCACAAGATGTGTTTACACTCAAATGGCATTATAGACGCTCCTATGTCTTTTTGAGCATGGTAATATTACACAATTATGTCTTGTGATAATGGACATGAGCACATTCATCATGTAGTTAACAAAAACATTATAATCTTATAAATTAAATTTATAATTAAAATATATAAAATAAATCTTATTTTAACTTTTTCTAAAAAATTCTCAACTTTTTAATCATTAATTTTTTTATTTAATCTATTTCAAAAGTTCTTTTATTTTTTTTTTGTAAAAAAAAAAAAGATATTCTAGTACCTATAAAATCATAATAAAAACTAAAAGTAAATAAATATTTTTATAAAGATTGACTTAAAATGATGAAATATATTTATTTTATTAAAAGCTAAATTTAAAATATCTTAATTTTATAGTGATTGGCTATTATGGTAAAAACACACCGCAAGTAGAGATGAAAATATGTCAGGTCGTCCGTAGGGGCATGTGACCTGACCTACTTATGGTCTGACCTGAAATATTTAATAAAAAGACTAGACTCATTTTTAAAGCCTATGACTTAGGTTTATAAAAATACTTATTAGGTCTGACATTTCGGCCTATATATATTTATTATGTATTAATATTATATTAATAATATTATTTTCTATTTTAAATTTTATCAATTAGGCAATCGCTTAGTAATTATTTTATATTTAGTAGTCATTCCATAATCCATAGCGGTTCTGGATTTGGTAGTCGTTTCATATTCGGTAACCGTTCAATTAGTCAATCACTCAATAGTTCTTCCTTATTTGTTTAAGAGATAATAATGAATGCGTCTAAAAAAAAGGCCTTCAGACCAGACCATACTATTAAAAAGGCCAAGCCATGTCTAAAAAAAAGCCTATGATAGATAGTAGGCAAGACTTAGGCCGAAAAAATAAATCGTTGGTCAGACTCAGACATTTCAAAGTCTGACCTGACCTATTCCCACCCCTAACCGCAAGTAGCAGTAATTAACGATTTACATTTTTTTATTACACCACTTTTCATTCTATGTCATAACGGTCTAAAAAAAATTCCAGACACAATGACACACTAAATTCGGTTGAACAATATTGACAATCATTGTAAATTTAGAGCTCTCTAAATGTTAAAAGGGTGTAAGGGCTTGTGTTCTATTTTTAATTTTTTAAAAATTATTTTATAAATAAATTTTAAAAAATTATTATTTTTTTTTAAAATTAAAAAAAATTTGTTTGACAATTATAATTTTTTTAAAATAGTTTTAATTAGAGAATTAAAAAAACTGAAAAATAAAATATAAAATATCATTTATCTATTTTATTTTTTAATTCTAAAAAGTATAATATTAAAAATAGTTTTACAAAATAATTTTTAAAAATAAATAATTTAAATAAATTTTAAAATACTTAAATAAAATTTTTGAAATTTAAATCAAACAAACTCTAAATTTGTAAAACACCATTTAATGTACAATTTTTAATTTATCTTAATTTTTATTGAAATTTCGATGTCGTTCAAACACACTATACATTTCAACTAATTAAATAAGTAAATTATTTAAAAAGAAAATTAAGACACATTCTTTCAATATATATATTTTTATTTCAAATATACTTTTACACACAATTATTTTTCTTCAATTATATTAAGTTTTTAAATATTTAATTCTAATATTCTTATTAAAAATTATCCTTACACTATCAATTTCATAATTAGAGTCCCTTTTACACATTTTACACTAAATTATTTTTAAACTTTTATTTTTGAATGATATGCTTAAAAATTATTGGTGTATTTTTCAATATAATAAATATAAAAATAAAATATTATGTTTTTGAATATTGTATTAATCGTATATTAATACTACAATTTAAAAAATTAATTGATATAATTATTAATGCTATTAGCATTAATAATTATAACAATTACGTAACGGTCAAAAAGTTATTATTATTACTAAGAAGACAATAATATGTTGTCGTTTAACAACACATTAGTGTCGTTTAAGAAGAGTGAGTTGCAGAAAGAAAGAAAGGACAGCCGCCGCAAGAAGTAGCAGAGTACTTTTTGACTTTTGCTACCATTTCAGTTACCTCTTTCCCATTTCTCCCTAAAAATCTCTCCCAATCCTTCAATTTTCTGAAATCTTAAGTTGCATTATCAAGTTTAGGTAATTCTCATTTGAATTGGAATAACCATGGCAACGCAGTTTGGTTGTGTGAAGACCGCGTTCCCTGTTGCTACTATCAACAGGAGAGTCTCGCATTGCGAAACACCGTTGTTGTTTCCATGTCGAATTAGGTATGAAGCGCGTGTATCTCACTCTCCCTTAGTTGGAGTGAGAGTGAGTTGTTGCAGCAACAAGGAGAGGGAAAGTGGTGTGGTGGTGGAGAAGTGGGAAGAAACTGAAAAAAGTTACACTTGTGTTATGAAGTTTGGTGGATCCTCTGTTGCCAATGCTAAGAGGATCAGAGAGGTTGCAAATCTTATACTAAGCTTTCCTCACGAGAACCCTATCATTGTTCTCTCTGCAATGGGAAAGACAACTAATTTGCTTTTATTGGTATTGCTTTTCAATTAATTACTTGTTTGTTACTACTAACATTCACACTGCACTCACACCTAGGCACCATAATAATCTTTTTTAATTCTTAATTGGTTTTTTTTTACTCAATGTATGCATGTGCACCAATTCACTGTTGTCAAATTTCCGCCATATATCTATCATGTTTCCACTATAGGCCGCAGTGCCATGTTTATATTGCGGATTTTGTATAACTGCTTATATTTATAAAAGCTATTTCTATAGTAGAAAACTAAATATGATCAAATTGTTTTCTATAAACTATAAGTTGTTTTCAAAGGCTCTTCCTAACATCCTATCTAGTGATTATACCGATAAGTAAGCTAGATAAGTTGCTCATTAGCCAATCCAAACATAGCCGTAGTACATGTAAAAGTTCTTATCAGATTTGAATCTTGAACCATAGGAAAAGTAATTTTTGTTTCTAGTTATATAAATCTTGAAACACAAGAAATTTTGTTTTCTTCCCTGTTGTTTTGCTAATCATTGTAATGGCTGTCCATATTAGAATGATCTCTTTAGTATGTGGACCATATTGATTAAATACCCTGAAATAAGGGTTATTTCCAACATGGATAAATAAAACAGGGCTACAACCCAAACAATAAGGATCAAAAGCAAATTTTCTACGTTTGTGGGTTGAAAGCTGACTAAATTTCTAGGTGCTAAGTTGGAACAGTTGTTTGTTAAATGAACTAAAAAGTTATTTAAGTCTATTTTTAATTTCTTTTTTTTTTTTTTACATTCTTTTGCTATTTGCAATCATGACCTGATGTGATAACTGCAGCCACTGCAACTGATATGCTGTGGCTCTGCAATTCAAAACCCTTAGCAAGAACTATGGTTTTGTCTTGTCAGGCTGGAGAAAAAGCTGTAAGCTGTGGAGTTACTAATGCCAATTGTATTGATGAGCTCAGCAATATAAAAGACTTGCATCTCAGGTCTGGACAATGGATTGTCCTTTTTGTCTTTCGAAATGCAGTGGAAATGCTTTCAAAAAACAAAGGAAAATTACCTTTTTAACTGACTTACGTGCTCTCTCGTTGTTGCTGTGTGTTATCTTTTTCAGGACAGTAGAGGAACTTGGACTGGACAGAGAAGTTATTTCAAGTGAGCTATATTCTTCCGCATTACATTATTTTTTTTTACACTGGATTGTGTTCTGAAACTGGAAAGTTAAATTTATGGATTTGAGTGTTGTTCCACTGTTATGCTGAGTATTGAACATTTATTTGAAGATATTACTATTAGTTTATTCACAATACATACTTTCATGCTTGTTACAACTTGTTTAACTTTTATATTTAGTTTCAATTTAAGAATTATGATATTCAATATTTATACATTACTGAATGTATCCTGTAGAAGTTTGCTAAACTAAAAAGCTTATTAATATGGTTGCTTGATATGAGTGTGCCATTATGATGGTATTCTGGTAGCAAGACCAGTCTTTTTGGTCTCAAAATTAACAATATTTTATTTAACAAAGAGAAGTATATACATGCTATATGCATTGGGTTACATGATGACACTGGTCCTTATATAAGTGACAAGACTGTATTTCGTAATGGTCACGATTGTAATTGGCAGAAATGACATACCATAGTTTGAGCTTGTTATACCATGCTAATTCTACACAGGCCTTCTTTCTTCTCAATATGCATATATTCAATTATTTTCATTTATTTGTACTTATATTTTTTGTTGTCTCGGTGTTGGGTGTTGCCACATTACCAGAGCATCTAGAAGAATTGGAACAACTTCTTAAGGGGATTGCTATGATGAAAGAATTGACTCTACGGACTCAAGATTACTTGGTTTCATTTGGAGAGTGCATGTCCACTAGGATCTTTGCTGCATATCTTAATAAAATAGGCATTAAGGCTCGTCAAGTATGTTTTGTTTTTGCTTGCCTATGTAATACATATTGCAGCTAAAATGTTTAGTTTTATAATTGCTTATGAGGATAGTCCAACTCTGGATCCTGATCACATAGTTTGTTTCTAAATGCTAATTTAATGATCTTGCAGTATGATGCATTTGAGCTTGGAGTTATAACAACCGATGACTTCACAAATGCCGACATTTTGGAAGCAACATATCCAGCTGTTGCGAAGAGGTTACATAGTGATTGGGTTTCAGATCCTGCAATTCCAATAATTACAGGCTTCCTTGGAAAGGTTTTGTGATGGCTTACATTTTTAATTGTTCTTCGTCCACCTACCCTGCTCTCTATGGTTTTCCAGTTTTTTACATTTGCTAAAATTTTGAAACTCTCAAAATACAAGCGTAAATATTTTTACTTGCAGGCTCGGAAATCATGTGCGGTGACAACATTGGGTAGAGGGGGCAGTGATTTGACAGCTACGACAATTGGAAAAGCGCTAGGATTGCCAGAGATTCAGGTGTGTACATAAACTTGGTTAGGCACGTCAAAATCTTGTTAGAATGTCACCGCACTTATTTTACATATTGCATTGTTAAATTTAGGTGTTGGTATTATTTCTGGTTATAGGAAATGCAAGTATCTCTTTGATTTCATATTCATGATATAAATACTAGTATAAATACTAGCTTGTAGCCTAAATGAAGATAAAATGAAATGGTTTATCTCGGTCCCTTAAACAGGTATGGAAAGATGTTGATGGTGTTCTAACCTGTGATCCAAATTTATGCCCACAAGCAAAACCTGTTCCATTTTTGACATTTGATGAGGCTGCTGAACTTGCATACTTTGGTGCTCAGGTATCATTTTATTCCCTTATCTTGTTCTTTTGCCAATAGACAGTATACCATTTCTTTACGGGTATAAAGTGTTTGTGGGTTACCACAATGCGAAGTATCAGAAATAATGTTGAGACGAATATTTGCTTCACAATGTACAAATCCCATATTTAAGGATAGGGCTTGATTATTATTATTTTTGTTAATTCGTTTTACAATTTTTATTTTATTTTATTCATTTTGTCAATAGAAGATATCAAGGCACTGACATGAAGTGGCTTAGCCGAGTTTGGTTTTGAATTGCATGGCATTAAATGGCCTATCCCTAGAAAATTGTGATTAAGATCACTCTATGCTGTCAAATGCCAGCTATTGATACTCCTATTTGGTATAAAAGGTTTTAGAAAAAATCAAATTTCTTGTGCCACTGACTAGGCTCTACATATTGTCTCGCACTTTTATCAACAAAGGTTGTTCCTCACATTATTATTTCTGGGTTGTTCACCCAGATTTCTAGTAAAGTCATCAGCACTGTCATGAGTGGCAGGATTATTGGGTTCTCAATTGATATGACATGGATCTTGGGATATTAAATGAATGTGTGTGAATTGTATCTCTGATTTGCAGGTCCTGCATCCACAGTCTATGAGACCTGCTAGAGAAGGTGATATTCCTGTCAGGGTTAAAAATTCTTACAACCCTACAGCTCCAGGTACCCTTATCACCAAAACTAGAGACATGAGCAAGGTTTGTAGAATTGTGTCTTGGCACATAGATGACAAATATGATTATCTGAAGTATAGCTTCAATCAATGTTAACTTTTCCTATTTCCAACTGCAGGCATTGTTAACTAGCATTGTTTTGAAACGTAATGTTACCATGTTGGATATTGTAAGCACTCGCATGCTTGGTCAGTTTGGGTTCCTTGCTAAGGTGAGAAAGTTAACGACGGTCGAACTTGTCCTCCATGTGGATGAATCCTTTCTGTCTTCATGTTTCCATATTTATGCAGGTGTTTTCAATCTTTGAAGATTTAGGCATATCAGTTGACGTTGTAGCTACTAGTGAGGTTAGTATTTCCTTGACGTTGGATCCGTCAAAGCTGTGGAGCAGAGAGCTAATTCAACAAGTAAGCCATTACCCCCATTCATTATTTTGCCGAGATCCTTCCTTTCCTTCATTTATTTTGTTGATGGTTTATATAATATTATTTGTGAAGTCAAGTTCTTGGTTTACATTTTCAAATTTTGAAAAACTGCTTTTATTGGCTGCAATTTTTTATATCTCCTGGCTGGTACTAGCTCCTTCCATTCCTTTTTAATGTCATTTTAAAGTTGTTTAGCCAATGTTTGGAACTGCGGCAGAAATGAAAATTCTCGGATCCCGAGGTCACTTTTCCATGATAGTATATAAGCTACAGGTTGTTATTACCACTGGAGAAACAAACATACGCCTACACATTTTGAGAAAGTCAATACATTGTTACTTGTGAAATTATTTGTCTTTTCCAATAATACCCTAAAGTATTTATTATTTCATTCCACTTATTTTTCTCTTCGCATTAAATAGTTAGAGATAGTTTTGCCAAAACAATCATTAATGCTATGAAGCTGACAAATAGAAAGGAACACAAAATTTCTTAAAACACGGCACACAAAAAGGAATGGAGGGAGTAAATAACATGGCCTAGCCAGTTCATGATGAACTGGCCGAGTCCTCAGTTACTTGCATGCACGACTTTTCTTTAAGCACTGAGATTGTTGTATGTTAAGTTATTGGTCCAACTGGCCAGTTGGAACCGAGAGCTTCACACTGTTGGAATGGTGAATTTGATTGATGTAGTCTCTCCCATCTAATGGGATTGTGTTTGGTTATTGTTATTACACTAAAAAGAAACAAATGCACTCGATCCAACGATTGCATAAATCTAATTGGCTGTCATTCTTTATATCGGTCCAGGAACTTGACTATGTTGTTGAAGAACTAGAAAAAATTTCAAGGGTGAAACTCCTAAAGAATAGATCCATAATCTCTCTCATTGGAAACGTTCAGAAGTCGTCACTAATACTGGAGAAGGTTTTGTATTGCATTATCTCTATTTCAATATTTGTCTTCACTTTATTATGAAAAAGTTTTATTTTTAATGCTTAGACATGCTATGAAATCACAATCTTGGCCTTCTGTCCCTCTCTTTTTTCATTTCTATTTTGGGGATATGATTTTTGTTGACGATGCCTCTTCTTCCCTGGGACGGAGCCTTGGAGCATTGTCAAAATCAGCATATGAATAAATTCCATGCATTGTTAAATGGCACTTTTCAAGCATGGGTTGATTGGCATCAACTTCATGATTTTGAATCTTCTGTATTAAGTTGATGCATTGCTCTTTTTATTGACTGGTCTTTTATCGCAGGCTTTTCAAGTTCTTCGAAGCCTTGGTGTCACTGTTCAAATGATTTCTCAGGGTGCATCTAAGGTATACACTTTATCAACTATTGAACTATATCTTTCACCTTCAATCTATTCTTCTACTGCCAAAAATATATACATAAAAAAAAAAAATCAATTTAAGGCCTTTCACCCCTTAATTGATCATCGTCATTAGAAAAAATTGAGTTTTTTTGAACCAATTGTGTCCCTTTTCATGTTTAGTCGAATGGAAGTGTCAACTAGGTGTTAGAGTTGTGTAAACTGTAAGTGTATTCGCCTCAAATAAGATTATCTTCGATAGAGGGAATTTATGGGAAAATAAACATGAACGATAGCACAATATTGCAAAGATGAGAATATTCTTTGGTGGTTGACACATTATGGATTTGAAGATAAAGTAATGGCATTTATCTAGAACCATTCCTGCAAAACATTTTCATTTTCATACATGTTTCTTGTTCGTATTTGTTTCACGGCAGGTGAATATCTCATTAGTTGTAAACGACAATGAAGCAGAGCAGTGTGTTAAGGCTCTCCATAAAACCTTCTTTGAGTCTGAGCTCTCTGAATTAGAGAATGAATGCATACCTGAAAATGGTTCTGTTCCTGCATTATCTTGAGGAGGATGCTTTCAAGTTCTTCTAGTTTGAGAGGTAGCAGATACAATTTTATTGACATTATGCGTTTAAGAGAATTTGGTTAGGACTTGACTTGTGAGGAATGACGATGTATAGTATGCACTAGTCCAGTTATTTTCTAGATCATATTTTAGTGCCTTTTGGGAGCCTTCTCTAAGGTGAGTTGGCTGTCTGAAAGAGATATTTTAGGGGCATTTTTAGCAAATGTTTTGAGAACACTTGGGACATACATGAAAAGTATAGTAGTTAATAAATTATAAATTTAAAAACAATTATTTTTCATTAAAATATTTTTATTTTAAAATAGCTAAAGTGTACTTGTTAATGTTGCCTTTAGGTTAAATTAGCTATCTATTCCTTAAATTATATTTCGCCAATTTTTTTCTTATGACTTGTTAATTTACATTGGCGAAAAAAAGTGTGAGTTTGCTAGTTTCCACAGGATTTGTTAATTTGAACCCATTTATTTCTTAGTTTGTGTAAATTAGTAAGTTATACCTTAAAGTATATTTTACAAATTTGTAGATATAAGTTGCTAATTTAGAATTTTTTATTGGAATATCCTCTTTTTAAAAATTCTTAACCAAAATATTATACATTTAAAACTGGATATTAAAATGTCCTACTTTTTAGGCATAATAGTGTATGTTTCTTGAGGGTACGACCTGACGAAGGATTTAAATTTTTCACTAAGTAGGAGGTCGTTGGTCGGGGATGCGACCTCCCAAAGGGGTTTTCAATTTTTTTTTATTAATTAACTCTAAAACAAAATAAATGAAAACCTCTATGGGAGGTCTATTCCCGGCCAACGACCTTCTACTGGGTAAAAAATTCAAATCCTTCATAGGAAACGATACCCTATTGTGCCTGAAAAATAGGGCATTTTGGTATACAGTTTCAAAAGTAGTGTATTTTGGTTAAGAAATTTTAAAAAGAAGATATTACAGTAAAAAAATCCGCTAATTTATGCTAAAAAAAAAAAAATAGGTGGATGTATATTAGCAAATTTTGTATATATATTTTTTAAAATGTAGTGATTTAATTTCACATGTGTCATTATGATGTATGGATATTTGTAAATCACTGTTTAAATTATAAAATCGTATGCTTTTGCTAAAAATTGGTGTAAGCTTTTCAATTGAAACGAAATGCGCATGGAATTGTTAGTATAATAAGTGTTTCAACTCTTTTACACAAAACAAGTTAATTTATAAATCTGGGAATTAATTAATCATACAAGAATATTACCTAAAACTGAAAACTTGCTCAACAAAAAAGTATGATTTCAATACTATTCAAGATCACTCAAATTGCATAAACGCATAATTTTAATACACAGCAAGTTTTATTAAAACAACAAAATTCTTATCAATACTCAACAAACTATGAATACACAAATATGCATAAATTTAAAAAGTGGAGTTAAGAGAAACACACCAAAATTTCTATTGATCCCCAATCAAATGTATTGATCCTTGAGAATGACTCAATACTAGAAATATGAAGAATTCTTCATTTCTTGAAACAAACACTCTTCAACTTGAAGTTTCTCTCAAAGGCTGTATAATTTGATACTCACAAATTCTCATAGCATGAACACTAAAAAAAAAAACACCACACTTTTTTATTTCTCAATTAATACACACTAAGAAAGAAAATGAATAAAAAACTTGTGCAATCTAGATGTTTTGACGTTAGAATGAAATAAATTAAGAAATTAATGTTAATATATATATATATATATATATATAGATGAAAATGGTCATATAAAAAAACTAAAATTTAATGCATCGGAAAAAAATGACACTTTTTTTTTCTTTCTTAAAATAGATGATAAATTTTATCATAAGTAACTCACACAAATCGTTAAACTTAATAATATCGACATTCGGTTGAGTTAGGAATAACTTAAAAAAAACTGAAATTCTTCTAATGTAAATTGATTCATGTGAATGATTCATATATATTATGGAACCTCTAGAGTATTCTCAAAGAGTCATGAATCTATTTATGATATATGTGAATAGATCCATACAACATTGTCAATGGATGTAAAAATAATTTTATAATATTTTCATGAATTTTAAGACAATCTTAACATACATCATAATCTATTATCAAAATTGATTTTCTCAAAACAGTTTTGTAACTCACAAACTTAGTAGATATTGAAATTACTAAAACACTCATCTTAATTCCTAATTTTGATATGATCAAATCATTGTATAACCAAGCTAAACTTAAACACATGCATCTAAAATAAATATATCTTAATAATTTAATCTTATATTTTTATAAAAAAAATTATATTTATACAATTCATTATTAAGTGTGATTCAAATTGATTTTTTTATTTTTAATTCACAAACTTAATAGATATTGAAATTATTAAAATATCTATTTTGACACAATCAAATCATTGTATCGAGTTAAACTCAAAAGACACATGCATCCAAAATAAATATATCCTAATTAATAACTTAATCTTATATTTTAAAATACAATTTTATCTTTATAAAAAAGAAATCTATATGTATATGGAGGAACAAATGGCTCTATTTTTTATCAAGACAATAAACCAGTAATAAATAAATAAATAAATAAATAAATAAGTAAAAGAGAAGGTCATATTGGTCATAGTATAAATAGCCCATTATAAATACAAAAATCATATATAAGCCCTAAAATATTTTTAGGGTTCTGCATACACTTCGCATAACTCAACAATGGCATGCACTATCGATTTTCGGTCCCTAGATGAAGGTTTCGGCGGCAAAACCTACAAACGCAAGCGCGAACAAGCCCAAGCAATCGAAGATGCAAAGATGGAAGAAATCTCCACCATGGAAACCGACGATGCTGATGCTGCTCCCCCTCCGGCAAAGAGAACGGCTCTTCCATCTCAATCAGATCCAAACAAACCTGTCTTTGGAGCTCCGAGCTACGACGGAGTGATTGCCGGTAAGGTCTCAGGACGAAAGTGGAAGCAGGCGCGTACGCGTCGTGCGTCGTCGGTTCAAGTGAAGAAGGGAACAACGTTCGAGGAGAGAGCGAGAGAGAAGAGGATAAAGACGGCGTTTAAGGAAAGGATAACGGAGTTGAAAGAGGAGATTCGGTGGAACAAGGTTGAGAAGAGGAAGAAGAAAGAAGAGAGAGAGAAGAAGAAGAAAGAGAATATTCTTAAGTCTGGTACTAAGTTTCAGAAGATTACGAACCCTAAAACTTTGAAGAAGATTGCTAAGTCTAAGCAGAGGAAGCAGCTAAGGCTTGTTCCTGATGATTTGGTCAAGAAATAGTTTTTTTATTTTTAAATTAAGTTTTTATGTGTTGCATTTTGTTTATTGTTGGAAATTTTGGGTTTACTGAAAGCAGATTTTCTAATTTGTTGCTTTTATGATCCAAATATCAGTAAGTTTAAATTACTATAGTCTTAAGAGAATATACAATTTCTGTTGTGGCTATGGATGGTTGCCTTTGTTCTTTTAGGTTTTAATCATTATGTTTACCATCTTATATGATCAAACGATTATAGAGTTTTCTGAAGGACTCACATTTGATGTAATTGAAAGATTGAAAAAGATATGGTGCGTTTTATTTATTCAATTTGTGATTGTAAGTTGGGATTGTTGATTAAATATCATATCATACAGGAATAGCATTGGATACATCAATTCAAAATGTGATATGCAATAAGTCAATCCATTAGAAGGGTTGTATAAAACTCAAAAGCTGGAAAAAAAATGATAAGTGTTAAAATTGTTTAGAGTTTTGCAGTCAACAATTCGGAGAAATCCGATGTATACAAAGTAATAATAATTGGACAACACTAATTCAGAAGGTGAACTGTTTGATATCTATGTTCGATCTAATTTGCTTCAGGTATCATTCCAATTTCAACTACAATACAATAACTTTTTCATTGCCTTGCAATATATAAAGTGTGCCCTTTCAGTGGTTTGCACTTAATCATTTTCTTAGAATTTATTACGCTTAATGTACACAAACAATTACTATCTTTTCATTGGGACAAATGAAGTTATAGAAAGAATACATATCTTCTTTTCAAGGTTTTACTTGTTTTAAGTGAATTTGATGGTTTTATGGATTGAACGAAGCCAGGAGGCTACCAGTAGTCTCTACAGGAGCAAAATCCATCTCTGAAATGATGGAACCTGCTTGAATCCCTGACCGTGATTTCCCTATCAACGATCTTTGAGATTACCTTGATGGCAGCGTGACAATCAGTACAAGCTCTCAAGTTCTTCATCACCAATATAGGTGACCCTTCTGGGGTGCTAATTAGTGCAAAGGCAATGGCAATGCGTTCACTGTGATATTTGAGAGACTCTACCTTCACTTCCTCATCCACATTGTGAAGGGAACAACTTGAGTCTGGTTTATACCCTTGTTTCACCATTTTCTCTTCCAACTCATCAAGCTTCCTCATTATCTCTCTCATCTGTGGGTGAGACTTGTCATTGGCTGTGAAAAAATGAGTTTTGTGTTTGATTTCAACCCAACTATAAGCAGGGACTTTTTTCACTCCTCTTTCTCTCATGGCCTTCTTCACCTTCCCTACATTGTCCCATTCACCAGCTGCTGCATAGATATTTGACATACTAACATATGGAGCTGCATCTCTAAGTACCGTCATATTGAATAGTTTTTCTGCTGCTATCTTTGCCAAATCTTGATTTTTATGGATTCTGCATGAGTTGAGAACTGATGACCACATTATTTCATCAGGTTCAAAAGGCATCTGGGCCATCAATTTCTCCGCCTCGTCAAATCTTCCACTGCGACATAACATATCAACGATTGATGCAAAATGCTCTTTCTTAGGAACAAGTTTATAAATTTGAGTCATGGCGTTGAAGTAGTGTAACCCTTCTTCAACTAGACCACAGTGACTGCAAGCGCAGAGAACGCTGAGGAGACTTACAGAATCTGGTTGCAAACCCGAACAAACCATTTGTTCAAACGATCTAAGGGTGCGGTCACCATCTCCGTTTTGTGCATAAGCTGAAATCAGTGCATTCCATGAGACTGAATTTCTTACAGGCATCTCTTGAAACATTTGAAGTGCATCTTTTATGGATCCACATTTTGCATACATGTCAAGTAGTGCACTCCCAGAAAACACATTTGAAATGTAACCTGATCTGTTAATATGTGAGTGTAACTGCTTTCCAAGTGTCAATGAGGCTAAACTTGCGCAGGCTCTTACAATGCTGGCGTAAGTGGCTGCGTCTGCACCTATTTTGGCTCTTTGCATCTCAATAAATAGCTTTAGACCATCTTCATGGTGCCTCTTCTGAACATAAGCAGAGATCATGGCTGTCCACGGGACTGAACTCTGATGAGCTAGATCTGCAAAAATCCTATTTGCTTCCACAAATTTGCCACATTTAGCATACATGTCAACCAAAGAATTCCCTACGAGGAGTTCCGAAATCGCATCCGTTACAATAGCCTGCGAATGAATTTGCCTACCCATATCAAGGTTTAAAGAAATTGCAGCTATGCTCAACAAGGTAGCAAATGGGAATTGCCTCCTGTCAAATCCAGTGAACTGTAACTCCCTGAATAATTCAAGAGATTCGTCCACTCTTCCATTCCACGCATAACACGTGACAAGCACATTGTAAGAGATACCATCAACCTCCGGCATCTCATCAAAAAGCTTCCTTGCTTCAACAACACGGTCATGCTTCGAGTAAAAATCAAGCAAAGCATTAGCCACAAACACATTCCAAACAAAGTTACACTTCACCACAAAACCATGAACTTGTTGACCAAATTCTATATCATCCAACTGTATACCTGCTGTTAAAACAGCAGCAAAAGTAAACTCTGTTGGCCTATACCCGAATTCCTGCATCTCGAAAAACAGGTTTATGGCTTCATTATTAAACCCTTCTTTCGAGTATCCTGTCAACAATGCATTAAAAGTAACAGAATCTCTCTCAGGCACATCATTGAACAGGTGACAAGCTAATTCAAGGTTGCGAGTCTTACAGTAAGAATCAAGCAATGAGTTGGAAACAACAAGGGTTGAATCATACCCCAATTTGATAACATGGGTATGAACCTGTCTTACTTCATTAACAGAATCAAACTCGGTGAACCCGGATAACAGAGTGGCCAAACTGACATGATCATGGTCAATCCCGTTCCTACCCATCTCGGCGAAAAGGCCAAATGCTTCACTAAATCGATTGTTTTGAGCATAACCACCAATCAGCATTGTCCAGGTAACAGCAGTGCGTTCAAACATGGAATCGAACAAGGTTCTGGCTTCAGAAAGATTGCCAGATTTGATGTAACCCATGATCATGGTGTTGGTGGAGAATATATTCTTGTGAGGCATTTCGTCGAACAGTTTTCGGGCATGACTCAAATCCCCACGTTGGAGAAAAGTCTTGAGGAGGAAATTGGAACGGTAAGTGTTGGGATCAAAGCCTGTCTTGATGATGGAAGCGTCGACGTGAAGGTGAGGTTTTGGAGCAGTTAGCGTGACAACATTGTTGATTTTCCTCGTACATGGTTTTATGTAATTCATGAAAACGGAAAAGCGTGTTAAGAGACAGACAGAGTAAGCTACTTCTAATTGGCGGCAAAATGTCCACCGTCTGTAAAGGCCAAAGCTAAACTAAGTGGATATTCTAAACTAAGCTAAGCTTAGCCCCCAACACATAAATATAAGCGATAATATGTAAAAATTGTAATGGAAAGTCTTTTTAAGTTCAAATGATTAACAATATCGTTAGTTTCAATGTTTGGTCATACATTTGTAGATTGATTAATTTTAATGAAATTTAGAGATTTTTAAAAAAATTTAAAAAAACAAAATAAATTTTTAATATAAAATCACACAACGTAACGTAGATTCAATTTCAGATGTATTTTTTTAATTTATAAAAAGAGATGATGTTTTTTTTGTAGTAATCTATAAATTCTTTTAAATTGAATTTTTTTCTTAATTATGAAGAATCTTTAGATTGATTCAGATTGAATTGATTTGATACTTACACTTTTTTTTTACAATGTGTTACACTTCTATAGTCAAGTAGATTTGTTTTATGTTAAAAAAATAAATACATTCTCCAATCTATATCTAATTAAATGTTCATTTTATAAAAAAATATTAAAAAATTAATATAAAAGTGTTTTTTAAATAATGACATTAAAAATAAATAAATTAGTTGATATTTGCTTATATTTTTTAGCCTAATTAAAACTAAAGTAGTAAATTCTTATAACCTCTCTACACTTGATGTTTTTAAATATCGTGAAGACCACTTAATGTGTTTTTCCAAATCAAATCTCGTAGTAATATTCGGCATTCAAATTTATCGTACATACGGCTACTTTTTTTTTTTTTTTAATAAAACCTCAATATATTACAAAAGGATTAAGAGTTTAAGACCCAGAAGGGCCTAAATCAGCTAAAATTACATGAATCAAGAAAGGAAATATATCCTCTATCGACACGTCCTCTCTAAATTAGATAGAACATGTTCGGCTAAGAAATAGGCCATACTATATCCTTTTCTGTTTACATGATTACTATTGTTATTTATCATTAAACATTAATAATGTGGAAAATAAACTTGATATAAATTGAGACTTTTGTCTTGGCGTAAATATTACGCTATTATTAAAATACGTTAAACATAGTAGAAGATAAAAAGTAAGAGAAAGATAAATACATACATACGCAGTCAATTATAGCTTCTAGTGTCACTATTTTGATAATTAAATATCACAACTCATTTTATATATGTACAACCAATACTACAATTACACATTGACAACGTAGTATTCAACAATATTCATTGCATTAAGTGTTTTTCCATTATCTTCTAGTAGACACCCTTTTGATAATCAGGCTCACAGAAAGTTCCACCAAGATCATCACAAGCCTCTGCTTGGAAAACCCTGAAAGAAAAAAAACACATCATCCATTCAATATTACAATGTCTATTTAATTTTTATATATAATATATCAACATTCAATAGTGAATCAAATGAAAGTAGTGAGCAATTAAATTGTTATAGTGAAATCTTATATCTTACGTCTTAGGGTCATTGTAATCAAGATATTCTCTCTCAATGTTTTCTGAAGCCTTTGGTGTGTCATTCTTTGCCTCTGGTTGTAGCTTCACTTCAGGATACATGTCTGCCAAACATGCTTCCCCTCCAACTGTTTCACATGCCTCAGCTGGAAATACTCTAAGATTGAATAATTCAAACAAATGACAAACACTTCAAAACCATGTTGTGATTCTCCATATTTTAGTCCCAAAACAAAACTCTAAAATAATTTCTAAACTGAAAAATCATGATCACATTCATCTCTCTGGAACAATTTTTGAATTGAATTTCATTGACCCAAAAGAATAAATGTAATCTAGGGTTTTTTAGTTCTATAGATTATTTTTTAATTCATAAATTCTAATGACCAAATCGATGTTTTTAGTTGTATTTTACGTTTCTTTTGCTCTAATTTTTAATCTTTCATGCCAATACCTTTATAAATAGAGTACCTCATGTTCTTTCTAAGGTCATGAATATAACAAACACTTAGGAGTATGAAGAAACCAAGAAAAACTTGAACTCAAAATGAAAATGAAGGCTTACGAGAATGCAGAATTGTAATCAACTGTTGGTGTGTCAGAGTTTCCGGTAGCAACTTTGACAGCAGTGTAACGAGGTGCAATCAATTTGGTAGGGAAACTAGTAGTAGTTAGATGTGAGACACTCTTTGGTGCTGTCAAAGGCACAAAGGTGGTGGTGGTTGCAAAGGTTAAAGCTGTTTGCATTTTGAAGGGTATTGTTTGTGAACTTTTGAGTTGAAATATTATATATATATTCTGATCTGAGAGGATGTGTGGTTCCAATTTATAATGGGAGGATATATTTAGGATAAGGATAAGGTTGTCTTTATGTCCTTGTTATAGGGGGTTCCACCAGCTCAAGATGTCTGTGAAACTCTTGGACTTTTTCAATCACTATACTAAAGTCCAGTTTGATTTTTCACCCTCTTTATCTGAGAGCATTTCGTTCAGCCAGTTGTAAGCAACACGGTAATATTACTGGTTAGCCATTTATATTATAATTCATCTGAGTTGATTTTTTGTTTAGGTCCATGCTTTGCATAAGGAGACAGGAGTATCCTCATCATCAAGATGTACTAATATCCTCTGAGAGATTTGAAGCAGATTTAAAAAACTTATATATGCAAAAGCTTACATTGGACATTTGTCTAATAAGGTAAAAAGAAACATATAGTGACATTATCCTTCCACCAAACCAATAAAAGATGGATGTCCATATTACTAGGATCCAACTCATCTGCAACCAATAGATTCTGGAAAGTTCTTTGAAAACTGCCAAATGCAAGTTCCAATTACAAAATTTCAACAATTTGTAAAGGCTGCACTGTAAATCTGAAAAAGTATTTAAAGGAATTATTTTTTTATCTTGTAGCTGCTCAAGATAAAAAAGAAAACCCACGGAAGAAATTCAGAAAAACAAGTTAAGACCATGTTTCATGCAAATAAATCCAGATAGGAGCCAGTAGCATGAGAATATTCCCAAAGAGAAAAAAACCATTAGAACTCTTAAAAACCAGTTGACAACTTTTGATGATCACTTTTCTCCTTTATAGGCTTTGTTGATCATCACATAAAAAGAAAAACGTTTTTCTCAGATACTTCTTTCTTCATGCAATCAAAATACATTATAATAGATGGACATCTATCATACTATTTGACAAAGCTCTGTCCATTTGAACCTAGACAGAGGCACAACAAATTTCTCTAGTACGTAAGTCCTATATTCTAATTTCTTGATCTCTAACATGGATCACCTTGAAATATAAATCACCTGGATCAATTAATTAAATTATACATATTGACTCTCACATTTTCCCTTGAAGGAGTCACAATTCTTTCTATGCTCTGTTAGCCGCAATACATGATGAAACAGAGGAACTGTTGAGGAGCTATAAGTCAGCAACTTTCAGAAGCTAACTTCATCCCAGATTTCATTTAGAAAATAGTTGGTCACAATCAGCAATAAAAATAGACTGAAAGACGCCATTTACACCTTAGATCTTAAGGAGTGTTTCACACACACTAGATCGTCCAACTTATTTCCGTCCATTTTATACAGAGAGACCCCTTCCATTTGGCTATAGTGATTCTGTGCTTCTTTCCTCAAACTTTTCAAAGGCATGACTTCCCATTTTTTATAATTTGAATACTTCCTGACATCACTCATGTCTGGGGATCCTGAGATAGGTCCACTTTTGTCTGGGTCCACATTTCCCCACACCTTACAATTGCCAAACTGTCCTAAACCACCAGCCTTATCAGCTGAACTCTTTCTCAAGCGCCAAGCCGCTGCATGTGCCTGGCTTATCATTTCTCTACTTGGCACATCTGCCCAGTCTTGCCTCCTCTCGGATCTCATGGGGGAGTGAATCCTGATTACCTAACAATAACGCCTTAATGTCAAAATCATAAAAAAATACAAATAAAGGACATCTTAAGTGGAAATTTATAATGCAAATACCCCAAGACATTCTAGAAGTTGGTAGTATGCTCTTCCTTGAAGTGGATTGTGTCCTTTCCTAGGAGTAGAGAAGTATCTTGTCCTGTAAGGAAAAAAAAAAAAGCGATAATAAGGAATATAAATATGTACTGAAGTCAATATAACAGCCCTCCATGTGCCCCCGAAAAAAAGCTGAAGACTTGAAGTAGCAAAAAAGCAATCTATTCAATGGGACAAACACCAAGAGTGTACTGAAGAAGGCACACATTATAGACCAATAATATGTGAAATAAATCAAAATCCAAATAGAGAAACCCACCATTCAGTGTATCCAGGATCAACAGTGAAACCATATATATCAACAATATCACACATAGAGAGCGCTAATTCAATAGACTTCATTCCAGTTCCTTTGGCACCTCGACGTAGTACAATACCTTGAAAGAGATAGACTGGATTTGGTAGAGTCTGCATAAAAAGGTAGTGCAAAAGAATGTGGATAAACTAATTCTAGTAAGTATAATGGCTACCATCAGTAACAAGTTTATATACCAAAAAGCATCAAGTAAATAGCTATCAAAGAACATATTCTCACCTTTATAACTGCGTTGATTTCTTTATGTGTCAGACTTTTGATTATAAGTACCTCATCATCTGAAAAATAAATAAAAATAAAAAAGTTAATCTACTCATTGCATACACAAAACTAGCAGGTACAAGGAAAAAATAGGGATAAAAATAAAATTTCATAACGTCGAATGAAATTCTAGATTTCTAGTTCCCTAGTATTGGGAATCTATCTACCAGTTGATCCCCGTAAATGTGAGTCGAATAGTTAGACCAGCAACCCAGATAATACATTGATATATTCATCAATATGGTAAAAAAATATAAAAATTACATCAAACTAATGATTTTTTGTTATTACTTTAATTTATTTACTAATAATAGGGGGATTAAACTTTTGAGCCATACTATATAAAGTTATGGGAAAGGGTAGTTGAGTGGAGACTAAGAAAAGAACCCAAAGTTACTGATGATGTGTAACCTATATCAATGCATTTTCACTTGACATACTGATGGAAGGTGACTTTAGCTTGAAATTTCAAAAAAGGATAAAATTAATTATGAAACTTTTAAACAACTCCATCAATCACTGATGTTTCTATGAACAAGATATTCAGATCAATGAGAGATGTAATCTTGAAAGAATGGGGAAACAAAAGTCTTTTGGTTATACTTCTAAGTATTGCTCCTTGATTTTCTTATTAAGTAATGGAGATTTGAATCCAGCATCTCACATTATTTCCGAAATATTTATATAAAATAGGTAACTGTACCAGGAACCGAACACAAACAGGGTATATTTTTCTTTTTATGCAAATAACCTACAATACAAGAAAATCATGTGATTTGCACATGCTCCTCAAACCTTCAAAGTTGATCTATGTTTTTTATAGCAGGCCACACATCACAAATGATCATGAACTAATGTTCAAGTAATATCACATAGATGCGAAGGTCGGTAAATTTGAAGAGGGTAGACCAGATTAAAATTGGATCACTAGTCATAATCATGTTGGAGAAGTTCAATGGTGCCTGGTAGTGGTACCTAGCATTCAACCACTTAATTCAACACAGAAGCAACTGCTAAACATGTATAATATGATGAGAGAAATCCTTATGCTATAATATTTATCATTGTTTTCCCACTAAATACTAGAATTGGAATTAGAATAAATCACCTGATAGAAACTCAAAAATATTTAAAAAATAACAAAGCATTCACAAAATTTGGTCGGATATACAATAACATCAAGGCTGTATACAGTTAAAAAATACAGATGAAGACAAGGTTGTCAAACTCAAGAGATACAAAATGTTGTCAATTTACATTATACACAATAATCCATAAAAAACCTACAAATATAAAAATTAAGCAGGATTGTGTCCATGGGAACTTTTCCTAGTTTTAGAAGCAGCAGCGTTGTTGCTTGAGGTCCTTAACTAACCAGTTTTATAAACTTTATAATAGAGACTGATCGAATAAGGCTAAGAAAACCCATGAACCAAGACAAGACAAGCAACACATAAATTGCAATAACAGAACAACAGGTTTGAAAGTGAAAACAAGAGTGTGATGGTTTGCTAGTTTAAATTTCAAAGAATAGAACATAACAAATTGCTGGTAATCAAGAGCAGAAGCTGATTTCAAAATTGAAAACTTTTAAACAGGGCATAAGCATAAAGCTGGGTTGAGGAAGAATACAAATATTATATAATGCTGGGCCAAAATAGACCTGAAGTTCAGGCTTGGTGGAAGAACTCAGGACAGCTAGATTCCGTGTTGAAGCTGGGCTACAAATATAGGATGCTAAGTTAAAACTGGGTTAACTACAGGATCTGTGTTCTGTCCCACAGCTTGAAAATTGGAATAGCAGATAACTCCATGCGCAAGTCTGTTTCAGGGTTTCTTGGCAACATAGTAGTTTTTGGCATGTCGTTTTGGGCAACTCCGGGAAGATATTACATTCCCTTTAGTTCACTCATGGTTGGACTCACAATTTTGTGCCAGTTCGTTCATTTTCGCTCTAGCCTACCAGAGTCTATGAGGAAACTAGTTTGTAAGTGAGTAAACTAAATTTTCACTCACACGTTTGACAACATCAAATGAGACTTTTTTATCGTGGTGAATTTAAACAAAATAATATTAGAATTAATTTTACAAAACTTATGTAGGACATGAAAATCAGGCATAACAATTCACATGCGATAGCAGAATCAGAAACACCAATAAAAAACAAAAATGAATCAATGATATTGAAAGCAATTACAGAAGGTAGAGTTCTTCATAATTTCTTAGGTAACAAAAGATGAGTATAACCCATTCGGGGCATATAGAGATTTAAGACTATATTTCATAATGTGACTCAGAATTTTAAGCACCAGTTATCATTAAAATTTGACATTTTTGTTTAATGTTATCGATTTATAGTAACTTACCAGACCCATTTAGAATAGGAACCATGTTGCGAGCAGCACCTCTTACGACTAGACGAAAATCCCTCTTAAGACCAACATACTTGGCATATTTCTACACAATTCAGAGATAAAGTAAGTTTTTTGCAATAAAATTTCAAACTAGGTCAGATAGATACACTTTATGCTCTACATTACTCTACTTGCCTCTTGTTGAAAAGCAAAAAGAATAATGGTTGGAGCTTGCACTAGCAGGCAGTCATTATGTCAATAAAGTAAGTGGATATCAATTCAACAGAAAGCTAAGTTTAGGAACCATAAATTATTTTAAAGTTGATAACTAAGAAAGATTTACTTCATTAACAGGGGCCTCATTGTCTCGAAAAACAGCATCATGAATATCAATTTCTTTCCCAAATTCGGTCTTCAGAAGGTCCCCGGAATTCCCAACAACAGCACAAGTACGAAACTGTCGTGGATGAAAGGGGGGCTTTGCAGGCAATAATATATTAAGTTGTTCTTCACAAAGAGTCTTATTGTAGCACTTCTTTGCCCCCCTACAAGAACAAAACTTGTAACTGCACTTGCTTCATAATAAAATGCTCACAGCAAACACAATTAACACACAAACAGGAGAAGCTAGGTTTTTAGATGCATACAATTGTGCTATCCTTAGTGGAGCATAATCTAACCAACCACCAGGACGAGTGTCAAGATACTCTCTTGTCAAAACTGTAGTCATGTTACGGTACTGCAACGTCATACCATATCAATATTCAGTTCAGATTCATATCGAAACACATAGCTTAAGCATGGGTAAAATAAAAAGCATAGGAATCTACCTGTTCCCACAATAGTATTGCCTCACACACATCATATGTGTACTCCAAAGGCTCAAATTTTTTAAACTGCTGATTGTACTGCAACCATCGAAAAATAAAAAATAAAAAATATATTTAAAAAACCATCATCTAGCTATTAATGAAAATTGAATCCGGAGAAAATAAAACACATACCCAAGTGCTGTTAGTGCCTTCAGGGTATTTAAGGACCAACGTGCAGTGGTCAATAATATCTGCAGTGAGTCCAAGCCCCCTATTAGCCTGTTATCAATCCCAATCTCATCTCAGTTCTTCACAATACTATATAATTCAAAAAATTTAACCAAAAAAGCAAACAAAAAACCACAAACACAATCAAATCCAGAACAATGTTTGGTTTCACAGTAGATAATCTCATAATTGATTTTGCCACCAGCCAACGTGATTTTCATAAAAATATGTAAACATTCATATGTTTTATCACCATTCTCGTAAACTTGATTTTGTCTCCAAACATTTGTTTACCTAGAAATGATCATTAGGCTGAAGAATTTGTAAGTAGTTTTTACATAAAACTTGTTTTCAGATAAAAGACATCCAAATATAGTTCAGTTCAAACTCAATTGCAACCAAATCAATTTCATTAAAAAACATAACCCAAACACACACTCAAATTGAGGTTCTCATAAACCAATTAAAAACTATGCATAGCAAAAGCACCACAAATTGAAAGATAAATAATGAAATTATTCAGATCCGAAAATTACCACACATTGCTGAACAGTAGACTGAAATTGTAACAAAACGCGAATGGAGTCGGAGTTGCGATCTAAATAAAAGGAGCCTGAAAATGCGAAAAGGAAATAGAAATAAGGAAAGGTGTTAATTAATAATAAGGAAATAGAAAGAATGAGGATTGATTGTGATTACCGGTGAAGAAAGAGGATTGGATGGAGAAGAGGAGGAAGAGGGAGAAGAATGCAGCGGCACACAGCAGATACAGAATCTTCGGTTTCGCGGATGCTAATTGCTTGTGCTGTCTCATTGGTGTATACTTGCTATTTGCTACAACCACACACACACTCCCACTCAGTGAGAGAGAGAAAGAGGGGAAAGTGTTGTGCAAGAAGATACTGGAACGAAGGATCACTCAACGACGACGTTTTTCGCTCTGATGTAGTGATGAACTTCGACTTTGCTTCTGATGATGGAATAGAATGGAACTATCACGCTCTTACACCTTGCATTTGCATTTTTTTTTTTATAAATAAGTTTTTTATTCTTTTTATTTGTAAGAAATTACATTTCAATTAACATATATTTAGACATTCACAATTACAATTGAAACAAAAATATCATTCATTCAATAGTATGATTGTTTGTTATTGTTTACGATTGTACTTTTGGGTTGATCTAAGTCTAATACTGTTTCTCTAATGCTATGTATGCCTCACATTGTTACCTATTTAATTTATGTCTCATTTTTTAGTATTTCCTTAATAGTTGAAGTGTATGTAATAGTTGAGATCCGTAGTACATAGTTATATAAGGTATATAAAGTTGTGTTATTCAAATACAAAACAAAAATCGTAAATGTTATATAAATATAAGTCGACTATTATAATTTGTGCGTTGTATGCTAGATAAATATAAATATAAGTCTGTTACTACGACTTATGTATGTTGTATGTTGACTAAAATACAAGAAAAATATTTAAAAAATTGTTCCACCGTATATGTATTCCGGAGGTTGTTTTTTGTGATAATTTTTTTTTATATTATATATATATATTATGAAGGGTTTGTATTATAATCGTAATCATTATTTTTAGGAATAACTAATGATAATGCATTAAACTGAGAATTCATTATTATATATGCCTCACTCTTGTAACTAAATCTTAAATATAAAGATACGATATTACAAAACAATACAGGTGTCTTTTATTATTCTTTATAACTTTTAATAGGAAATAATAATGTGAAACTTGGTGTTTTGTAAAAAAAAGTATTTGTTTGGTTAATATTTATTATATTTATCACAATTAGTGTCTGATTTTTTATTACACTAATGTAAGTTAATCATATTGTATCAAAAAAATGTATATTAATTATAAACTGTAATTTATAATTTTATTTCAAATATTTTTATTCAATCCTCTTTATTTCTCCGTTTTTTTGTCTTTTACTCATTAATGTTTTTTTTTTACTCAATGGTAGTTATTATTATACAAGAAGT
>JBBPBS010001064.1:1598097-1656847 GCA_037974835.1 Cicer judaicum | reverse complement strand
AAAAAAAAAAAAAAAAAAAAAAAAAAAAAAGATAATTTGGTTGAAAAATAGGCTACTTCAAATCTGTCTATCTGTTTATTACATGTATCAATGTATAGATTATTGCTAGGAGTCAGGAATACAAGTTTTACACAAGTTTGATTCCCACACCAAGGGACCTTTTTGTTGGAATAAAAACTTATGGTGTTACTTTATTCATATGAAATTGATAATGGCAAACATATGAACATACAAGATATAACATAACTCAAACAATTAAAAATTATAAAATTTGTCGTCAATTGTCTTCGAGGACCCTCGATGATTGTAAAATTTCTCTCCAAGAAAAGGTGGCACCAATATTTATTTCAGTTAGGAGCAATGTGATAATTGTAATATTCATTTCAACCATTAGATTTACAAAACATCTGTGTGTTAAATAGAACCGTCAGATCGATTAGCTAAACGAAGTTTCAATATTATTTTTTGAGAAATGCCGAGAAACTTGATGAGAAAATATTACCTTAAAGAAAGTGGATTCAACACTTATAAAATGTAAAAAGTGTTTATTTAATTAAAATAAAACGCTTATTTTATTTCTTATTTTAGTTCTTTTAAGGACATTTGTTAGCATTGTGTGAAAAAGAGATGATGTGTTACAAGCCACTATTCCTTTTCAGCCAAAGAACAGGTTCCCCAATTCACACACTTGGCATGAAAATTCCACCAAATACTCAGAATTGGTCTGCACAAGGAACCAAAAACGTCTTTAAAAGAGGACTCTGTATCCAATATCTGTGTTGTTTACCAACTTCGGACAGCACATGCAAACATTATTCTACAGATCCATGCAAACATTTTTTTACTGAAGTCATGGATTATTTACTGTCGAAAACATTTATTTTTCCACACAAGTCTAATTTCCTACAAGTAATAAACTCTGCATACAATACACGTAATCCACAGAACTAAAATCAATAACGCCTGCCACTAATAATCAATAACGCCTGCCACCAGCTGTTGACAGAAGAACTCGATTTGGTTTCTTTCCCTTCTTTCCCAAGTCATTTGTCTTCGGTGTATTTGAACTTCCATTAGATTCTGGTCTAGATATGACATTGGAGTATGATGGTGTCCCCCCATTTCTCAAACCTACAGGTACGAAATTAAACATGTTCAGGCCCTAGAAGCAGCTTGATTCTTCGCTTATATATAGCATAACAAATTTGGGAAGAAGAAAATATAAAAAATTGCAGAACCATATAATACCTGTTGTGCTAGAAGAACCAGTGATCGAATTGTTAATATGTAGATCACTAGTTTCTTGAGTTTGAAACGATGGAGAATCATGACCAGCAGCAAAACCAAGCCTAGCAACACTTGAGAATAATTTTCTCTCCCCAACAACTGGAGGACTTGATGACATAGCTGAATTTCCTAGAGCTAAACAAAACGCAAATTCAAAAATTATATACACCGTAACATATCATTAGCTGTAATAAATGAAAGTAAAACAATTGAAGAAAACACAGCCAAAACAGCCATAATGCCTCAGGGAAATAGTGGAAATTATGTAGATCTGTGACACTCGACAACTACAGCTCACATGATTAATTCATTCTCTCACACACGTCATTACAATAATAAGGTTTCTGTATTGTGACCACAAATTCCTTATTTCAACATCAAGAAAGCAGATTACCTTCAAAGTCATCCATGGAGAATGTGGGAGGATCATCACGAGAAATAAACTGATAACTGGTTGATATGGGAAGAGCATAATTGGAAGTAGCTTCAGCCTTTAATTTTTCCTTCAGTTCCTACAAAATAAGAATATAACAATTCCACCGTCATGGCAAAGTGCATGGCTGAACGAAATATGTGCATGCCAGATTCAACTGTAATCTAGCAATAATTGGGGTACAGATTCAGAAACCCATGGTAAAAAATAAGCTGCACAGCCCTAACGCCTAGCCTGGCTCAAACCCACAAAGTCTTCATTAACACATAATTTCCTCTACGTGCACATCGGATCAAACAAAGACTGGCAAGATAAAATAATAAAAAGAAAAAGTTGATGCAAGCATTAAGGGTGTAAAAATAAAGCCAAGAGTTATGAAAATCCTATTAACCTCCTTGAAAATTGAAATAAATGCGTATATGTTTGTGTGCGTATAATATGTTGGCCTACACTAATACCTTCTTTGCAAGTTGCTTCCTCTGGATTGCACGTTTCTTTATTTCATCCATAAATGGGGCCAGTGCTTCAGGAGGCAACATCTCACTCAAATCAACTTCACAAAGCTGAAAAATTAGCAAACGTCTATTATAAATCATAATTAAATACTTTGGAATTAAATAACTCTTTTTGAAAGGCACCTGAAATATTGTGGTCAACGGAAAATGACTTAAAAATCGATACCGCCTCCTCATAGCCTCAGATTGCGTAACTGTCTCCAATTGTAGAATCGTTCCATTTATTCTGTAATCAGTAGATTATAATCAAAAAACATTTAATGCTCACAAATACCCCTCTCAAAAGAAGATATTCAATCAAATCGTCAATTGTTTGTACGTACACACAAATACACTAAAACATTGACTAATACCTTCAACACAACCTATATACTTTATTAGAAAGACAATTACTACAACTACCTGGTATTACTATAAACATCATGAAAAAGTTACAAGTTCATGCAGCATTTAGTGAAATTTGGCCTTTGATAGAGGCCCAAACAGCATTTAGTTCATGTAGCCGACTCACGTAGTGGGATAAGGCTTAGCGCTTACTGGTTATTATTGTTGTTACTTCTCAGAAAATATTTTTGATCAATCCAATACTGAAAGGATTTCTGATAAGGGGAAATCACAAACCAAACTTACAATTGTATTGAAAACTATCATTTTAGTCTAAAGCCACGGTTTAACTCTATCTTGAAATCAATAGCAGAGTCCCGAAAAACAGATTAGCATGTATATGGTGATCTCATACTAGTTAGCCTCATTCATCATTTTTTGCACCCAGACCTAATTATGTGTGTACTTAAACCATAAATCTAGACAGTAGACATGACAATCACTTGACTGCCCACAAACCAACACATTTTTACATTATTTCAGCACATATGAGATATATTTTGATTTTCTCCAAACCTTTGAGGAAGCATATCATAGCCACCATAATGGTGCAGTAAACATTTTGTGTTCAAAGGATGAAGAATTAGATGTTGACCATCAGCAGCCTGAAAAAGTCACGAGCATAGTAACAGATCAAATGTCATAAAAAGGGGAAATAAATTGAAAACTTTGAAGCATGCAGAAATCAGGGATTGTACGATAAAATTAAAGTAGCAATTCCACAAAGCAATTGTGACGGATAGCAAGATTAAACGGCTTATAATGGTAATAAACAATTTAAACATCTACCATGTTTAACTCATTTAAATAAATGAATAAAGTTAATTAGAGACTGATTATGTGATTCAATACTTGTTCCCTTCTCAAGTTACAACTTACAAGAAACCAATTGCAAAGCCTAAACCAAAATCCTTCTCCCAAATTGTTTCAGATTTTAGAATCACAAGGACACGTTCTCTATCTTCTCCAAAATCAACCAATAAATCTTCATTCAATGCCTGCCAATAACATACTGCAATCTGGTTTCTTCAACATACCAAGTTTTTAATTTAACTAGTCGTAAGTAATGGGGTGATGATAGGGGAGAGGATGGTAAGGGAACAACTATCCATGTTTCAGCAACAAGCAACAACAACCAAGCTTTTTTCAACTAGGCGGGGTTAAGTATATGGGGTTGAGTACATGGATCAATCAACGCCATAAAGTCCTGTCAAGGATTTAGTCTACACATAAATTATTTCTAAATTACTCTTAATGATCTAGCTTACAGTTTTTCTTGGTCTCCCTCTAACACATCCCAGTCAAGCCCATCATAGACAAAGCACATAGTTGTCTGACTCTAAATGTCATACCTATATCTTACAATTTACATGGCGTCAAATTTCTCCACAAAGTCCTTAATATGAATAATAGACCATAATGAATATGACAACATAATTGTTTTATCCAATTAGGAAAATACAAAGCAAGAAATACAGGATAGACACAACAAAAACTAACTTCCATCAGTTACCTGATAGAAATTGTACGAATCATTTTCCTTTGCATCTTCAATGCCATTTGAAAGCCCTTGAATACAGTTTTTCTCCTCATACGAAGAAGACAAATTCATTTCCTGCTCTACTAGCACCTTATCCACATCCAAAGTTTCATCCTGACTTAATCCAGCAGTTGACTTATCCAATATTACAACCTTACTTTGATCGGGGAAATCAGTAGAGGAAGCTCTTGATCCGTTAGAACAGTTTTCGTCATCAGTATCCACAGCATTTGCAGATATTGATGGCATCTGGAGTGCACAATCAATGAGCTTAGAGGATTTTTCACTGTCACAAACTTTGAGCTCATTCCAATACTTCTTTCTCTGTTTTAATTGCTGCATTGCAGCACAAACATAAGGAAGCTTCTCCAGATCGTCAACAAGACCTGAATCAGCTCTGGCCAGCCAACCATCTAGATCTGATATTGCATGTCTCACTGAGAGATCTACATCTGACGTGAGTGTGAACTTAGAAAAAGGATCACATGAGTTATCAGTCTCTTGTTTATTTTTATGCGACAGATTAAATGAATCCTTCTTCCTCGTTAAGAAAGTGAACTCAATATTATCTCCTACTTGATACTGTTTGACATTTGTGATGTGGACTGTATATAAATCCTTGACAGATATCATCACAAAGCACAACGGACACCTTTTCCAGCAATCACCTTTGTGATCCTCTTCACCCAACAACAAGTATTGTAGAATACATGGGAAACAGAAAATGTGTCCACATGAGGTTATTTGGGGACACAGGGGATGCTCCAAACAAATTGGACACTGAACTGGAGAGGGGGTCAAATATGTCACACATATAATATCTTCCCACTGCAACATTTTATCTGGATCCATTGACTCCGGCGAGTAATTTCCTGAATCTAGCACCATGAATTTAAAATTTGCCTGCAAAAACAAATCTTTGTTGTATGGTCTTCTCTTCCGCTGCCTTCTGGCTGGAGGGGGAGGAGGAGGACCCCTTTGTTGCGAACGAGATATTGGATCATACTGAAAATTGAGCAAGTGATTGCCACTCACCATCTGAGATTTCCTCCCTGCCAAAGGGGTGCTTCCATGAGAATTTACAAAGCCGGTAGTCTGTTGATTTCTATGAGAAGAAACTGTTCCTATTGTCTTCCCTGCAGACTGGGGCGATCCAAATGCCCGTCTTCCTGATTGACTCCTAGAATGAGTTCTAGAGTTATGCTGAGGTGCCTTCATACTGCTTGAAGACCCTAATTCCGTCACCTAAAAGAAAAGAAAATAAAAGTAACACATAAAATAATCGACATAAGCTTCAAGAAAACAAGTTATATTAATCAGTATAAGACATAAGTTCCTTCAAAACAGACATTTCTGACACAGTCCTATATCAAATTTCAAAATCCCAGCCTTCCACATGGAAAATTAAAATACCTTTTCGGAGGATCCACCAGTATTCTCTGCAGCTGGAGTTGATGGACCTGCCAAATACAAAATGAGTCATAAGAACAAGCAACAGCAAACAGAGAAAGCAAAACATTCAAGAAAAACTCTAAACGACACCCCTCAACTCATCAACTCCCAATGATCAATCAGCATACAAAATTAAATATCAAAAAACAAAAACAGAAAATTCCTTAACTTTAAACTACATAATCAAGTCAACCACAACCAATAAATTCACAAAAATGTACTAAAAAAACCTCCCCATTTATTTAGTTACAAAATTCTACTCCAAAACGGTAAACTCTACTCCCGTATAGCATTTCCAATACATAACCGGATCAACCGTAACAACAACAAAAAACTATATTAATTTTTTTGTTTCAAGTCGTCTTCTATAAATTAAACGGCAAAAGAAAAAGAAATTAGGGAAAAATGTTAAACGTCGGGTAAGAACCTGGATAATCGGAGATCTGGAGCGATCCGAGAGCGTGGTTGAGTATTGGGGAAGGAGAAGAGAAGGTATCTGGAATTCCATATTGGGGATTAGGGTTAGAATTTGAGGAAGACGAAGAGGACGAAGATGCGGCTTGGGTTTGTGAGGGCAAGATGGACATGAAATTTCTGGAAGAGAGGGGGGTTAAGAGTTCGTCACTGCTATCTATCTATCTATCACCTTCTTTCTACTTTATGAAATTATTATCAAAATAAATTGCTTTTATTATATTTTTGTTGCGTTTATTTTCGCGGCATGGTGGGGTTTCGGGGAATCCTTGCCGCATCTTTGCCGAATATTGGTTTTCCCGTCACCGGTCTTAATAATTCTTCTAATTACGATTAAGTCCTCCTATTTTTTCTTTCTTTTTTTGGTTTTCTATTATTTTTCTTTTATTTAATTATTATAATTATTTACTGTCATTACATTAATATATATATAGTGTGAATAATTCGATTTTTAAATGTCTCAAAAGTAAGATTATAATTTAAAAATATATAGTTGGCTAAATGTCTCTCATTTGCTTGATATGTTAAATAATATGTTATAAACTTTTGTTTTCTTGTTTAAATTATTAAATAATATGTAAGGTTACAAAGAATGTTAATTTCAATTAAGATTCCTGATCTAACTTACAAATAGCCTATTAGTAAATAAATATAAATTTAAGTCACAACTAATGTGAGCAAAATATTCCCACTAAATTTACTAATCTTGTAAAAATAATATTGACATTCACATTTATAATATATAACACATAAAAATAATTTATTACACAAATATTTATAATTTAGATTATGTAATAATATATATAATGTTGATATATTTTCTTATATTTAAATGCTTTCAAAAAAATTCAATATGTGTTTGGATTGATCAATCATATTATAAAATAGATGTTTGGATTGAGAAATTCAAACTTATATTTAAAGGCTTTTGGAAAATTTAAAAGGGGAGAGAATAAAATCTATGTAGATGTTTATTTTTCAAGATTTAAAATATATTAGATGGTTTGGTTATGAGAAATTGTCTATACCCAAAGGTAGTATGGGTTTCACTTTTTGCAAAATCTATGTTTTGCCTTGTTTGGGAAGTGTTGAGATCGTCTCCCTTAGAATGATTATAATTGATTAAGATTATGAAATAGAGGTTTAGAAACTAAATTAAATTGAAACACCACATTGCACCCTTTTTTTTTTTTTGAAACACTACATTTAATCAATTAGATTATATACCTTAATAATTTAGAGTTTAGACAGCTATCTCGAAGCCAAAGATGTAAAATTTTGGTAAGTTATTGAGCCTTTGTATAAATTATAAATATAGACATAAATAAATATCAAAATGATCAATCACTTTGTTTTATAAAAATAAAGTCATAAATATCAAAATCATACAAAAATGCATTCATTTTCCTTCTTATTGACAACGATGCATTGGACAGAGCGAAGGGCAAAAGGGCCAAGCTTGAGGCAAGGGTCTTTTGGACAGTCCATCAAGTTTTACATACCAATTAACTTTCATAAAAATAAAAATTGAATTTTATTACAAAGAAAACATAAATTATAATATATTTTATTTGAGTTAGAAACAATATTCATTTATTCATAAAAAAGTTACATCGATTAAGAACAATACAAACATACTAAAAATGAAAAAAATAAATTTACGATCAAACTCATAAAAATTAATAATAAAAACATCAAAATATATGTAAGTTGAAGTCATTGATTAAATATATCTGATTTTAATCGAAGTTAATTGGAATAAAATAAATATTATATCAAGACAAAAAAATAAAATGTTGCGTGTAATTAACAAGATAACGAAAAAAATACAACAAAAAGTAGTATATACAAAAATTAATTATTTATGTAAAAAAATAGAGAAAAATCGATGGAGAGGAGTGATTTTAGACGGAAAAAAAAATATTCCAAAATCATCTTCTTCTACTACAAAGATAGTGAAAAGAAAAAGTGCAAAAGCTACGTTTTTAGGTTATAATCTTAAACTTCAACCATTTGAAGATTAACTTTTGAAATATTACAAAGACCAAACTAAATTTATAACTAATAACAAAATATTTTAATCTCCAAAGACCAATCACGAACCAAAAAATACATATTTCATAGATTATTTTGAAAAAAATAAATCTATAAGAACTAAAAAAAACTAAACCAAAGACATATTAAATGCCTTTATGGAAGTTGATTAGGAAGAATTGAAGATATGGTTTAATGCAAAATATCCAAGAATGAAAAGCTTCAAACTTTATAACTATGACAGATTATCATGGTCATATGCTAGTTAAAAAAAAAAAGACTTGATTCATTCAACAAGTGATTTTACTCTACAATGCATCAAAAAGATGGTTACTATGATCAAAGTAAATGATAAAAGTGCGGATTTCCATTGGAGTAAGCTCCACAGTTAGCTCTTTCGGATCAACTGGACCTCCCCTTGTAACACCTCCATTTCCAGAAGAGCCTTCTACTTTCCAAACAAGTCTTTTCTTCTCCATCTCTCTCCTTTCTTGATTTGCAGATAAGTTCATCTCTTTCACTTCTTGAATCTAATAATACCAAGGAAAAACACACTTCAGTCAGAAAACGAGGTGAACAATGTCTTCGAAAAAGTTTTCATCCTTTTCTGAAACCTTTCATTGTTTACCTTCTTTCCTGGGAAGATCTTTTTCAACTCCACACTTGTTATTACAGACAGATCCTTGTCTTCTTCAATCTGTGTATAAATTTGTGTTAGAACAGCAGAACCAGTTCTACAGATAACAGACAAATAGAAGCACACAAGAACACAAACAATTTATCACTAAGTTCGGTCAATCGTGACTACATCTTCGACAACAGAGTAATTGTTGTAGTTTTTCAAATATGCAATGTTTATATACTACGATCTAGATTATAAGTTTACTAAGTTTACTCCTAAACCGTACGGCGGAGGCCAAAGCCCTCCACACCCCCAACCCTCCTAGTTGAAACCCAATATTGCTTATCAGTGAATATGAATATGAGTTATACTCAACAACTTGAATGGTCAAGAGAGTGAGGGAGGAAAACCTAAAACAAAGAAAACACGCAACTTGTCAACAGCATTGCAACTATGTGAGCAATCTTAAGTCAGAGCAAAGCAAAGTACACATTTGAACTTTTGAATAAGAATTAAAATAGAGACCTCGTATAAATGTGCTAATCGAAGAAGAACTGTCCTGTGATCAAGTTCCTGAAAGGTGCAAGAAAGTATAGTTACAAGCTAGAGAATTTCTGCCCAACAGAATAGAAGTACACTTCCATGCACGCACAAAAACAGTTAGCTCTTATGTATACTGAACTAACACTATAGGGCGTAAGGTAATCCCAGTATTTAAGCAAGGGATAAAGACATGAATACCTGTAATGTTATAATAACAATGTTTTCTGGTAGTGTGTAAGAAGAATCAAATCCTGAAAATGTTGTTACATGGGTATTCATCCAGTCATCTTTATCATCCTACCAAATGAAGTTGATCTTTCAGTGAGTAACACACATGATATCAACATACACATAACAAAATTCATGCACGTATTTCCAACATTGAATTTTACCTTTTCAGAAAAGGCTAACAAAAGTGGAGAATATATTTCCTGGCCAAAAGTACGGCGCCACTTAGCTCCCTCACCCAATGGATCTATTCTATAATAATATTTACCTTGGACCTGAAAAATAAGAAGTAAATTATAGATTCCAAACTTCCAAATTTAATTGACATAGCGGCGACATTTTTCCATGCATAAATTGGCAAAAACACTGCTTGGGACTAATATCTTATTTTCAAGGCCTCAATGTAAATGAAAATTGGTTACTTTCATTCTCAGTATATCATCATTAAAAACAATAATGCAGGCCAAATTATTCACATGATATGTCAAAACCTTTTCTAGCTGTCAGTATTAAGACCAATTGGACAGAAATTATGCATTTGACCAAGTAGCAATTTATAACCAATATATACATCTAACATTGCAAAGAAAAAAAGATGAAAACCTCTATTTGGTTTTCTAAAGTTGGTAAGAAATTCTTACAGTTAGACCCCTGCAATTGTCAGCAACACAGTCTGTTTCATTTAGCGCTTCTGCAACACCTCTGGAATCATCAAGAAGCAATCTCCTATTGATAACAGGAAAAGGAGAAATTTGGTTAACTTTTGTGAAAAATAAAAGGCCCACTTTTTCAAGAAACACGGCAGTATTAAGCTAATATGACATTAGATTAACTGTAAATGTTGGTATCGTTGCTACACTTAACTTGAAATCAATATAGAGACTGCTTGCATGAAGAATAAAATATACCTGTGGACCATCAGCTCGATTTGTCCATCTTTTAAGCTGGATCCTCCGATAGATCTATCCACCAAAACTGAGAATTCTTTCTTATTATCCTTTATGTATATCCCAAGGTTAATCTGAAGTGCAAGAAAGTTGCATATTTTATCATATGAAAACAAAACAACCAACAAAGAAAGAGGAAGTTAGATCTTGTGAATATTACTGATTATTTTAACTGAAATATTCTATAAAAGTTAACATACCGGGTAATAATTTCCAGCAACGGGCTGGTTCACTTCCAGGTCCCAGTCTTCTCTATAGTCGCGTACCTGCAGAAAGATGAAATCCACAGATTAAGTTATGCCCAAATCAGAAGAAAATGAAAGAATTGAAAGTTGCAGATACTTTTATGTCCCAATAATTTATTTATTTTTATTAAAATACATGTAGAGAAAATTGTTTCCATTTCTTATATCTCTGAGAGGGAACTAATCGAAACATAGCATCAAGAAATATGAAGATATAATGATGACAACTTACTCGCTGTACAAGGTAGTAACAAGTGTCAGCAAATTTTAGATGATCAAAACTAATTAAATGCAGTATTGCAAATAATTTAATCTAAGCTGCTTACCCTTTTGATAAAATCACGGCCATTAGAATCTGTGTAAAATGTTTTATTGGTTTCCATAGTTGTTGAAATCCGAGTGGAAACTTCTTTACCGATTCCATCTTCAATAGGTATAGGACCAACCTAATATTCCATATAAATACCATGAGTTCAAACAATTTAATATTATGTACATAAAATCCATATATGAAAATATATCTTCATTTTTTGCATGGCAATGAATACAAGCAACCCAGTCAAGGAAAAACCAAACAGTCATAAACAGATCTCATACAATGACTCTGAGAAATGGCACAAATGTAAATAAAAAATGGATCATTTGAAAATCTTACAATAAATTCTACTTCAACATGTTCCTTTCCTTTGTACTGTCTGGTAATCTGCATAGATATTTAATGCAGCTAAGTAGATATAAAAGTCTTATTCCTCATTCTTATTGTTATTGTTATTCCGATTCTGCTAAAGATGAAAGTCTTGTAGCAAATACAAGTACATCACCTGATATATCCATGGATTGATTTGTTGATGCACTTCATCTACTATTGGTCCACGTAGAACAGTCACTGGATCCTATATATTCAGTCGTTTTTAAGTAAATGTTTTAATAAGACTTTCTTTGTAGGGATATTAAATTTCAGAAAGCATTTCAAACCCGTGTTTCATGGTTTATGAGATATGTGCCATTTGGACGGAAGATATAGGCGCCAGCATTCTGTGACAGAAATTAAACGACAAATTTAAATTCAACATATGATGTGTGGAATGGAGAAGTAAAAAATATATTGATATCTATGGTAAGAATGTCAACCTGTGGATCTTTTTGATCAGTTCCGTTATATCCTGAATAGTAAACGTAACTTAGTTCAACCCGTTCCTCAACCTTCCATGTCAAAAAGTAAGAGTGTTTAATCAAATTTTAATTTTCTATCCAACAGTGTAAGAGGAAAACTAACGAAGGAATTACAAACGTGATGAGAGGAAAGGAGAAATGACAAATACATGTGAAGCAAAGTAACTAAAATGGAATCATGTGAAGCATCACAAACCAAGTTTCTTGCATTAACATAATCAGTACGCTTTTCAAGATCTGTAGAAAATTTAAGCTTCAAATTTCCTTGACCAACTTCAAATCTAGATTTTTCATGAATTTGATGTGTATATACTGATGATCTGGTGGAACCTAAAAACAATCAGAAAGGACTTATCACAAAGTTCATGTTACGAACATGGAAAACAAATAAACACTTGTTTCATGAATAATAAATCAATTAACCAACGTATATCTGAACCTGTTTTTTTGGCGGTCAAGACAGTGTAGGTGCTAAAACCAAAAGGTGGTACAGAAACTTCAAATGCAAGCCAATACTTGGGTGTTTTGGCTGGATTTTGTCCCAAATATGCCTTGACATAATAGTTTCTCAAGTCTACATATACCTCAGCAAGAGGTAGAATTTGAGATTCTATTTCTACACCGTTAGAGTCATGAACTGTAATTTTGTCATCAATAACCTGCATATATTTGCAGTTTCAAAAGACCGATATACTCATACATAGAGTAAAACACTATTATAATTAAGTAGATCATAAATAATTATTATCCTGTCCTCACAAGTATATACATGTTTATTTTGAAGCTACAAACATGATAAGATACAATATGAAATATTTCTTTTTATAATCTATGACCAGATTCAACTTAAATCTCTAAGCACTGCTATTTATTGAATTTATGACAGCCAAGAAATACTAGAATGACATCACTCACAGGAATTCGAATCACTTCATTCCTCCACCAACCAAGTGAGTTATAAACCACAATAACCTAAATATGGAAAGAACTGATGAGCAAATAAAAAATTAAATATAAAACAACTGAATGCTAAGAAAAAAAGAGAACAAAATATGTGGTGACTGGTGACAGAGATGTTTGCTTACCAAACTCTTTCCTTGAACCAGTTCAACTTCTGTTGAAGGACAATAAGTTATGTTCAAAAGCGGACACTGAAAAATGAATGAAAAAAACAAGAGGAAAAAAAAGAATGCGAGTTAAATGCCTTCATTTTCTTTCACTTACAAGTTAATCAAACTTCATCAATTAAATAACTGTTCAGTATTCAAGATATTTTACTTGTCGAAACTTTGTAACTGTGTTCTGACATCCAGTAAACGATGTTGATTCAACCAAGCAAGCCAGTGATGATGAAACTAGTTCCTCTGCCTGCACAAAGGCAATATCACTAGATGACATACTAACAAATTAATATAGGCAATTACTTGAATATGGATAAACTGAAGAAACTGCACCTCCTTGTAGCCTATCGCCAATCGTTTAGAATAATCATTAGCCACGTGCTGCTTTTCTGTGCCAGTGACTGCATCATGGTGTTGAGCAATCGCTAAAGCATCAGCTAATGAGTCTGTATTTGGGCCTGGGTTCGTTCTCCCTCTAAAATATTCTAGTTGTCTCGCAGCCTGATAATTTATCGGTGAAAAATGAATATTCAAATACTAGTGAACAAGAAGACTTCAATTACCTTATATAAACCTATAAATACACAAGTCATACCACATAATAACCACTCATTAATCTGACATAGCGTTTCAAAGCTGGCCTACTGGTAAAGTATCCTGTCCAGTAACCGTTTGCACGATCTGCATAACTGGGTTTGTTTTTCATGCAAATAAGAGAGAAAACATCATACACAGAAAAGAAAAATCAAGAAATAAGCAAATAGATTATGCAATAATTACATATTAAACTCACGGGAAGAAATCGTGAGTCTTGATTGGCCAGGACTCATTTGCAGCATATTTTGCATCAGTATATATGGATGGCGTAGAGTAAAGAGCATTGACACGTCCATCCTAAAGTTGTCCATCCAAAATCACGAGTCAAAACACAGTCAAATGAATTCTTTTTTATCTATGGATTACTGTTTGTCTTTACATGTGTGTGTGTGTGAAGTGAATCCTAAGTTTTTCAAGGAGGTAATATTTCACATTCTTCTTTGAGAAAGTTACCTTGTTGACATAATGAATAAGCTTGTCCAACTGCCGGTACCATGTATGTGCATATTGATACTTAAAATCAGTACCCATTGTCCACATAACATGATTTGTTCGAGTTATGTTTGCCTGAAAATAAAACAATATAGACGAGATCATGCGTAGTAGTTAAAGTTCCTTCCACTTCAAACTCAAATAATATAATTGAAGTTTTTGCTCAAGTTCCAAGCTATAATAATTTCAGTGTGGTTGATGTAGATTGTCACTCGAAAGCACTCATTTAAAGAAGATCTAAAGGGTAATTACGTGCTAAAATCATAATCCAACATTGCAGTAGACAAATGATTGCAATACATTCAGAATTAACCCTAGAAGTGTTCAATGTGTATCGCCAGATATTCTGAAGCAAACATCGCTCACTCACTTGACTGAATCAGGTGGAAGAGGCTCTAAAGCCATGTCATAAACCAAATCTCTCAAAAACTTAAGCTATTAAGCAGTGGCGGGTAATGAAATGGTTATAATATGTTCACAAACTGATCTTGATAAAAAAAAAATGTACCAATTTGGTGCTCAAAAATGTCAAATTCAGTCACATTAGTCTTTCTTAAGATTATTTTTAGAGACATTTTAGTCATCATAAAAAACTATTTGACCAACATTCGAAATTATTTAGAACGAAATTGATATGTTTTATTACTAAGAGACCAAATAGATCTCAAAATATTATAAGCTTTTATTATTTACTTCTTGTATCAAATAGATCTCATTCATTCCAAATATCTCAAAATACCTTCTTGTATCACAAAAATCATATATATTCTTCAGCAGTTTGAAGACATGCTCAACTTACTTGTGATAATGCAGCAGCAACAAAGTCATTCACTCTATCTTGCACATTGTAATCAAACAAATCCATGTTATCCTTCAGCGGGAAGTAGTCAAAATTTAGCAGCAGAATACAAAAAAAATATATATACACAATAGCAAAACGACAAGTTTTTATTATTTACTTGAACTATTGCTGAATCATCATTAACTTCAAAGTAAAATCCAGAAGGAGGTTCATAGTTCTCAGGGAATGCACCAGCAAAGATCTGGCAGAACACAAAGGCAATAGGCACACACAAGAAAATTAAAAGAAGTGTTAGAACAGTAACCCCGGTTCAAAAGAAAATAGATACGAAAAGCGTAAACAAAGAACACGCGAGATTTCATCACGGAGTTTGGCCAATTGTGTCTAGGTCTCCGATTGCAGAGCGACTGCAGTAACCTATAAAGCACAGACTCCGACACGAACACCCGACACGACATGGACACGTCGACACTGCTAATGTCAAAAACATAGAACACCGATATTGATACATATATGATAGTTTTTCACATTTATTGATAAATCTACTACCGAAAAACTAAAATGTTAAATTTCATGGTTTTAATCCACATCATTAATCATCATTGTTTTGAGACATCTTTAACTCATGTAGTTGTGTTTGAGATGTGTCCAAGGGGCCTAAGGTGTGTCGAAGCAAAGAAAAACAAGTTTTATTTTTGAGATACTTATTTGAGGTGTCGTACAGACGTGTGTCGGGTACAGTAACATGCCTAATCCTAGAGGTGTATGTGCTTCATAGGCAGTAACTTTCTATTGTGATTCAAGTTTAGGGTTACAAGTTACAACTTGTGTTTAAATACTACGGTCCAATTTACGAAAATCCTCCCGCTTGAGCGACCTGCCCACTTATCATAAATATGCACCATACCCAACAAGAAGCATATAGTTTAATAGATGCCAATCACAATGAAAAACAAAGGCAATCATACAAATCTTATATGAGAGAAAAATGATAATTCTCGACACTCACTTGAGAAGATGAGCCAAGGCTCTTGCTACCCTGCCAGATAACCTCAAGACTCTTCTCCTTTTTGCGTTTAGCCCTATCTTGGTAATCTATCCTACCAAAGAAAAGTGAATCAAAGCCAACCTGCATCCACAGTATAACCAGTTGATAGTTATTATTTTTTTAAATATGTTAAGCACAATATTATATGGTTGAAGATTTTTTGCATACTTCAGCGCCCAATAAGTAAGCCTGAACAGCGGAATGTCCAAAGGGATCAATTTGCCAACCAACTCTGGGAGTCACACCGAACTCCTCTTTCAGAAATCGATGTCCAAGTGTAGTCTGATCAATCATGTCTATGTAGTGAGTTACTGCCTCATCATGCATACACATGCCCCCATTTCTGTGACGTGGAAAAAATAATGAAAGAAATTAGGCAAGAGAATAATACAAAATGGCGAGAGACGGTAAGGCATATTATTTGAAACCCTTGCAAACATGAAGGGTGACTTTGTTCTAATCATAATGAAATTGTATTCAAAAATGTGATTTACATGAACTCTAGTTGACCCGAACTAACAAGCTTCTTAACTACATCCTGAACAGCTTCACTCTGATCTCTCCACCATCGCTGGAAAAAGGCCTGCATTGCGTCCACATGTAAAATGAACATATGGTTACCTCCTATGCTTAGTTACATAAACAGTGGCAAGAAGGAATGCAAAACAGTGAGTACTTGAGATACAAACACTTGAATTGAATCTGAATATTTATTGTGATATTTACTGAGAGTTGTACAAAACTACAAATATATATATAAAAAGAAAGAGTACATGGATCCCTGAATTTTGAGACCAAATCAATTAGTCTAAGCTATCTATGGTAACTATGAAAATGTATTAAGAAATAAGGAAAGAGAAGTAGCAAACAAAAACAATTAATGCTAATTATGATTAATTAACAATCAACACTGCCCTCAGGATGGAGCTTATATGTAAGATATATCCAGCTTGTCACACACATACTATATACAATCAATTTTATAAGTATTAGCAAGCCTATCACACAGAACAGCAGTAGCCATTGATCAAGTATAAAGCATTTTACAGTTAACTTTCAGACAAGCTTTGAAAAAGGTCCATATTACAAAAACAAAAAGGATGTAGTTTCTAAAAGTAACAATTCCATGACTACATGACTACATTGGACCCTAAAAATAACAACTTTTTCAGTTACATATTTTCCTCTATGCACAGAAGCAGTAGCACTTCACTCCAATAAAGATTGTCAAGAGAGCAAAATCAATCTATTTTTTATGTTTCCTGTTTTCAGTTTCACCCATAAAATAACTATTAGAGAAGGTATTATGGAAGTTTCTGAAAACACATTTTAAAAATAGATTGAATATTTTTGAAAACTTTCAAAATATTATTTTCAATGTTTCTGGAAAAGCATTATCTCTAGTTAGCTTCTATTTTCTCTCTATTCACAATTAAAAATTAAAATCTATAACCAAATGTCATTCCAGCTACCCATGTACAAAATAAAATTAAAAAAAATGTTAAAAAGTAAACAGCCCTAAATTAATTAAAAACTTACCATTTCCACATAGATAAACTTTCTGTTCTTATCAGCCAATAGAGCATGAACCATGGAATCCAACACATTTTGCACACAAGCCCCCTACACATTGCATCATAAAAACTCCATGAAAATTTGCAATCAACACATACATTGTTCACAAAAAAAAAAAAAGAGGGAACCAAAAAAATACATACCTGAATAGAATTGTTGGAACCAACATAGTACTGATCAACAGTTTTCAACCACCCAACATCATCGTGGGTATGAGCAACAAGATGAACATTGAGCTTCCCAGAGACTATTCCCTGCGAGGTGTTGTAAACTATAAACTTGGATTGGCCTTCATAGAAGAGTATTCCCAAAAGGGTCAACAAAAAGATCAATTTTTTCTCCATTGGGTTGCTGAAAAATGACGAGTGAAGTGGCGTCTTCACACCCCAAAAGCGAAAAACGTTTTCAGATACTAAAAATGTAATCTTTTTATTAATTAGTCTGATAAAATGAAAGAAGGGAACTTCCACTTGGTGATCATGCACAGTGCTGCTGTTTCAAGCTCACAAGAGCACTTCCATGTGGTTTCAAATGTTACAGATACAGCTGCTTTTATCAGACACTGTATAAATGGTAACTTTCACTTTCACACCCAAAAATATAAATGTAAGTCTCTTTCTCACCAAAAAAAAAGTCTTCATTTTATAAATTAGGTATGTAAAGGCACATGGCTAATTGAAATCCTAATTTGAATTTTGTGAATCAATAAATATATTTGTGCAAATATAAAATATCAATTTTTGCATGGTTAGATGTTTTAATGTGAACATAATGAAATATATTGATTATAGATCAATATAAAATAAATGATTAATTTTTAAAAAAATATATATATCATTTTTACTTATATATTATTTTTAACACTTGATATTACTAATTGTGCTAAATGTAATTTTTTTTTAATTAAAATATGTTAATATGAGATGAACCGTCTTATCTAAATACTTAAATAAATGGCGAGTTAAGTTGACTTCACTTCTAATGTAACAAAACTTCGAAATCATTGAAAGCAATCCTTTCATGGGTTGGTATAGTGGACGCATTTTTGTTAATCAATAATTAATTACTTTTGGATAACTTATTTTTTGACAAAATACTTTTGGATATCTGGATAAGACTTAAGAGTTATTTAGATCCAAGACAAGTGATGTTGCCTTTTGGAATTCCTTTTTCCTTTTGCTGAGTCACTGCACATTGAAAGTTGTTGAATGCAAAATATAATTGCATGCTTCAGCAAGGATTTAAAACGATTTCCTTTTGCTAGATTCCATCACTATTGTTTACTACTCCCTCTGCCCCTTAATTATAAAAAAGGTTACAAACATCAAGAAGCTTATATAATATTACAAAATTAGATTCCATCATTAATGCTTGTTATTGTTTACTACTCCTTATTATATAGTAAAAGATTACAAACATCAAGCTTATATAATACTACTTTATATAATATTTGTTAAATATAAGGATTGCATATTTACTTTTACTAAAAAAGATTAGTAGTATAATTAATGTATTAATTTTATATAAAAATATGATTAAATTGTTTTTTATGTATAATGTATTTAATATTGTCGTTTCATATTCTAAGATAAATTATGTTTGAAAAATAAATGCATGTAGTAATTTGAAATGAGACTGATATTTAGGGATATTTTTTCCAATTAGTGTTTATAACTAGAAACCAAAGTATAAAATTGTAATTTATTTCAATTATATTCAAAATATTAAATATTTTATATATACTATGTAACTTTCTATTAGACATTCTTTTAGACATTATCTTTCTATTTTATTTTAGAGCACTGCTATAGTATACAAAGGAATTGTTCCAAGAACACGCACGATGAAGACATGGCTGTGTTTTCTTTTTTTTTCTTTTTTCAAACAAATATTAATTAAAATAAATTGAAAATGTAAAAAAGTTCTTTGGAAAAATACAAGGTCTTGTGATTTCGACGAAGATGATGTCGTACCCTAAAAAAACAATAGTGGATGATCAATATTAGATTTTATTGCAAGAACTCTAAAACAACATATCTATAGTATAATCGCAAATGGTGCATACTAAACAAATAATATTCGTTATGAAGTTGTACAAATGCAGAAATATGGTATACATAATAAAAAGTTTCAATTGTTGTATTGTTTTAGACGTTATCTTTCTAATTTTTTAAACCACATAATTATACTCTTATATAGCTTCTCATGCATTGCTCATGACAAATCTTTTTCCTATACTATAATTAACATGTGCATGGCTTGGCAGCATGAATCTATTTGAAAGAAAGAAAGAAAAAAGAGAGAATCATAGAATGAGAAGAGACCAACACGAGTCAGTGAGTGAGTGTGACTGTATCTCAGAGTTCACTACTTACAAAGACTTAAATCCTCTAGAAAGTTTTATTGTGTCCAACTTGTATTTATATTCATACTAACTCATATCACAAAACTTCTCATTTATTTACAAGCAAATATGGAAAATACATATCATTTCAAGCAATGCAACAATAAAACATATGTGTTTCTCTGTTACATCGCTACATGATTTTCTGCTGCAGGAACTGTTTGAAGGGGATTAAAGTCAACAAAGAATGTCCGAATCTCCATTGGAGCAAGTTCAACAACAAGCTTTGTAGGATCAACAGGTCCGCCTCTCACCACCTTTGATTCTTCATTGAAGCCTCCTTCTACCTTCCAAACTAGTTTCTTCTTTTCCATTTCATCTCTTTCTTGGTTTGCAGACAAACTCGTCTCTGTAACTTTACTTATCTGAAAAAGTTGAGTTGTTAGAAGGAATCTATACATGTATCAAAAAATAGCTTTGAATAGTTAGTTATCACTCTTACCTTCTTGTTAGGGAAAAGCTTTTTCAATTCTACATTTGCGGTAACTGAATAATCTCTGTCCTCTCCAACCTTTACATGTGGTAATACCCAACATACATCAAATCAAATTCAAGAATATATATATATATAGAGAGAGAGAGAGAGGGAGGGAGAGATAGAGAGAGATAGAGAGGATCTTTGAAATCTGATTTGATAGTTAATGAAGCTGATATTTCGTCTGATGCATGCGAAACATGATAAACCATTCATTGCAAGACTATTAAATTTATTTGCAAGGGTCAGCTTAACTCTGTAGTTGGATGGACAAACTAGTATTGATTTCTAACTGTTACATCCATAAATAATCTGTATATTTCCATTACTAAGAAATACATGAATGCTTGTTTGTTTTTGAGATTATATGGTATAGGTTAAAATGCAAGTAAAACAGGTCACACAAAAATCATCTGAACATGGATAAGAATGCAAGACGGCATTCCTACACAGTGACATGTAGAAAGAAGTCTTCGCAGATTATATTGTAAGGGAAATTTAACTATGAGAGAGACCGGATATTATTATAATTTATAAGTAAATGTGAAATAATTACAACCTCATAAAGATGAGCTAGCCTTAGGAGTACTTTTCCATTTCCAAAATCCTGCAAAAAGGATTCATAAAAACATCAAATACAAATCAGAGAAAAGATGAAGTAAAATGTTATAGGGCTTAAAGCACGATCTATTATATTGTAGCAAAGGAATAAATTGGAGGGTCACATGATGTAAACATGGTAGCTGATCCCATTAGTGATGGAATGTAGAGTGATTCTGTTAGGCACAGTAACAGAATTAGAAAAATGTCATTACAGTTGAGAGTGAGAGGGAGTATATGTTATTGAAAATGAGGGGGGTAAAGGTGTGTAGAAGTTTTGGGTGGAATCTTCAGTGTTGTCCCTGGTTATCTCACTGAATTTGTTTTCCTAGTTGCATTGTTTTCTGCTGTTTTTCTGTATTGAACAGTTATTTCCAATTCTGTCATACTAATTTTCATAGAACTAATATCACTTGAAGATTTCTACAGTTCTATGCTGTGTAGTTTCTGATTGTGCAAGGATAATGTTGCAAATAACATATATTTGTAATAATCGTATTAGACTCATTAATCAGCCCCATTAGATTTACAATAGTTTATTTAACTGAATTAGTGTTTGTACCCTATTCACAACTTTGGAATATATTAGAAATATTTTCTGCAAGTAATATAATAGTCTCCCTAAGTCACTCCCCATCATACCTGTAAAGTTAGAAGTGCTGTGTTGTTTGGTAAACTGTAGGAAGAATCTATGCCAGAAAATGTCGGTTGTTGAAAATGCAACCAATTATCCCCATCCTTCAAGACAAGTAGAAAAAAGTTATGATATAGGGTTTAATTACCATATTTTTTTAATTTTCCCCCCTTCAATTTACCTGCTCTGTGAAGGCCAGCAGCAATGGTGAATATAATTCCTGGCCAACTGTACGACGCCATTTAGCACCTTCACCTTTATGGTCAATTCTAAGGTACAGTTTTCCTTGAATCTGGAAATACCAGATAAACAAGTACATGTAAGTGGCAAGTTGGTCAGCGAAATTTATTAGTTTATCAAATACGTAATCTATGTCGCAACCACATCAGGATTCATGTGCAAGAAAATGCTGTTCGATGATTTTGATCTATAAAGCAAAAATGTATAATTGCACATAAAAACACCATCCATATCTTTGATAAGATTAAAGTAATAAAAGGAAACCTTCACCGAGCATCTTCAAAATGTCCTCATATCAGGAGGAAATAACCACAAATCATTATGCAAGAAGAGGTAAATTTGTTAGTCAGAAAATATACTTAACTATTAAGCCTTCACATTTATCAGCAATGCAAACAGTTTCATTAAGTATCTCTCCAACACCTCTTGCATCATCATGAAGCAACCTCCTGGAACAATATAAAACAAAATTATAGAACCAGGAGATGTCAATCATTACTAATGCATTGTTATCTTCCTATGTAGAGAAGTGCAAAGCAACTAGTAGAGATCAATGTCGAAAGAGATGAATGAGAAATATAGCCAATAGTTGAGCCAACCTGTGGAGCATAAGCTCTACTTGGCCATCTACCAAACTGGAACCACCAACTGAGCGGTCCACCAAGACCGAGAGTTCCATAGTGCTATCTTGCAAATATATTCCTAAATTAACCTGAAAGAATGATAGAAGCCATAATTTTAAAAAAATATCCATTTAAAGCAAATGGATAAAATCTTATTTGAAACTAAGCAAAAGCTCTATTTATGTGACAAGTGAATCATTGTGAGCTCAATGATTGGAACTCAGAAAATAAAAAAAATATCATGAGAACTAAATTCATTCTCTCAGCAAAAACAGAAGCTTGAAATAGATAGTTTACAAAATCCTTAGATACACATAAGACGGCACCAAGCTTTTATCTAAACAGGAAATAGAAGTCTGTATTGTGAGTCGTTATTTAAATGAAACATACTGGGTAATAGTTTCCAGCTATAGGTTGGTTCACTTCTAGATCCCAGTCAGCCCTGAAATCTCGAATCTGCAAAACAACATTATATTTCAATAGAAATAGAAAATAGAAAATAGTCTTAAAATTGGGTTGTTCCTAACTCAGCCCTACAAAGTCGCCTTTTAAGGTGAGGGTTGTCTCTCACTTATAAACATATATTCAGAAAGGAAGGGAACAAAGCTAGAGGTTAAGACATCTCTCAATAATAATACAAAATAGAAGCACAGCAAATAAATTAAACACACCCTTTTGATGAAGTCGCGTCCATTAGAATCTGTGTAGAATGTCTTGTTGGTCTTCATTGTAGTTGAAAATTGAGTAATAACTTCTTTCCCAATGCCATCATCCACAGGTATAGGCCCAATCTACATAGGCATAAATAACTTTAAAACGAAAATCTCCAACTGTTTCTGAGCCATATAAGTGAAACTATCAGTTGCTTTCCCAATCATATAACAAGGAAGATAACCTACTGTGAACTCAACTTCAGCATGCTCCTTTGCTTTATATATCCTCAGAATCTGTACACGATGAAAGCAAAATAAAATTTCCATTCTTAAGCTCCATAGGAAAAGATATCACAAGAAAAACAATTTGTAAATTTACTAAAATTTGAGGAGACAGGTGATGCCACGGAAAGCGGGAGTGATGTTAATACCTGTAGGGAAGAAACTATTTACGGTTAAGTGAACTATAATTTACCTGAGATACCCATGGATTGGGCTGCTGATGTACTTCATCCAATATTGGACCACGCAAGACAGTAAGTGATACCTGAACATAAATAAATAAACAAAGTAAACATTTTTTAAGCAAAGAATTAGAGTGCAAAAGCATCACGTGATTCTCAACAATTACCTATCATTTGCAATTCCCTAAAAATTTATTCAATAAGAAAAAAGACAGATTACAAAAAATTGGGGGCCTAGGCCAAAACGCAACATAAACAATGAAAGGCACATACAACATATACCTCGTTAAAAACTTTACCAGAAAAACTGAAATGGATAAAACCCTGGTTAAGGGAAAAAGAATGCATAGCCAATAAAAGTCTAATCTCTTGAAAAATATCAACAAAAAACAATAATCTGAAATTTTGCTATTGAAATTTTGAAAGGAAAAGTTTGTAACCTGGTGATCAGATTTAATGGGAAACGAGCCATTTGGACGGAAGATGTATGCCCCAGAAGCCTTAAAAAAAACACAGTTCACAATCAAAAAATATATTTTTAATTGTATATACCCTTGCCACACATGTAAATATACCACACTCTTAATGTTAGGATATATGAAGTTAGCTAGTTAAAGAAGGTTTTGTATAAATTGGAGAAAAAAGAATAGAGAGAGGCATTCTCTACATTTGAAAAAGCAGAGTCATTTTGGGAGCGCTTTTGGTGCTCTTCACATTTATAAAAGAAAATACCAAAATGATTATGTAACAAAGATGCTACATCATCTGGTTGAGAATCTGGTACAACGCACAAGGATAAAGACAACAAGAATTAGATTATGGCAAGAGATACTTCAACACTGAATTTTTCGTGTGCATGTGACTACCTGAGTATCTTTATCATCCCCGACATATCCAGAGTAAAAACTGTATGATTGTTCAACTGATGCGGCAACCTTCAGCCATAACCAAAACAATAATAAACTTCAGCATTACTAACTTTATGCCTTAATGCAAACTGAAATTTTAAATTATTAGCATAACATATTCAGATAAAATTTGATCATGGAACATATTTTTAGGAAAACAAATACATTGATAATGAAAACTTACTAGATTTCTACTGTTAATATATTGAGTCAATTTTCCTTCATCTGCAGAATAAAGTAGCTTTAAATTCCCTTGTCCAACTTCTATGCTATTATTAGTACTTCCGTCTGATCTGAACTCCTTTGACATAGTTGAAATACGACCTTAATCATTTGAAGAGTCATAAATGTTTGAGTTAATAAGTGAAATCTTTCAGTCCAACATTACCGAGACAGATAGAAGAAGAGAGAATATGTCCGGTTGTTGTTGATTTATTAGTCCCTTATTCACATCTTATACTGATTTATTGCTTTATTCAGCGATAATTCAGGAAAATAATGGGTGTCAGTCTCTATTATAAAAATACCAATTTAACAGTGAATTGTTCAGAAATAATATAAATACATTCAAATTCTACTTTAAAGTTGAAAGCAAAAGTAATATCACTAACCTCTCTGTTTAGGCCTTGATACGATATATGTGCTGAAACCAATGGGAGGTACAGATACTGGAAATGCAAGCCAATACTTAAGTTCCCCAGAAGGGTCTGTTCCAATATATGCTTTGGCATATTTTTTTCTTATGCTAAAAGTAATATTAGATAGAGGCAGAAGCTGAGACTCAATTTCCTTCCCAGCAGAGTCCTGGACAAAAACCTCTCCAGTGGAAACCTGTGGCAATTATGTTCTGAAGTCAGTCATGTAAAAAAAGCATAAATCAATGTCTAAAGACTTTAAAACTTATCAAATAAATTTTTCGGAATACCATATCCAATGTGTTCGGGTTCTGTCTCCATTAGGGTGCTTATTGGACGATGGGTGCATTAGTGCATTAGAGCATACATTTATGAGATAAGAGGGAAGAATAAAGCATATAAATTTCTATGAATACTGTTAGAATATATGAAATATCTCAACATCTTTGATATTATGTTAGAAAATTTTATTTTATCTCCTAGGATTAGTTTCAAATAATGGAGTATCTTAGATTATCTCCTAGGATTAGTTTCTATATTACTTAGTTATTATCATGACTTGTTTCCTGATTTCCTTATTTAATTAGGATTAAGACACTTTTATTCCTATAAATAAGGGTAAGTGTTTAGTCTTTTATAGTTTTATATCAAGTCAATATAAAGCTAATTTCTAATCATTATCAATCACATTCAAAGTTCTTATTATTTCAATCCCCTTTTATCTAAAATCCATAACTTCAATAGATCCCTCAATTTATCTCATCTCAGTCAAACTTGGAGCAATTATTTGTTTTATCTCAGAATCTTCAAGCCTTCAACATCTCATTGCAAAGCTATTTAATGCACACAAAAATATTGGGCATCATAGTTGGAAAGAACACATCTAACAACTAACAATGAACAGGTATATCCTTCTAGGTTAAAAGATTCCAATGAATAAGAAAATGAATCTTTAATTATATGCCCAATAAAAATTAAAATAAAATAAAATACCATTAAAAATACCTACAGGAATTCGAATTACTTCCTCCCTCTTCCAAGCAAGAGGATTATAAACAACAATCACCTACAAAAAGCACAAAAATTGAGACATTTTAATAAGATATATATTTAATCGTACTTTAGAGTGATGCAACTCTAAAATGGTTAAATGATGTACTGATAATATGATAAAATATTTTTCCTACCATACTTTTCCCATTCGCCAAGGTAGCTTCTGACGGAGGACAGTAGCTTATATTAAGGAGAGGGCACTGCCAACATATTCACATAACAAATTTAGGGTAATATCAGTTTTCTCAAACTCAATAAGATTTAACGATTCTGATATCTTGCTGCTAAGGAAGCCCTAGTTCATAAAGAAAAATAAAGCTTAAAAATAGATCTCAATAGCCGATCCTAAAGCGAAACTGTCAAAAAGAAACAGAAAAGCACACTCCACAATTATTTTCAGTAGGTTCAAAAAAAATCTCTCAGACTTGTTTATATAATTTATTATGGACAAAAACAAAAAATAGGAAACCTTATCAGGAGACAAAAGGTGATGCAATAAAAACTGAGTAACCAAATTTGGATGAGCTTATTTTGCTGATACAAATTTGGCATGAAACATAAAATCAAATCATTAAAATTGGATTTATAGTGGACCTATGTCAATATTAACAACTAGCAGGTATATTAAAAAGGATTCTAGCACCAAAAAAATGAGAGAAACTTATTCTATGACTATAGTACACCTGCTGGAAGCCTGTCACTGGGTTTATCACATTTGAATTTAATCTTTGGTTTACCAATGAAGCAAGTGCAGATGCAACCAACCCTTCCGCCTGCAAATTAAGAAATTGTAAACCACTTCAGTTTGCATTTATGAAATCAGAAGTTAAACAGAAAATTATTTACATGCACCTTGGCATAGCCTATTGAGATCCGCTTTGCATAATCAGCAGCAACATGCTGTCTTTCTGTACCACTAACAGCATCATGGTGTTGAGCCAGTGCTAAAGCATCAGCTAATGCATCGGTATTTAGTCCTGATTCATTCCTCCCTTTAAAAAATTCCAATTGCCTTGCCGCCTAAATATCACGAAGAAAGGAATAAATGTTTCCCAAACAAGGAAGAATGAACTATGCGAGCTCAGAAGCATATAACAAGTTACCTCAAAAGTCAGAGAGTCCAAAATTATACCTGATAGTAACCGCTCATCATTCTCACATAACCCTTTAAAGCTGGTCTACTTGTAAAATAACCAGTCCAATATGCATTTGGATGATCAGCATACCTGAAAAATTGTGTCTTCAATTCAAAATTGAGCTCCCTAAATTATGTGCGGCAGCTTTGAGGGGAGGAGAGAGAATATTTTTTTAAAAGTGTGTTTGGTTCAAATTTTAAGAGGGGAGGGAAGCATAAGCCCTCCTAAAGTTGTTTTTGTTCTCCCTCTATTTTGGGAGGATTTGGAGAGGAGGTAGCCAATATAACTTAAAAAACATTTAAAATCCCCCTTCCCCTTGAACCAAACACAAAACCATAAAAAAATCTCTCCCCTCCCCTCTTAAAATAGTTACATCCCTTTATTTAATTTAAAGTAAAAAATTTCCCTATTCCTTCCCCTCTACCTCCTTACCTCTCACTTTAAACATAAATCTAGAACTAAAGTCTCCAATAAAAACCTATGTAACACCGAAATTTCAGAATGAAGGTGTCATTGGTGTCTGACACTTGTCGGTGTCCAACTCTGACATGACGCCAACACATGTAGTTACATTCCATTACTTCAATTTTTTCAAATAATTACTAGTGTTGATGTGTCAGTGTCAAGTTTGGTGCCCGTGCCCATGTTTGTGTTGTGTTTGTGTCGACTCTGCATAGAGAAAAACTCACGGGAAGAAATCATCAACTTTAAGAGGCCATTGCTCATTAGCTGCATATTTTGCATCAGTGTAGATAGATGGTGTTGAATACAATGCATTGACTCGACCATCCTGAGAGTAGAACAGTGTGAAACAAAAAAGCAAGCATGAATTTTAACTCAAAAGGAGATAAACTAGAAAGAGACATTAAAGATGTCAAACAATAATTTCAGAAAAACATTTTACTCAACAACTGCAAACCAGAGCACCTGATTGACATAGTGAATAAACTTATCCATCTGCCTAAACCATGAATTAGCATATTGATAACGGAAGTCTGTCCCCATCATCCACATTATGTGATTCGTCCTGGTCACGTTAGCCTAGAAACAAATAGACAATGTAAATATTAATAGCCCATCTCAAGCAACATAAAACCAAAATAAATAATAAATATCTAGTATATAAAAACAATATTTAGTGTCGTAAAATTATTATTGCATTACGAGGCCTTCTATAAGGCCTCTTTCAAATTATCTAGCTTTTCAAAAAAGATAGAGTGCTATAGGTCCAGTGAAAATGCTACCTTGCATAGATGTTCAAAAGTTTAATTAAAACCTATTGAATATGTTGAAAATTGTACTTTGATAAATAAAGTGTTTCATTCCATTTATGAAAATGATAAACTTTTGAGGGCATCTAAGGCTTTCTTTGGGAGATGGGTTTTGGATGCGAATGGAGGGGTGGGGGAGGCCTTTGGGAAGGTGAACACTTGTTGGGGAGTTTTTAAACTTAAGGGGAAAGGTTTGGGTTATTTATGAAAACCCCCAAAGGCCTCCTATGGCACTTTTTTGGAATTATTAGGGGGTTTCAAGAGTTAAATCATACATATTTACAGTTATCCCTTCCAAATTTCAAAAATTACTTGCATTCTTGTTCTTCTGATGTGCAATAGAGCTGAAAATATAAAAAGAGATGATCTAACAAAAGGAGGTTCAATAGTCAGCCAGACCTCACCTGAGCTAAGGCAGCAGATACGAAGTCATCAACTCTTTCTTCAACATTATAGTCAAACAGTAGAATGTCGTCCTTCAATTTAATTTTAGATGAATTTTAGAAGAGGAGTGAATAGAGTATTAAATGTACTCTTCCAATAACTTTAAAAAAAATAAACGAACTCTACCTGAATAGGAGGGGAAACATCATTTATCTCAAACGTGAAACCATCAGGAGGATCATAGTGCCTGGGAGATATCCCAGTAAATAGCTGAAATGAAGTTCACCACAAGAATGATTCATGCAAGAAAGAACCGAAAAATACGAGAAATATTTTTTAGTAGACACAATATCATTAAGCAACTTACTTGTGAAGAAGAACCAAGAGACCTGGAACCCTGCCAAACAACCTCTAGCGTCCTCTCCTTTAATCGTTTGGCTCTATCTTGGTAATCAATTCTGGCAAAAAAGAGGGAATCGAATCCTAGCTGCGGCATAGACACAATCACTTAAGACGTGGAAATTCATAATGACACGCTACAACTTTAATACGATTGTGTGAAGATCTAGTGCATTCAAACATGCTACGATGACAACTAGTATGCATAAGTTTCCACACGGTTTAATCATAATAAACAAGAAGATATCATACCTCAGCTCCAAGCAAGTAAGCCTGAACTGCAGAATGGCCAAACGGATCAATCTGCCAGCCAACTCTTGGAATCTTGCCAAACTCATCTTTGATGAATTGATGCCCAAGCGTGGTCTGATCAATCAGGTCAATGTAATGCGGGGTTGCCTCATCATGCATGCACATACCACCATTTCTTCAAAACCAAAAACAACAATTAAAGGAGGAGAACAATAATATACTAATCATATTCAAAACTCAAAAGTCATCAATAATGATAATCAGGGGATGGATTCCTCGCGACCAAAATACCATAAAGTCACAAATGAAAAACATTGGATGACAATCAAACAGCTCGCATCCCGAAAATCCAATTTATCCAACTTAAAAAATGAATTGTCTGATTTTCATCCAACAGTCCCAACTTACTAATTGTGGCGAATGTGTGCTTATATTCTGACAGTTAACAGTCCAGGTTCAATCATTAGCTAATTTAATGTTACACTACAGACACAAATTTGAAAAACGGTTAAAACAATGTTGTCAAATGCAGATCAAGGAAAACACTTTGTATTAAATAGCCTATCACAAACCAATAGCAATTTGTACAAATTAGTTTATAGCCGCTATTTGACATAGTGAGAGATATAGAAGGTAGTTAAATTACATGAATTCCAGCTGACCCGAGTTGACAAGCTCTTTGACTTTAAGTTTCTTAGCTTTACTTTGCTGCCTCCACCATCTCTGGAAAAATGCCTATACATATTTTTTATTAAAAAAAAAATTAACATCTCAATTAAACTCACACACTTCCAGTTCCTACCCTTCAAAACCCCTCCCTTAATTTTTTTTTCTACAAAAACAAAAATCAAAACTTTAGTAATTATTATTATGATTACCATTTCAACATAGATAAACTTGCGATTTTGATCCTCCAATAGAGCGGATATCACAGAATCAAGCACATTCTGCACACAAGCACCCTAAGCAAAAGAACAAAAAGAATTAAACATCATTTTCATCATGAATGAACTTTGAAGCAAAAAAAAAAAAATTAAAAATAGAAAGACAGACAAACCCGAATCGAGTTGTTGGCTCCAACGTAGTACTGATCAACGGTCTTAAGCCATCCAACATCATCGTGTGAGTGAGGAACTAAGTGCACGTTAATTTTGTGAGGGACGATTCTATGTGTGGTGTTGTAATCTATGTACTCTGATTTCGCTGCACAAATCGCCGCCGCCAAAACGACGAAAAGCAGTGCCGTATTGGCCATCATCGTCACATTCACTGCAGTGGGAATGAGTTGGTTGGTTTGTTACGGATTATTGCACAGACTAAGTGTTCGTTTTATTGTTACTGAATTGGGAAGTTTAACTTCAGAGTTTGCAGTGTAAGGAAAGCAATAAAAGAAACAGGTCCACTTCATAATTCATTATACTTGATTAATTAATTAATTAATTAATTAATTACAAAAATTAGGATAATGCTAATTCGAGATAAACATCATAATAAATTATAACTAGTATGTCTTCTATGTGTTTGTGTTTGGTGCAGACCGACGAAGTGGCAGCTTAAAGCCTTAAACAAATCAGTATAATAAAGTTTGGGGTTGTTGGTAAGAAACTAACAACATAAAATTATAAAGATATTTGTGAATTTAATAATACCTTTTTTTTTTAAATTATGCAATTTTGTCATGACTGAAAAGTTGACTTATATTCAAAAATGGTTTTTTTTCCTTTAGTTAATTATGTCACATGTTGCACTTCCAACTTAATATAGAAATTTGCATTCACGAAATCGGAGTGATCTTTTGATCTTAATCAAATGGTTCATATCTCAAATTGTTTTTTATTTTCTTTTAATAATAAAAATTGTTAATTGAATATATAAGTTATCCGATCATAGAATGCCTAAAAAATAACTTAAATTGTATAAATTCGTGCAATAAGAAATCTAAGTCCCTTAACTTATATAACCTCCCACCAAAGACTTTCTTGTTCCAAGTGACTTTCTTGCATGAATGCGTACAGATGTTGTCACTTTGTGGGCACATTTCCCTTGTGTAAAGAAAATGTGAATACATCTAGGTGATTAAGTTGTTGCTCGTCCAACCATGTAGTGTCTTTTCATATGTGATAAACCATCAATTTGTGCTTTATATGGAGAGAGAGATATTTTGAATAGAATAAATGATACTTGTGTTTGTTGCTAGTCCAATTTTCATATTTTAACTTTATGTTTTCTCTATTTGTGTCTCGAAGACGAAGTATAGTAGTTTTAATGTTTTTTTTTTTTTAATATTTGATTTAGTTAATTTTAATATCGTGATTTGTTTGATAAATTGTAAGTTCAATAAATATTTAATAAAATAAATATGAAATTAAATTGGTCTCAAAATAAGACGTTAAATAGTAATATTTGAACATTCTTTAAAATTTCAACGTGAAGTAATTTATAGGAAATTACCGTTTGCCATTCTATTTAAGAATAGTAACTCAAAACATTACTTTACAAATTTTAAGTCTGATTAATAAATTTTCTAGATATAGTGAGTCAATAATAACATAAAATAATAATTTATCTTTAAAGTAATTTTTGACGAGTTGTTTTTTTTTTCCTACATTATCTATGTCTTGTCCTTCATTTTTTATCTTTGTTTTTTGGGACCGAATCAGACTCAATTTATTACTTACGAGTCAAGACAGATTCACACGAAAGACTGAATTCTATTCACCTATAATATAATTTAACATTTACACTTTATTATTATTTCGGTTGAAACTAAAATCACGGGTGTTCAAATAAAGTGTTATTTATAACGCTGAAAAGTTCTCAAAATGATTTTCAAAAATATATAAATTGTCAAATAGTGTACTAATTTTACTATTAAAAAAATACAAATAAATAAAAGTTGACAAAATACACACGTTGTCTTTTAGGTTTAGTCAATTGTTGTGTTTAGTTTTTTTTTTTTTCATTTTGATTTGGTCTTTAGAGTTGCATTCGGCTTGCATATTTAGTATTTAAGTGGTATTGAATTGCGAATTGCGCATGCAACCTTTTAAGTTTTATAATGTTATACATTTGTTTAAATTGTGGTTGTCGAGATAATCAAGAAACATATAATATTTATAACATTTGGCGAATATTTTCTGAATGATTAATAAAACAAATTACAACCATATTTAATACAATTTGAAATGATCGGATGTATTCAATTAAATTAATTATTGTCGAAAATAAGACAAATGACTAATGATATAAAGATAAATGTAACTTGAATATCCAAATTAAAAAATAAACTTAAAACCTAAACAAAAATTTGATTAATCTGAAAGTACCATTTAGATGAGAGAATATAATTTATTTTAGAGCAACTAAAATTCTTCAAAGTAAAACATATTACATTGTTTGAATGATAAATTTTAAAAAATTTCAAACCAATAGTATTTCATGAGGTATTTATTCAAATATATGTAGTTAGAGAATTTTAAATACCATATAAAAATTTAAATAATTTAAATTTCATCTTTATTATATAATATATATGAATCATAAAAATATATCTATAAATTATTATCAAATTTACAATTGTGATCTTATATGTTTTAAATTTTGCAAATAGAATCTTAAAAAAATTCAAAATAGTCCCTCAATTTTTCAAAAAATTCATTTTTGATCCAAACATTTTATTTTTATCTCAAAATATTTAAAATTTACAAAAATATTTTTAATTTTAAATAAATAATTCATTTATCAAAATGAAAAATACAATTAAAACATTTAAATTGTTTATAATTTAAAATAATAAAAAAAAAATGAATTGGACTTATCTTACAAGTTTGTTGCCTATGTTGGGTTGGAATAGTTTAATTCCAATAACACCCTTTCCTTCTCTCACACGGTGACACTTGACCTTGCAAAAATCAATGATTTAAATGAATTTTCCGGTGTTGGGTTCGTGAGCGTGCAAATCAACATGGAAGACAGTTTCAGAGTTCGAGTTGAGAAAGCTTTTGGTTCTCTTCCAATACCTTCTTCCGCATCTCTTTGGTCTCTCACCGAAGATGAAATCAATAACCCACCCAAACCTAAACCCGAACATCAACCCAAACCCTACCCATCTTCATCTTCTTCCTCTCTCGACCCTCACCTTGAAAACGACCTCCAACAAGACCCAAACGCAGGGCCTTCTAAGCCGTCCGATTATAATGATGAACAGTGGCAGATTAAGTCTGGTATTGGCCTCGATTGCACCCTCGATTTCGAGGTACCTTTTTTATATTTTTGTTCTTTCAAAATTGCTTTTTTTTTAATTATTATTACTTTTATTTATTTTTACTAAATAGTACTGCTGTTGTTATGTTCTTTAACTAATTTGAATTTTAAGCCAACTTAGTTAGATTAATTAGATGACCTAAATTCAAGTTCATTCACTCGTCTAAGAAAAGGAACATCACGGTGGCAAATAAATTAACGAACAGTGTATCTATTGTGGCGGTGTTCAAGTAATAAGATTATGTGATTGTAATTCTAATTGAATCAGCTTCACTCAACTTATTAATGCTATCAATTTTTTTTTATTATTGAAGTGTGTTTGATTATGTGCTATGGTTTTGTCTCCTCTTAATTGAGCATTTCACTTTGGGGATGGATTCCCTAGGGTGACATGAGAGGGGAGTTAAGTCCGAATCGTTGAATAAAAAAGAGGTGGAAGTGGTTCTTAATATGAAAAATAGGTGACAAAAACTTTTAAGGGTAAGATTTGAAATACTTGAGAGAAATAAGATGGAGAGAATCCATTCCCTTTCACTCACTTTAGAGGCTTCTAAAATTAATAGTTTATGAGAAAATTGATTGCAAATAATCCAAACACGTTCATTATTAGTCATGCATGTACACGTAATATAAACTGAGTATTTTATGAATTAAAAATACTTATGTTATCCTTTAATAAAGTGAAATGATAAATTTGAAAGTACTATGCATTCTCCTCCTCCTTTTTAGTTTTGTTTGCTTTTGAATTTTTGTATCTTGTTTAATGTGGTTACTGTTTGTTGCAACTTGAAAAATCTTCATTCTCAAAGCTGGTTTGAGATTAGGAAAGAACTTGACTGGATCACTTTATGCAGGAAGAGGAAGATCATTATGACAAACAGGCCATTGGCAAAGATGACAATGGGGATCGTTTGTATATGAGTGATATAAATGAAGATGGGATTGGAATAAGTTCTCGTGCGTTTGGAGATTTTGCAAGAGACCCGCGAGCAAATCACATGGCTGCTAGGATTAAGCTGAAGCAGGACGATGAAGCGGCTAGAAAAAATGATACATTGCATGTCTCTGAGAAATCTACACCAGAAATTGTTGGTGGGGGTGATGCGATTAACCCCAAGTCAATTTTGAAGAGTAAAGATAATTCTTCAGAGTCTCGGCCCAATAAACGTGTTCGGTTTGATTCTGAATGTGATGATAGAGATGGTAATGATGATGATGGTGAGAAGGACGAAACCAGGGACGTTCGCATGAAGACCTCTTCAATGGAAGAGGATGCGACTTTAAATCAGCCATCAAAGTCACGGGACTTCCAATCAGCAGTTCCTGACTATATTCGCAATCCTTCAAGATACACGCATTATACTTTTGATTCTTCAACTGACATGGATGACAAAGCAAATAAGGAGGCATACATGAGCTTTCTTGCACAGATAAAAGGTTCAAATGCATCATCACAAGCAGATGATGCTTTGGATGATCTTCCTGCAGTTACCTTTATACCGAAGAAGAAATCTGGTGATGTCACTATGGGAGAGAATGACACAGTGTCAAAGGTAAAGCTTGATGTTGGCAAGGAGTTCATGAATAAAAAAGCCTTCCCTGTTACCATTGCTGCTGCTGGTGACACCGAAAACAGTGATGTATGTGCAATGGAGGAGGATGAACATGAAGTTATTGAGGATACTAAAAAAAGCTCTCAGAAGTCAAACCGCAAGTACAGGAAGAAAACCGAGGAGGAGTTGGAGGAGCCTAGTGTGTAACTGCGGAGTGAGTTCCTAGATTTATTATAGTATCTTGGAAGCACGGTAGCTCATCTCCCTGCGGTTTTCCACTGCCCCTAAGTGTAGTTTCCAACTGACTACATGGTGCCACTGCGGTTTCCTTCATTTTCAAGCACTTGCTTACATAATTTGGTATAATCGGACTTATCACTAGCTTTTTTGTTCCTTCAAATTTGGGGTCTTATAAGGCCAACGTGCCCCTTCATGATTTATGGAAAGACATCAATGTACCTGGATTTAGACTGGGAAAGTTATGTAGTTTCTGTGTAACTGCTGTAGGTGTAAACTTCAAATCAAACTAATCAAGCATAATAATTTGAGTGGAGCTTTAGAATTAAGATTGTTGTCTCTTTGAAGTAACAAATGGTAGCAAGGTGCTGTGCTGATGGCAATTTTCACTGGTTTATGATTAATAGATTTAAAGAACTTTCTGCCAACAGCAACTTTTCTGTACGTAAATTGTGTCAAATTTGGCGAATGGAAAAATATATATCGGATAATTTTATTTTTTTTGGATTCCATATTTGAATATTTGGCAACCTCTATTTTTTGTACTGCTACTTGAATCGATAACATGCAAAATGTGTGAAGTTAAACGTTAGTCCATACTTTCAACAAACGTTGATTCATTCAACTGGATAGAAGTTAATTCGTAATGTAGGGTTGTAGGTTCAATTTCCATTGTCAATATGATAATTTCCTTGGTAGATGATTTGTAAGTAAAGTCTTCAATTTTATTAGTCTACTAATTATTAGTTTAGTCCACAAATTTGAAGGATACAAAATTTCATAATAATTAAGGTCTTAAGAAAGGAAGTCTCTAAAGTTAAAAAATTGAACTCCCTTATTTAAGTCTACAAAAACAATGAAATAATGGGTTGAGATTTTAAAAAATTTATTCAATAAGAGATCTAATATTAGAGACTTAATAAATGATTTTTTAAGGAGAATTTTGAACTTTAGAACTTAATTGGCGACTTTGTAAATACTTTTGTCAATGTTTTTTTAATCTTGAGGTCTTCCCTGACCTTGATGAGTCAATTTTTTACAATCAATTTGTTTGTTTGTTTGCATATGCATTAGATTGACATGTTTATATATGATATATGTTTAACATTTATAATATAAATAAAAATGTGGATATATATGATCTAAAACAAAATATTTACTCATTCTCTCTCATAATATAAATAAAAATGTAACCGTATGTAGTCTAAAATTTAGATCACGTCCATTTATTTTCAATGACTTATTTTTTATTATATTTTGAGACAAATGGAGTATATATGTTGAGAACATGATGCCATTCAATGTATGGAATATGTGGAATTGCCCCAATTAAAGGTTGGACATATGAGGAGGAGCCACAACTCCAAGTACATTGACTCAATGTTCAATCATTACCTAGAGGCTTCAAGGACACGTTAGTTCTTAGATCAAAAACATATCTTGACTCTACTCATTCATGGAGCGAAAAGGTAATGAAATGTCAAATTCTTTATCTATTATTTTGTTTATGATTTTCTCAGTTTCAAACCAAGGTGAATTCAAAAGTGGTCAACACTAAATTATATGAATAATTTTGGTTTTCGTCCCTACTAAACCACAAGTGCGATATTGCAGACAAGGGTTTATCATCTACATTTGTTGAGAGATGTATGCCCACTCCATTTACATGTAAGAGAGATGTCAATCAACATACCATGAAGGTCGTTAGTTTCACCTTTATGTTAATTGTATACTCAACCGTTGATGGACATAGACGCTGCAGTCAAAACACTGCACGAGCTGTTGTAGTGCACACTAGTTGATGCATAGAACGAGTCCAAAATGTAAAGTAAATTAATCATGTTTGTTTTTGTTGGCTAGGCAACATATATGCATTTTGATATGGCAACAAAACGTTATTTTTGTCAGCTGCACAATCTTTCCCAACAAGAGTACCAAAAACACTAATGTGCTATATCCGCAACTTAAACAATTTCCGTTGGGAGTGTTGTGGTTTGCATGACAAATTGGATGTTTCGAAATTGCATCACACCCAACAGGTCAACGGTTTGATGACCATGACACAGACAACAGATCTCGTCTTCTCTTTGACAGATATGAAACCAACATGGATGACTCACCTATAATTTCTTGAACTCATGGTTGCACTTCACACAGTACATATAGAATCCAGCCTTCAGAACTTGTACTTGGTCTTCCTCTCAATCTAACAGGACACTAAAATTTCTAAAACAATAAAAATTTAACAAGATAGGATCAAATCATATGTTTAAAATAAAGCTATCCAAATTGAAACGGATCAGATGACTTTTGTTTCAAAATCAATCTAAACTAATAATTGGTAGAGTACAAAACATATGGTCATGCAATTATTATATTCTTACTAATTTAAAGAGATTTGCTTCGCTTGGATACAGTAGACATTCTGCACCCAAATAATAAATTGCAACATTCAATAAATAGGGCTATTTTGTGGGAAGAAAATCTAGACCATTCTCTCGAATTTACATAAAAAATTACAATTTCATTTTTGGCCCAAATCTATATTGTAAATGAACCAAGTATGTCAAGAGCACTAGCTAATTAAGTTTTTGCAGACAATGTGTTGATGCACACCAAAAATAATACACAACCGCTCTAATTGACAAAAGGACCTACAGCTTCAATCACAAAAAGTTAAGAGAATTAGAATAACCGCTTCCTGCAGCCTGTAGCCCCACAATAGCACGGCATTTGCTTTATCTTGCCATCAGAGTCTAAGACGCTATCAAGCTCATAGCCATAGTCATATGTCAGCTCCTGCAAGTAAGAAGAGATTTAAAACATTTAAAGAAAAAAAAAAACAACAGATAGGGAACTCACTCCAAATGTTATTTAAGAATAGTGGTTAGCCTTGTACAATTATCTTGATGAAATAAAACAATATTTTCATTTGCAAAACTACCATTTCTTTTTATTTACTTTTGTATTTCAAGAATAATAGCATTAAATAGGATGGAATTGGTTACATAATGTTCAAATTTTGGATCACCAAATATGACACTGTCTATATTTAAGTAGAGAGTAATACAAACTAATTACAATATATTTGAATTGATGTGGACATATGTGAGTCAGCTAATATTTAAAGGAGTATACTATAAACTATACCTAGGTTATATAAAAAAGACTAAAATATGATTTTGGTCCTTCATCTTTTACCCAATAATCATTCATTTTCATCATTTATTTTTCAAAAGATGCATTTTAACCCTGCAAAAAATGAGTCTTTTTGGCCTAAGGCAAGATCAATAACTTGTACTACCTCCAGACTAAAAACAAATCATGTTTGATGGACTCAAATATAAGCAAATTATAACTAACTTCACCATATTTAATGTTATCATTCCAAAAGTAACCTTGAACTAATGTTCTTATAAAATAAAATCTCATAAAAAATTAAATGAAAGGTCAGCGACTTTATCTTTTAGAAGAATCATTTCGTCCCGTAAGTATATAAATTGTACAAATGAGTTATTTAGGTCCCCAACATAATGTATGTTCTCTTAAGATATATAAGTCATGTATTATACTCCCTCCTGACTCCAGTATAAGCAAAACTAACCATATGCACACTATTAAGAATGTTAGTGAAATTTCACTAACATTCTTAATAGTGTGCATATGGTTAGTTTTGCTTATACTGGAGTCAGTAGGGAGTATAATACATGACTTATATATCTTAAGAGAACATACATTATGTTGGGGACCTAAATAACTCATTTGTACAATTTATATACTTATGGGACGAAATGATTCTTCTAAAAGATAAAGGGATGAAATGAGCATTAGGAAAATGATAAAAGAATCAAAATATAAGCAAAATAAGCTACCTGTAAAGGGGGTATGTTGTCAGCAGCAAAGAGCATCACTCGAGCCAATCGCAAATCATGGTGTGTGCTCAAAACACATTGTACAAACAAATTAGGCTCACAACAATGGTTTATAAACCTAGCAATATTTCCAGTAGATCCTGCATCAATGCAAAACTCTGGTGCACTTTCAGAACCTTGGTCATCATATTTGTCCAACAGATTTACAGCAAATGGTACATTTTGTGACCGCCTCTGTCAAAATTAGCATCACCAAATAGACAAAGAAAAACACATTAGCATAAAAAATAGAGAAGAAATATCTTAACACCAAACTGAAACAGCAGACAAAATACTTATGGTGTCATAAAAATCAATACCTCTCTTCCACCAAGTCCCTTGATTGTTTGCAAGCAATCTATCTCAAAAATATAGTTGTTTTCCAATACACTGTCCATATCTTCTGTCCTTGCAAGTATTCCTGTGTACTCACAAACTGGTGCTCCAGAAGGGATAAAATCCCAGGATCTAACAGCCCATCCTTTCTTTGCCGTACGGAAAACCTACATAATAATTTGATTGAATACTCAAATTTAAGATCAAAACTCAATTTTTTTATAACTAAGATTGAAAAGTTGCAAGAAAAAATAACAGTATACAACCTCAAGACGATATCGAAGTCCTTTTTGAGAAGTTCGGTTCACGCAACGATCATCACAACCACAATTGGGACCACATTCAAACACAACATCTTTGGCTTCAACTAATCTGTCAATAAATTAAAAAAAAAAAATATTGTATCAAACATAATTGAAAGGAAGGTATATTTCCTTATGTGCTTTGTGATTATAACAAACTTTGAGAAAATTATGAATTTGAAAAAATCATAGTTGGTTAAGTTAAGAACCATACAAAAAGCACCTAAGGAAATGCTCCTAATGTAAATGCCATTTCAATGATGTTTCTAACCTGCCACCATCCTTAGATACATAGGGAAATTCAGAGCCATTGCGCTTCGCACATTCGCAAGTTGTTGGATCATTACAAATGCCTTTGCATTTGCAGCCAGGGGCATTCACGGGAAACTTAACACTTTTTGCAACCTTCAGAGACTTACAATATTTGAAACCTATATTATCATATTAAAAAATCAACCTCAAAGCATACACAAAGGGAAATTTTGCTTCATAACATTCACTACAATGAAAAGACTGAACTTTATAAAGATCTTCTTTAGGCTATACTCCACCCATAAAAAGATTCTAAAATGGAATCAAAATTTAAAACCTAATTTAGATATATTTTGGGCCACCTGAATCACATTCTAGATGTCCATTCCTAGGTTGAGGGGTTGTTCGTAGCAGAGATTACACATGGACTCCAACTAAATTATCCATGCACCAAGAACAATACTGCAAGGCTTGAGGGGGTGGATTGTAAAAAACCCAAGACCCACAATGACTAGAGATGAGGCATTGAAAGAGTTTTTAGACAATGGGATCGTATAAGTTGGTTTTATGGGGTTGCATTAAACTCAACTAAGACCTAAAATGATAATGAGCAAACACAATGCAAATAAAAATCTGAGCACTTAGACGTAGCAGAAATAGATTACACATGGACTCAAACTTTGATATGACGCACAGAACAAGTGTGAAATGTAAATAAAAACACAAGCACCCCATCACCCATAACCATAAAATGCAGGGGAATCAAGCCAAAACAACAAATTCAACTTGCCTGTGGGTGGAACAGGGGGGTCATCAACCAAATTTGTAGCAGGAATAGGCACATCTTCTTGACCTCCACTGATATCTTCACATACCAACCTGAGCAAAGTATAACAAGGATGTAAGGCAAATGTAATCTTGATAAAGCATAATAAAATTAAATTTGCAGAAGTACTTTTCATTACCCTCGTATTTCTGCTACAGACTGAGGTACACGTCCACATGTGAAATAAACCTGTCATTGCAATAAAACAAGGTAAAATCCTTCTAAGCACCACTTCTTAAATAACAAAATCAGCCCAAAAAAACAGGTCAAACATGACAACCTGTAGGAATTAAAAGAAATAGAATTGCAGTTTGTAACCTAAATCTTTCTTTTCAAATATTTGTGCATAAAGTCAATAAAACAACATTCAGTGCCAGTACAAATATATGAAAATAAGAAATAAAATGAAAACAAAGTGTACTTCTGTAATTATTAAAAACAGACAACGGAAACACAAGCCAGTTATGAAAAACAAACTATTTCACATTTTGTAATTTATTGAGACAAAATCTCATTCTGCTCTATGCATACACTACATACTTCTTGTAAGTAGTATCGTTGATGTAATTAGATTGCTACAGGATAGGTTGAAGTGGATGAAAAGTTTCTTTGTAGGCTTAACAGTAAGCTCTGAACAAAACCAAATTGTGGTAGAGGACTGACCACCTAATATCACCATGGACCGTTGAAATACTTGTTCACCTGTCATTGAAATTTGTAACTCCAGCCTTTGTTTTTGCATCTCCCTGCAGCAGACAAAACACTAGCTTCCTTCCCATCTTCAATTAATACACCATCTAAATATTTGTGTACTTTCAACGTCATTCCATGTTTCCAAAAATAAAGGGGTTTCGAATGCCTCTACTTTTCTCGAGTTGCTCAAATTCCTAACCCAAATGACCACAATAAACATAAAGGCAATAATAACTACAATCATGACTAGGGGGAGCATCGTGTAAAAGGAAAAGAACCAGAGATGGGTACAAATAGTTTGTTGTGAGGATGTGGAGGCAAGAGTATATTTGGGGCAAATTTGATAACATTATATTTTAATAGAGATTAAAATAAAAATAAATGGCATGCAATACGACCAAAAGTCCAATATAACCTTGAAAAAAATTCACAACCAAACACAGAAGGAAGCAACACACAAAAATACTCACAAGTCACAATTGAAAAATGAAACTAGAAAATTTATAATTAAACCTGATTTGTGGTTAATGTAGGCTGTCCCTCAACCCTCCTAAGCCGAAACTTGTAGACTGTGAAGCCAGATATTCCCTTCTCTGCCCAATAATTGACAACCTGCAAAACAAGCATAAAACATTTAAAGCAAAGTGTGGAATTATTATTGTTGATCGGATAAACGAAGGAGTAAAGTTGACAACTTAATACTCCCTCCGCACCAAAATAAGTGATCCATTTCAAGAAATATTTGTTTCGAAATGAATAATAACCCTTTCAATTTTCAATGCAATATTAATTTTTCCCCAATTGTAGTATCATAATTAAGACTACTAGCATCAATCTCAAGCCAATATCTTCTACTTGCATTTATGGTGATTGTGAATACACTAATACATGTGATATGGATAATTCGGTAAAAAAAAATTATATTCTTTACAGCTTAATAATTAATAATACATGTGCATTTAATTACCACAAGCATAGCCTTCAATATTCAATCAACAATTATTACCCATAAATTTAACACTATAAAGCATACCCTCTCACTTTACATGTGTCATATTAGCTATATTGCCAATATAAATACACAGCACAAACAGTGAACATAAATCAGTACAAGACAGCACATATGTTCTAAAAGCTGCAACAGAAACCATAATTAAACTATTAATGGGCCATTTACTTTGTGAAAACATTTTTTGTTTACATTTCCTAAAATTTCCATTAATTTTACTCATTGTTAAGGAGGTAAACTTTTTAACTGAACAACTAACTATATTTTTATAAACAATGAAAATGTCAAAAATTGTTTTCATTAATTTTTTAAAATGCATCTTCATTAATCAGCATTTCATCTTATCTTGATGACAGTGGTTTACTACTAGAGTCTCTAATCAAGGTAGAATAAACACATTTAACGAAATGAAAACAGAAAATGTTTTCATAAAGTAAAAAGCCAATAAAAAGATTTGATATTTTCAACTTTTTTTACAAATACATACATTTGCAAAAAAAGTGACCTAATTACTATTGAGAAATTTAAGTCTTCAAAGAACTTACCTTGTACAAACCATCATATGTGTAGACTTTACGAGTGTAACTGCTAGATGATTCATGACCTCGAACCACCCTAACTGGCACACATTGCTCTGCACAGTTCTACACTTGAGCTCAAATCATATTAGATGTGCCTTTGTACATCAAATAGAGTACAATTGTTTATAGAAAAAATCATACTAAAATAACATAAAAGTATATGCATACTAGTAGGGTTCATTGGCTGGTTATTTCTGCTCATGTGTATTAAAACCAAATTGGGCTTGATTTAATCCGTTCTAGAATCTAATTTATGAATTAGGCATACATAGAATACTGCTCTTGTTGTTCTCACTGGTTCAACCCAAAATGTACCACTCGTTATATCCCATGTTCTATTATGCTTTCAACAAGCATGAAACTAAGAATAGAATATGTGCATGTTCTATTTTGTCGTGTTCTAACCCACTACTAAACACCGTCATAGATAATGAAGGCATTTGTTTAATCCATTATTACGAAATCATAACTTTTAAAAGTGTTAAGGACGTTTAATCAATCACTCAAAAAAATAGAATCTAAATATAACAACTAAAGATAATTTTGAGAAACAAAGTAACTTCTGAACAAAACAACAAATAATGTTAAACAGGAAAACTTAAAAAAGAAATTGACATTTACATTTCCTAGCATCATAGATATTATTGTGAACAATGGCATAAATCTTCCCCAAAAATAATCATGATTTTAATCTTGAGATATGTTTGGTTGCAACGATATGCACAAGAAATAAGAGAGAGAGAGAGAGAGAGAGAGGAGAAAGGAAAAATCTTCCAAGTTTAGTTATGAAAGAAACATAGGAAAAGAGAAACAGTACCCATCAGGACTCCCTGTTGTTTCAATCTTAGCAGATTGTAAGGAAACTCTGGATAATGATCGCTGCCAGTGAGGATAGGAAGGCAAGCAGCAAGCAGGGGCATGCAAGGGCTTTTGATGGTAACAAATAATATTATGTTTACTAGAAACAAAATGAATTGGAGGAGACAGGAGAAGTGGGCAGTCTGGACAGGGAGGAAGACACAGGTACAGGTGCGGAGGAGAAAGCCACTGCCAGCGAGAATGGGATGGCAAGCAGGATGCAGGGACATGTGATGTGAGGGGTTGTGATGACAACAAAACAATATTATGTTTAACTAGAAACAAAATGAGTTGGAAGAGACAGATTTAATATCATTTGTAAACATAATAATTATGGCAATTGTGAATACACCTAATCCACTCCCTTTCTTCTCAGTTCTCACAACTCTCTTTCTTCCCACTTTCCCTCTCAGACCAAACCAAGTGTTGGTGATGTAGATAACATAATAAAGTATTGATTAAACCGCTACGAAGAAACAAGAAATTACTATCAGAACTCAGACATATTGGGCGGCCATTCAAATGCATACCTTGAGTGCTAAATTGCCCCGCTCCATTTTCTGATCTCCCATTTGACGCTTATCACCAGTCAGATTATGCCCACCTTGACCAGTGTACACAACATCCTCTGCGTTATCCAGATCATCCTCATACATGCCTGACAAAACAATGGCCACTGCAACTGGGAGTTCGTAGCAGCTGTACTGTGACAACCAAAGATAAGAGATGAAAAAAGAGGTTTATATGGAACATTATAGTAAAAAATCTATTATGGGTAATCATATGAAATGGTCGAGATCATTTGATATTCAAAATTAGACTATTAAATAGTAACAAGGCAGCGAGAAGTTGTATTACCACTTTGGAATAAGACTGGCCAATAAAATCAATGCCATTTAACCAGTGGCTATGAAACCCAACAGCTACCATTTCAGCACGAGAATAGAACTGATATCCAACCTCAATACCTTCAATTAAGAGAAAATTATAAATAATTAAATAACAAGCTAATCATAAAATATAAGAGATACAATATAAGAGTTGAGAGACAACAAGTTAATTATGTCTAATAAGTCATACAAGTTCAACAATAAATGCGACACAAAATGAAACTACAAACCTGGAATGCGGCCAATTCTTTTCTCAGGATACAGTATCTCATTATTTTGCATCATCTGTCAGATCTCCAATATGAAGACAACGTTAAATAAAACAAGCGTAGATATAACATAGATTTTGATTCTGGCTTAGCTTATTTTGACAAATTAATACTTTTTTGCCAACTTATAGATTGAGCATTTAAGAAAATCATTCTCCCAATATCAATTGTTACAAAAATACCAAACAGGAAGAAAATATATAACTTTAAGATTACCTACACTATCGATACACATAGTTCTTATCAGCTATCATGTCTTATAACTAGAAGAGGTCAATTAAATTGTTTCCAAGAGGAGGAGAAAAAACTGACAAACAAAAGATAGATTCGGTAAACTCGTTGAAATGTGAAATCCTATACTATGAAGAGAAAGAAAAATATTGGGGGGACTCGTAATCAAGATTCTACCAAATTAAAATAAAACCACTGAATTTTCACTTGCCTTGGTTAAAGCCTTGAGATCAGGTCGCTTGGCAGCGTGCTTTGAATCATTGGGTTGAATGTCTTTCTACACAGATTAATACAGAAAGTTTTGTAAGTGATATAATGTAATACAATATAAAACATTTATTTAAACAGAAAAAAAAAATCAGTCAAGCAGCTCAGGCTTAAATTTCAGTAAGCAACGAGTATTTAAAGCTTGACATCAAAACAAACCAATAACAAAAGCAACAGATCATAGTCTCAACTGCAGAGAGATTAACTGTTTAACCAAGACAGAAAAGAAATTGTAACTTCAAACCATTAACAAATAAATGTGAATTCAAAACTAACTTTGACCTCATTCTGCATAGAAACATGCACCATATTCCAAGTGGTAAAATTGTCGAGGGCTTGAGGCAGTACATGTCATTTAGGGAAAAAATAAAAAGGTGAACAGCTAACTTATGAACCATATGATATGATATGATATTCTACTTTAGATAACTCAGATAAGATATAATGCAACTACGCTTGTAAAAATAATTGGCAATACTCAAGCAAAAAAGGCCAGTTATCATGACTACAACAAAACAGAGGGCACAACAGCTGATAAACTGTTCAGCTGTTACAAGGCTTAGGCAAACACCAAATCAAAATAAAATGAAAGGCAATTTACAATGCAGAACATTTATTGTAGCATCTAGTTCATAATTGTCATCCTCAAGTAAGATCACCTCTATAATAATATACAAGTAACAATAACTTATGGTAATCAGTGACCAACCTTTGCTGAATCTTTTTTACCAGTTTTCTTCTTCTCAGCTTCGGCCTTCGAAACTTTTTTACCAGCTTTCTTCTCAGCAACTTTCTTCTTCTCAGATTCAGCTTTCGCTTTAGCACACCTCTCCTCCTCGTCCTGTACATTCCAATACACAGTACTCAACCAATGGAAAACACAGAAACACAACTATATCAACAGTAGAAAACCCCAAAACAGAGAAGAAACTAACCTTAATCAAATGAAGATAGTGTTTATTGAACACCCTAATAGTTTCCTTCACTTTGGCGGTTAAGCTCTTATCACCCAATGCACCAACCGCATTTTCCGATACCACATTTTCCGAACCCACCGTTATTTCTTCATTCCGAACCTCCATCAGCTCACGTCTCGCAGTAGCTGGCGACTTCTTTTTCTTTTTCTTATGGTGCTCCAAAACTACCTCTTCCTTAACCACACTCTCCTCCCCGTTAGTTTTCTTCTTCTTCTTCTGTTGCTCCGAAACAACCTCTTCCTTAACCACACTCTCCTCGTCGTTAATTTTCTTCCGCTTGTTTGACTTCGCCGTCACTACCTCGACGGATTTTTCTTTCTCCTCTACGACCTCCGCTATCCTCCGAAGCTTAATCTCCTCAACCTCTTTTTGCTTCGCTTGAATTCTAGCACTCGATCTCCGTTGCTGCATTGGCGTATCCTTCGATTCCGTTTCTTTTCCGCCATATTTCACGGCGATTTTGAGCTTAGGGCTCATTTCACCCTTCTCAGAAACCATCAAATGCTGCGGAGCAGCAACAACACCACCACCACAGTCGTTCGCAACCGAATCCTGAATCTCTACGGATTGCACAACCATGTAAACTTGAAAAAAACGAGTAAAATAATAAAAAATAATAATAAAAACAGATTAAATCGAAATGCCGAATAGCTCATCGAAACAGAAAATCAAATTAAAGCGAAAAGAATACTTACAAGAATTAAAATTTTGAGCGTATAGAGAAATCTGAAGGAGTAGCTTCTATGAGAAGTTTCTAGGGTTTGGAGAGAGAGTGTGAGAAAAAAGAGAACAGAAGAGTTTGTTTGAGTTTATTTTTTTTTTTAGTGACGATGATGCTAATAATAATTATAACTCCACTCTCGGTGTGTGGAAAGGGGAAGCGCCATTGCCGAAAATTTGGGAATCATTTCGTACCATTTTGCATTTACATTAATTGTTTTCTTTTTCATTTTGGGATTTTTTTTTTTTCTCTGCGCGTTCCCGCTTCGCGTTATTTTAATCTCCCACTCTCGCGGTATACCGACGAAAAATGTGTTTTTGGCAAATTGGATTGGATGTCGCGTGTGAATTTGGGGATGAATGATTCGGTGCTTCGCATGAGGACATGCCTGAATTGGCTAACCTTTTGACCGTTTGATCATAATTCGACGGCGGATCCGGTGCTACTCCAGATTCTTTTTCTTTGATAAATTCCAACGTATTCTCTCTCCAAATCCAAATGCAGTAAAGTTTTACTTTTTTTTTCATGAACCGGTGGAAATCGGAAAGCCAGCTGGCAATACACGTATTTTGTCTTTCCTCTATTTTTATTTTAAAATTATTAAATTACACCATTAAAATATTATACTGAAACTGTATCATTCAATAATGTTTTTTTCTTACATCATTAATAGTGTTTTATCAAATATTTTTAAATTTAATTAGTAAATTGGGAGGTTATATCGAATACGTTTTCTATATGAATTTTTATTTAAATTTAAAATTATTTGATGTATTGTTGAGATATACAAAAATATCATCTTAATTATATTAAATTTAAAAAAAATAACTTTTAACTTTTAAATAATTATGTAATATAATTCTAATCTTAATACACCTCAGTATAAAATATACATGCTTAATTATTCATATTTTCATTATTTGTTATCACTGAATTTGATTGTTTTTTATGTAAGTAAAAATAATTAACCAACCTTTTTTAAATTAATAAAAATTTATTACCTTTGTCAAACACTATTCAATTTCCTTCTCGTGTTTATGTTTTTATTAACAATAATTTTTAACGATGTATCGAAATTTTTAAAAGATAATTTTGTAAATATACTAAAATATAAATCGACATGAAAATGAAAATGAAGGAATAGATAATAAGTTTGGAGACATTTTAAAAGATAAATAATAAATTTATAAATGTTTTAAATGACAACACTAAAACAAAAACAATATATGCTAAAGTGCAGTTTAGATCTCTCCGTTTTAATAAATTTTTAATTTTGATCTTATATTTTCAAAATTATTGACATTTGATCCTCTTTCTTATCATGAGTATCGACTTGTTGATGTACCAATAACATAAGTCATTATGATGTGAAAAATTATAATAATGTATAATTTAAATATAATCATAAATTATTTAATATCACTTTAATAGTTTTTTAAAAGAAACAAAAATTAAAAATTTATTTTCTTTGCTTTCATTTTTTTAAAATATTGAAATTACTATTTTTTACTTTAAGAATTAAAATAAAAGTTAAAAAAAAATCCTTATTTTTTACCTTCTTTAACAGAATTTTAAATATATTTTTTTTTCCCTTTAAAATAACTGCTCTTCTTTGTTTACTCTTTTTAAAAGAAGAGTAGAGAAAAGTAATTTAAGAAATAAGAAAAGTTAATATTTAGTGATTATTGTACTCATGAAATTTAAACTCCATATCTTGATATTACAAGACAAGACCTATTACCACTTATTTAACATCTAAAGTATTCTTATATTTATTTTCTTATATGGTACTATTAACAAGAGAACTAATGAAATAAGAAATTTTTGATATTTTTATATGTATCACATTTATTTAAAATTATATTTGACGTAAAAAAAAATTGAGGAAAAAGAAGTAAAATCCTATATATGTAATGTTTTAAATTTAATAAACTAAATAGGGGGAAAAAATTAAAAGACTGAAAATACAATTTAAACTAAAATATTACAAATTTATTTATTTTTCAGAAAAAATAAACACATAAACGATCCCAAATGAAATACACATGCAACATTTTATTTAAAACCTTTTAAATTATATATCATAATTCAAACATTGGTGTTTTAAGCAACCTTGCAGATAGGGGTGGGAATAGGCCAGGTCAGGCCAGGCTTTGAAAGGCCTGAGCCTGGCCTACGATTTATTTTTTCGGCCTAAGCCTGGCCTTTTTAATAGTTTGGCCTGGCCTGAAAGTCTTTTTAAACGAATCCATTATTACTCCTTAAACAAATAAGGAACAACTACTAATTGATTGACTAATTGAACGGTTACCGAATATAAAACGACTACCAAATATAGAACTGCTACCGAATATGGAACGACTACTGAATATGGAATGATTAGTAAGTGATTGCTTAATAGATAGAATTTAAAATAGAAAATAATATTATTAAAATAATAATAAAAAATAATATTAATAAATAATAAATATATATAGGCTGGCCTGGTAGGCATAACAAGCTTTTTTATAAGCCTGAGTCTGACCTATTTAAATAAATAGGCTTTAAAAACAGCCTGAGCCTAGCCTTTTTATTAAATAGGCCAGGCCAGGCCATAGGCCCCTACGGACGGCTTAGCCTATTCTCATCCCTACTTGCAGACTAAAATATTAGATCGTTACGTATGGAGGTGGTGATCTGGATTATGATCTTTTGAATTCTTAGCAATACGATAAATATTTTCGGATTGTAAGAAGTGATGGTGCTGTGGATCAGGACCTTCTGGACTCAGTCTAGCAATACGATAAATATTTGTAGGTTGTAAGGAATGGTGGTGTTGTGGATCAGGACCTTCTGGACTCAATCTAGCAATACGATAAATATTTTTAGGTTGTAAAAAGTGATGGTGTTGTGGATCGGGACCTTCTGGACTAAGTCTAGCAATACGATAAATGTTTTTAGGTTGTAAGGAGTGGTGGTGCTGTGGATCAGGACCTTCTGGACTTAGTCTAGCAATACGATAACTATTTTTAGGTTGCAAGGAGTGGTGGTGTTGTGGATCAGGACCTTCTAGACTTAGTCTAGCAATATGATAAATATTTTTAGGTTGTAAGGAGTGGTGATGTTGTGGATCAGGACCTTCTGGACTTAGCCTATTAATGCGATAAACATTTTCAGATTGTACAAAATGATAGTGGTGTGAATCACGACCTCCTAATATCGCCACAGGATAAATATTAACGGGACGTACTTTAAATTGATTGATGTATTGTTGAGGAAACAACATTACTTGGAGATGTTTTGGCACTCTCAGAGAATAATGATAAAAGAGCAACTTCAATTAAAATTATGAACAAACAAGTATTATGCAAGTTGGTCATCTCAAAGGAATAATAAGAATACAACTTGGACTATGAGAATAAATTTTAAGACATTCCTCATGTCTATATATACACACACATCCTAAAATATAATTTTTCTATTAAATTTAGTCAAAAAGTTGTAAAAGCACATAGTAAAACGATCATATCCACATACGAAGCCTTTCATTGCTTTGGGAGTAGATTTGACAATATTAATTTTTAGAATAAATATAGCTTTATGTTTAGCTATAATACTATATATTTAGTTACTTCAAACAATCATCACTTGATTGGTATCTTTTTGTATTATTTTAACTCATTTAATCTCTATTATCACTTTAAATAAAATACTTTTAAAGACAACATTGTCGATGACTCAAATAAAATTAATGATAAATTTCCACAAATAGTTTAGTTTATACATTAATAGTTATTATAGATTCAATAAATGGATAAATCTAACTTCTTGAAACATAGTAGAACACCACTTTTTTGAATATTTATTGTATTTTTTTCTCTTCTTATTGCAATTTTAATTTATATTTTATATAAATAAAAATTATTATAAATTTTTTCATTCACCATGTATTAATTTTAAAATACATTTTATTTTATTTCTATATATTTGGTCCTCATATAAATTTGTCTAGATATGCCATTGATTATAATATTATATATTTTAATAACTAATATTTTTTTTTACTATAATGCACAGCTAAAATACAAATGAACCACGATTCAAATAACTCAATCAGAGCAAGTTAAAAATGAATTGTTTGTGAAAATTGGCTTTCTATTTTTAATTAATAATTATTGATTAAATTTTATATTTATTTTTTAAAATAAAAGGATAAAAACTAAAAAAGAATGTTAAATATATTTTTGCTCCTACAAAAATTAAGAGATTTCAAGTTTAGACTTTATAAAAATATTAAATATATTTTGTGGTCCTTACAATGTTCGGAGCTTTATCTTCCTAATTTTAATAAATATATTTTAGTGTATTTGTATTACATTTTTTTTATTTTGGTTCTCGGTATTCATTTGTTGAAGATTGAAGACGTTGTATGGACATTTTAAATGGTGTGACATCCAAATGGCACATAATATAATTTTTTTATTATTATTATTTTATTAATTTATTTTCTTAATATTTGATTTTATAAAGTTAAAATCGCTATTGCCATTTCCATTAATTCCTTTTTCCATCTTCTAACTTGCGATATAAGGCATACAATGGATTGAATAATGCGAAGAAGGGATCACAAATTGAGTTTCACACTTGACCGTTGTTGCCTTTACATTTGAGGGTATTAAAGAAGGAAAGAAGAAGAATGACAAATTGAATAAGAAATTGAGTTCCAAGAGATTGAAGGGGAAACTTGGGTTTGAAGAAGGAAATGAAATGAAGAAGATGATGGCAGATGTAATTTTAGAGAATCTAGAGTTTGGGGTCGGGGTCATGGGTTTGTCTATTATGATCTATGTTAAATCAATTTTTTTTTATAAATAAATTAATGAAATAATAAAATAAAAATAATAATTACTCATTTTTAAAATATATCAATTAGTCAAACATACTTTAGAAAACATTAATAAAAATAATAATAAATAACAAAAAAAAAATAATAATTATGTAGGTCATAATTAATAACAGATAAAAGTAATAATTAATAATTATGTGGATCATTAACTAAAAATCAACATGTTATGCTATTAAGTTTATACGTTAATAATTTTATCCAAAAAAACATTTTAATAATTAAACATATAATTTTATTTTTTGCTTATTTGTTTTATAAGAAATGATAATTCTATTGTAATGAACTCACACAACTGCGATGTCCGAATTTGAATCAAAAATTAGATGATCATTATCAAATTGAGTTAAAATTTAAAGACAAATATATAATTTAATTAGACTCCTCTAAAATAAATAATTTACTTTAAATGATAAATTGAATAATATCAATCATTATTAATTATGTCAATGGTTAATATTATATACACGCATAATTAATCATAGTTAATCATGATTAATTATAATATAATCAATTAATTTATTTGTTTTAAATGAGTCGAATTCAACTAAAATGTTTTTGTTAAAATAAAGTTATAATACTTTTATAATAAAACAGAAAAATACCAAATATATTGAAATTATTCTAAGAATGTATAAATTTTTAACTTAAAAATATTGCCAAAAATAATAGAATAATGATGTAAATTATTGTACCCTATTTACAAGAAAAAAATAATTAAATATTTGGATTTTTTTTTTACTAAAACAAAACTAAACAACTTCACTAATAATCATATCAAATATATTAAATATATCAAAACTTGATAACAATTTTGGAGAAAATAACAAAATATGTAGTCAGTAGTGTGGAAGCCACTGTATTATTTTTCCTTCCTAAAATTTATCCTGAAAATTTGTAAAGCAAAAAGGTAAAATAACACTAAAGTTTAAAATAAGGAATATTTACCATTTATATTTCTATTGTTTCTAACATTTTAGTATTTTACGATGTTAAAAGAAAACAATATTTTTTTTTTTAAATTAAACAGGATAAAAGTGAAATTTAGAGAAATTATAGAGGTACGAGGATCATATGTAGAGGTGTCTAACAGATTTTTCGTTGCTCACGTTTTTTTATTTTCTACAATCGGCTCAATTGCTTTTGCATGTCCATAACTAATTAGAACAACTTGATGTGAAATGTTAGAGAACTTATTTCCTTTTACACTTTCAAAAACTCTAAAATCAATTTTCTTAACCACTTCAGATGGGTTTGGTCCGAATTCACGACATGTGATGAACCCATAGTCCAAAACACACGAATTTCTTCAACACTTATCCTAAAACACCTTTCCAAAAAGAAAAAAAAAACTAGCCCTTTTATATTTATATATATAAAATCCATTTTCATTACTCAAACAAATTATCTATTCACTTTGTAACGTGACTCTATAACTTTTCTCATTGTATTTTTTATACCTTTTTTTTTTTCGTTTTACACGTTTTTTGAATTGGGTTGAGACGTAAAATGTCTGTATTGCCGTTTTATACACTCCAAACTACGTTCGAATCCATCAACCTGAAGACACTATATTTTACAAAAGTATCATTTGAATTGGCTAATTTAGATCTTATTTTTTCTACTATTTAATTAATAAAAACACTATGCATTTCAAATATTAATGATACTCCTACTGATATGAAACTTCACACTCCTTGTTGATTGAAATAATGACAATCATCATGTTGATGTGAATCCTAACTTTTCTGAATCATTTGGCGATTCTCTCGATTTTACTACTAACTTCAAGGAATAAAATGAGGGTTTATTACTGTTATTAATGTCATATCATGAATCAAGCAGAACAAAACAAAATATTATATTGGAATATGAAATGGGCAGTAAGTGTAAAGTGTAACGCCTAATTTTTTTAACATGAATGAAACAAAAATATATACAATGCAAATGAAACTGAAATTTTTAATTCATAAATATCTAAATACTTACAAATTTAAAACAACTTTCAAGTAAAACTTAATTAAACTATGACTCTAATCTAGACTCAAGACGTGATCCAACTCTAACTCCGACTCATGATATTGAAGGGCTGGTGAGCAAATCCGGATACTCCTCAGACTTTCAATGTTTACCTGTTACCTGGAAAACATCACCCTCAACATAGTGAGCATAAAACTCAGTAACATAGATTTAATAAAAACAATTATTGATGTTTCCCAGCCATGTCGGTGTGCTAAGCATGGAAAATCCTCTCGGTAAACTATATTTTAAATTAATATAATATTATTTCTTCGTAAGCTATATTCAAATACCTCTAGCCTCAAATATTTCAAACACTTTAAGCCATTAGAAATGAGTAATCTAATGACTTAAACTCAATATATCAAGTAAGTCATAAAGACTACATTGGTTTCACCCAATGTCCTCTACTTGAATAACCTCTTTTGGTAAGATTGGACATAATTAAGTCCGTAAGTGGTGCCCCACTTACCCTTCGCTTCCGTCGTATATAGACGGAGAGTTCATCTAGCTAGAATGAACCCTATATATATATATATATAATAATACTAATACTAATACTAATACTAATACTAATACTAATACTAATACTAATACTAATACTAATACTAATACTAATACTAATACTAATACTAATACTAATACTAATACTAATACTAATACTAATACTAATACTAATACTAATACTAATACTAATACTAATACTAATACTAATACTAATACTAATACTAATACTAATACTAATACTAATACTAATACTAATACTAATACTAATACTAATACTAATACTAATAACAACAATCTAGTATATATCTAATCATAACATAAGAGTAATCTTCATTCACACCATCGAACATGCGCTTAATATATCAAACTTCCATAAAAGAAATGTTATATTTAAGCTTTCAAATGCAATTGGTTTCACTCAAAACCAATTCCTATTGCTTATGTTATAATCATCTTAACTTACCTATGTCATAATCGTTTTATGCAGAAACACTATAACTTTGAGAAATTAATTAAAATATCAAACGATGTCCAATTTAAATAAATGATAACATTTTGGAAAGCCTGAGATGTCTAGTTTATAAATATAATTTTTATTATGAATAATAGGTATTCAATTAGTACAGTTTAATAAAATAAGGTATACTTACACGAAAACATAACAATAGATTATTTTCCAACTTGTAATTCAATTTTCTCTACCAATTCTCAATGAAAATTGGTGAAATCAGTGCCTATTTCGTAGGTAATTAAGTCTATTTCCTAATGGGATAGAAATCAGTTCAAAACACTATCTATGGAGAAAGTTATGAACAAAATACCAAATATATACCTATACGGGTTTGAATACAAGACCATACTATTTTCACTTCAAACTTTATATTTTCAAGTTAATATGACCAACTAAGTAAAATACATTCAAAATTCAGCATAAAATTAAGTAATTACCAATACTAAACAGTCATCATCTGTTCACAAACCCAACCACAACACTCAACAAATAATAATAAAAACAACAACTCTTCATAGTAATTAAGACAAACACCTAATATGCATTATTAATAATCTATGATACAAAATCAAATAAGATTATCTCAATACCCAAACATGCAAAATATAATTTCTAAGCACACCTAAGAGAGGTTTTAAGAAGGTTTTCTATGTTACCTTAAGAAGAGATTTGAGACCCCAAAGTTTGAGTTTCCATCTTCCTTCTCAACATGCAAGAACTTTAAATTTCTTCTCCTATATTGAAACCCTAACTTTCCTTTTCTTCTTTCTCTTTTCCCTTCTTTCATCTTTTCTCTCTTTTTTTTTCTTTTCATTTCCCCTGATACGGTTGTGTTATATTGTGCCATCCCCCCTCTTTCTTCCTTTCATTCATTATTTTATTTTATTTTTTTAACAATTGGGTTTTAAGTAAAAGGGAGTGTGATGGAAATTGTCAATTACACCCCTCCAAATCCTTACAAATGACAAATTTTGTTTTAACTACAAAATGGGTTACTAGAAGTTGAATTTGAGGTTTTTGTTGGGTTTATTTCTAATTTATTCCCTAACTATAACAAACACAATAATTTTTGAACTTCCTAAATTAAACTTCACTTGAATAACTAACAATCATTTTTTTTTATTAAATAAAATTTAAGATATTTATATAAATATATGAATTACGACAACAAAATATAAATAATAGAATTATTAGTATAAATAAGAATAAATGGAATATATAATTTTTGGAGTGTTACATAAAGGATGCAAATAAGTGTTGAAACGTCGAGACATGAGATCTATAAAATGTGAGTGTCTATTTAAATTGTGTTGTTATCTTTTGTGCTATGACGTACGAAAACTTAATGTAGTTTATGAAAACACGATCATAAGATGACAAAAAAATTAAAAGGTCATCATTTTGCATGTCATTAAAATGTTATTAGAGAAAACTTGTTAATGAAATGACAAGTAATATGGTCATTCCTAAATTTGTTGTTACAACTTTAAAAAAAAAGAAGGTGTGACAATGTGGCTATTGTCAAACATATTTATAATGCACATAACATATACAACAAGCCCATAAGGGGTCTAAGTCAATAAATGCAACATCTGGTAAAATATTTGGTGATTATGACACAATCGAAGACATCTTATGGGCTCATGACTATTTATGAATGCAAGGAGTTTGTTCCTCATGAGAACATTGTTTAATAACAATTGAAAATGAATTTACGCACTTGATGATGACTTATTGTTTGTTCACTAATGCAAATGTTCATTAAATAAAACTCAAATGTAATCATTAGTAGATCACTATTCATAAAATTTAATTATTTATTTCATAAAATTTGTTGTCATTAAAACATATATAAAAAAAGTTTTGACCTCAACAATATATTCACTAACATAAATTAATTTTAGAAACATAAAATAACTTTAGAATGATATTAAGTACTTATGATAATATAATTGAACAATGTTTTGTTGACCAAATAGATGATGTAAGACATACTACAACGTATAATTACTATTTTAGGAGATAAATAATTTTGGAAAAGATAACTAGTTTAAAAATAAAAAAATACTGCATTAAAAGATCTATACTCATATTTTTATGAGTTGAGGTCCTCTTCATTTATGCAATAAAAATTATAGAATATATATAAATTGATATTATATATATATATTTATAAATTACTTTTAATTTTTGAAAATGTAACAAAAAGTATATAGGAATTTTAAAGAAGTAATATATGTTACTAAATTGATAAAAAAATTTTTTTGTAGAAATGTAAGAACATTATATATATATATATATATTATGATTTTTCTCTCAATTAATTTTTACATTTTATATAATGTTGTTACAATTATTTCATAACAATATTGTTATAGTTTAGTGTAGTGAGTAATGATTCAATTGAAAGAAATACCACAATGTGATGTTTATTAAGTGACCAATTTTGATGGTACATTTATTAATATTAATTGCATTAATTATTTACATTTTGCATCATTGAGTGGGTTGTTTATAGTTTATATTAAAAATAAAAAATAATTAAAAAATAAACCATTATTTCTTTCAAATAATTATTTTTCGATAGATTAAAAAAATTAATCCCGCGCGCGTATATATTTCTACAAACTTTTTTTTGATCAATTTAGTAACATGTATTACTACTTTAACATTCCTATAAACTTTTTGTTACATTTCCGAAAACTAAAAATATTTATAAAATATATATAATATCTGTTGACATCTAATTTTATCCGATTTATTTTTTACTTTTTATTATAAAAGGAAATAATAATAATAATAATAATAATAATAACGACAATGATAATAAATATATAAAGAAATACAAAAATAAAAATAAATAATTAGGAATATAAGCTCTAAACAATCACAAGTGTTTTCGATTTTTGTTTGTCTCTAATTCTTGTTCAAATTCTTTTCTAAAATATAAAAAAAAAAATATAATAAGAAATAAAAATAAAGGAAATTGAAAAGAAACGAATTGATTGTCAT
>JBBPBS010001064.1:1582349-1595655 GCA_037974835.1 Cicer judaicum | reverse complement strand
ATGAAAATATGAATTTATTTAAAGATTGAAGCTATGAATTTGATGAAATTTGTATTATATTGAAAATAATAACTAATTTTATGAATTTTGTTTGAAAATTTTGATGAATTTTTTGAACTTTTATAAAAAAAAATAATATTGTTGAGATTTTAAAACATAAAAGATTAAATTATCACTTAAAATTAAAATAAAAGACTAAATTTAAAAGAAAAAATATAAATAATAAAAACGTTAATTAAAATATTTGACTAGTAATGAATATTATGTTATATTTTTTAAATATAAATATTTGACTAGTAATGAATTTATTCTGATTTTTCTCTCAGTTAATTATTGCATTTGATACAATATTGCTATAGAATTATTGTTATTTTATAACAATATTGTTATAGTTTAGTGCAGTGAATAACCACTCAACAAATTCAAATTGAAAGGAAAGACCACAATGCAATGCTTACTGGGTAACCAAATTTAATGACACATTTATCCATATTCATTGCATTAATTTTTTTATTAGTAATATTAATAATAATCCTAATTAATAATTAACAAAAAATAAATGGCGAAATATGTCATTCAAATTACAATATGGCCACTATTTAAGGAGAGAAATATTGCTACTTGACAATATTCTTTTATATTATATTAAGTAAGATTAGAAACTGACTTGTCCGCTGGAAGATAAGAATTGAGTTATAGGATTTGAGTGAGTGTTTGAGTTTCTTGGCTCACTGAAAGGCATGACGTGAGGTTGGATTCAGTGAACAGCGAATACTATAAATATTAAAAAATAATGATAAATTAGAAAATATATTATTAAAATATACTTGATAAAATATTAATAATATTATTTATCATTAACTACTCTAATCTAAAAATTGTAAAAATATTTAATTATACATTATATTGTTATTTTTATTATTGATATAATATAAAATTTATTATATTAAAAGCATATTAATAAAAAATATTATTGAGAAAAAATAACAATAAATTCAGTAAAAACAATAACAATATATAGTTACTTGAGTAAAAAAAGCATAAATTTGTAAAAAAAAAGAAGCATTATTAATTAAGTATCTCAATAATTAAATAAAAATTTATATGTAATTATTTAATACAATATTAATGTGAACAAGGGTTAAGTCATTTAATAATAATATTGTAGTGTGTCTTGCGACCGACTCATGATCTCGTGGTGAAATTAAAAACAAATCTTGAACCACGACAATTTTCTAAAAGATATAAAGGGTAGCTTTTCCAGTAAAAAAAAAAAAAACTTGAACCACCACAATTTTTAAAAATATACAAAATATAGGTAGCAGTAAAATTATGGCGAGACACCAACATTTTGTCAATCCTACCTTAAAACAATATATAACATAAAAGTTAGTAATCTTTCAAATCATGATAAAATTTCGAGACCCTTTTAAGTGAGAGGCTATAAAATAAAAATTAAGCCTTACAAATCGATACAAATTTGGAAACTTTTTTTTAATACTTAAAATGTACTTTTGATCCCCTTAATACATAATTATAATTTTAGTCTTTATATTTTACAATTTTTTCAATACTAAACTGTATAAAAAAGTTCAAAGCTCTTTAAATTTTTTATACTAATCCCCTAATATTACATTTTTTATTGAAATAAATTTTTAAAATTTTGATCCATTATTACAATTTTTTGTTTTTGTGGGTTTAAGTGAGAGTATTGTAGGTTTAATATTTTGTTAATTGAATTTTTCTTTTGAAAAGTTTTGAAAATTTATTTTTCTTAAAATAATATCTAAAATAATTCTTTTTTAGAAAAATTTGTAAATCATTTTTTCTGCAAAAAAATTGTAAAAAATTTGATATTTTTCTAATTAAAAAGATTTCGAGAAAAAAAATATTTATAAATAATTTTTATCTAAAATTAAAAAAAAAATTTTGTCGATTTTTATTTATAAATAATATTGAAAAAAGTTGAAAAAGAGGATCCACATATCCACTAAACTCATAAATTTTTAAAGACTTTTTGATTTCTAGGATTTTATTTTTAGACCTTGTAAAATCGACACGTATATCCACATACGAGCTAAATGTTATTAAGGCGTAATGTTAGTTAATGATGTGATATTATATTTGTTGACTCAAAGTTATTGTAGGGCCATAAAATTATTTTATGTCATGAAGACTTTACTTCCGTATTCTAAAATGGAATAACTAAATTTTGATTCTGTTGTAACAGAAGCCCAAAAAGTACGGTTACATATTCTTTCATTAATTAGAACTTATAGATAGAGTGATTTATAAAGAGGAAAGCCAGTAACATATATTCTTTTGAATTCCCTATCAGTTTCTCGTTTTATTAATTAATACAATAATTTATATTCTTGTGCAACTTTAGCTCTAGAGAGTTGTTTGATGAATGCACAAATTGCCATCCTGACACCATATATTTCACAAACATTTGCTTCATTACATGAGTATTAAAGAATTCTCTTTTGTAACCAAAAACAAAAGAAGTGTATTACAAGCCTTCTTGCCGATCTAACTTCCCCTATTATATAGGTAGTTTAATTAAGTTACTTTAAAGCAATTTTTTCTATGAATAATATAGTTATGTTTTGCTTTAGTGGTGCAACAATTAAGACATGGATATTTCTATTTAATTTTTATTTCAACTTAAAATCTTGATTCAAGAAATTAATTTTTTTTTAACAACAAGAAAATTTTGACTAATAAAGAATCAACTTAGATTATACTTTTTACATTCACTTAACATCTATAAAATATGTTAAAGTTGATGGACGGTGATTACAAAATTAAAATTATGAACGATTTTAATCTAACGAAAAGTTAGTATACAACTACATGACAAATAACAATTCTAATATTGATTGAAATAGATGTTCATAATTAATACGGACAATGAATCAATTAAGATTGTCTTTGGTAGAGAGGCAAAATATGAAAAACAAAAAATAAAATAAAATATGTATGTATGTTATAAAACTTTTTATTTATTTAATCATATTATATACATAAAGAAGCCCAAGTGAGCTATCTTTACAAAAAATTATACAAGGGGTTGATTTACGGGTTGTGAAGTGGATTGGGACCTCCTGGGACGAGTCTTGCAACACCAACATTATAAGGTCGCAAGGAACCAAGGTACTATGGATCTTTTGAACTTTCTTTGAAACTACGATGAAAATTACTAGGATGCATAAAATAATGTTGTATTGAATTTGAGCCTGATGGATTCAACATTAGCCTTGAACTTTGAAATGGAAGCTTATTTTCCTGAGGTGTTGTGAAGGAATGATATCGAGCTGCAATTGTTTTTGCATTGTTGGTGAAGAATGCTAAAAGAGCAACTCCTATTAGAATTGTTAGAGTAAAGGTCCTTTGCAAATTTGCCATTTATGAGAATAACTAGAATACAATACTAATATGCTAATATGGCATATTACCAATTGACATCGGATTCACAACATCATCTCAAACGGTTTATAATGAAAAGAATACATTGTTATATAAAAATATAAGATATTTAATTTAGACTGCCTTAGAATAATTCTCAATATAATAATTATAATGATAGTATTCAAATAATGGGAATATCATTTATAAAGAGGCAATTTATAATTTTTATACAATATTTGGTGTCACTTTTTCGAGCGATTTTTTCTTTTGGAAAATAATGGTTATGAAGATGATTAGAACATTATAGAACTTACTTATAATATGATTAACATTATTAGATTACAAGTGATAGTTATGAAAATATTAGGATATGTTGAGGCCTGATTTAAAATATCATGAACATTAGGCAAGTGAGGGTTGTGGAGATGATTAGGACTTATTGGAACATTAATATGAGGCTCTAAGAGATTATTATGATGATAATTAGAACCGAAAGCAGAATCAAATATGATTGACTTTGGAGACAAAATTAATTATATTTAAAAACAATCAAAACACCAAAATCAATGATGTACATCTAAAATAATAATAACTTTTTTTTTAATCTAAAGGTAGAATTAAATATATGTTTGTACCACATCGTGCTTATCAGCATCACCATAAATTATCATGTTTTGCAAAACTATAAAGTGTTAACTATTGTTTTGTAAAATTACAAAAGTGGACACTTTTTATATACAAGACTGAAATTATATGTAATTCATATATTAACAACGATATTATCTTGTAATGAATTTGATTTACAATATACGCACGTTCAAGCATAAACGAAGTTCACTTAATTTTATTTAAAGGTTAGTTCGATCACATTATTACATTATTATTAATCATGATGATGAGGATCAGGACCAGATGGACTCTCTCGTAAAATACGATCGATATTTTTGGGCTGCAAGAATTTGTGATGTCTCACATATGGACCTTCTAGCATTTCTCTAAAAATATGATTAACATTACCATGTTGCAATGAACGATCATGTGTTGTTGGATTTAGATTATTTTGATGCTCCTTGATGCATCCAAGTTTCAAGCATGTTGGATTCTGAGGTTGATTATCATTTGTTTGAGATGTTGTCAGTGGAACAAAGCGAGCTACAATTGTTTTGGCATTGTTAGAGAGCAATGCTAAAAGAGCAACTCCTATTAGGATTGTTGGAGGAAAGATCCTATGCAATTTTGCCATCTCTTACAAATAATTATAACACAATACTCTACAAAAATAGATTTATATATCAGCTAGTACTATATGTATATATAGGTCTAATTTAGTATCACCTTTTACTTTTTTCTCACAATAATATTATTTTTTACTTAAAAATCATTCTTTTTGGCGTATATATATTAAAATTGTAATTCCTTTTATGAAAGAGATGTTTAGTAAAAAAAGATTATACTCTAGTTCAAAATAGAAAAAAAATCTTATTGAATAAGAATTTATAGTTGATCTATCAAATAATGCTAACAAAAATTTAACTAAAGGATTGAAGTTGTATCAGTTTTTTTATCATATATTTGTTTTTTCTATTATTGATGATTCTTTTTGGCATCTATATTAAATCATATTTGCATTTTTCTATTATAAATAATAATACCTTTTTTTAGGAATATAAATAATTATTACTTGACACACCATATTTGGTAAATGAATTTTAGTACCTATTTGGGTGGTAAAGAGTTTTTAGTTTTAAAATTTATTTTAAAATTAAAATTATTTAGGTAAAATAGGGTTGGATTAGTTTTGTATTAAATTTTAAAATTGTTTTTCCATAAAACTCAAAATCAGAAAAATAAGTTTTATAAATACAACCATTGATCACTATCCCCAAGACTCCAACCACCATTTTCAGCCATCACCATGTTGCTGACCACCCATTCTCGACCAACTAGTGTTTAATATTTGAATTATTTTGAAATAATTAAAAAAAAATTATTTTTTATTTTTTATTTTCATTTTAAATTATTTTGACGTGCCAATATTTTTTATAAAGTTAAATGCCCTTTTAGTCCTATAAAGTTTCAATTTTAGTCACTATTAAATAAGAATATAGTTTTTAGCCATATTAAAAAAAATATGTTTAATTATCTTTTAACTTTAAAATTTTATAAGCCTGTTTAAAACATTATTAGAAGAGTTTTCACAAAAAATTTAATTTTTTTAACTTTTGATAAATTAAATATAAAATTTTTAAATATTAAAATTTAAAGATAAAATTAACGAAAACGTGAACTTATAAATAAAAAATTTTTAACTCATTTTTGTACAATTTTTTTTTTATAATGTTGTTAATATATTTGAAATAAATCATTCAAAAATATATATCATTTTAACAGTTGGGACTAAAATTACATTAATAATAATTTTGTATAAAATAAAAATTATATTTTTTATTTTATAAAAATTAAAATTGAAGTGTTGAAATTCTTTAGAAAATAAAAATATATTTAACCTTTTATTATATTTGTTGAATTCATAATCAAAAACATGCTAAAAGAGTAATTCATTTCAAATAAAAACTGAAAATTAAAATTAAAAACTTAAAAATAAAATTAAAAACTCAAAACAGAAAATACTTTTAATTTTAAAAAAATTTAAAATAAAAAACCAAAAAACACACTAAACCAACCTAGAAAATGACAAATTTTACTATCAATGTCCAAGGTGCCTACATTTTTTGGTTGTGAGTAATTACTACTTCAAAATACCACATGTGATATATTTGATTTTAGAAAACGACAAGCTCTGCTACCATTAATATCGCTTTTACTTAAAAAATATAATTCTTTTTGGCGTGTATATTAAATTGTATCTCCACTTTTCTACTATAAATAGTTATTTTTGGCGTTTATATTAAATTGCATTTACATTGTCTACATTTTCCTATTGTAATTATTACTTGACAAATCACATCTGGTATTGGAGTTTTCGAAAATGACAATTTTTGCTATCAATGTTCAGGGTGCCTACATTTTTTGGTTGAGTAATTACTACGTCAAAATACCACATCAGATATGATAAAATAAAAATAAAAATACACATCTGGTATATTTGGTTTTAGAAGAAGATAAGCTCCACCGTCAATATGTGGTTTTCAATTTTTTATTTTATTGTGAAAAAATGGCTACTTCAAAATACCACAACTTTGGAACTGAGTTAAAAAAAAAAAAAAACTTTTATGGAACGATTGATTTTTACTTCATTATTAGATTTTCAATCTTGGAGTTATTTATTTCTTCAAGTGACAAATGTCATCAATTTTGTTTGGGACGTAACATAGAGACGGTTAGAAATTCAATATACCGAGGGCCAATTTTTTAATATTAAATATTTTTTTTTTGACAATAATATTAAATAATTATTAAAATCACATAACCTAAAAATTAAAATTGACGAAAAATAATTGGTCTATTATTGTTGTCTTTTTTAGTTAAATTTCTGTTAGGATTTGTACCTTCATGCATTTATACGAAACTTTGTGTTTGTTCTGCAAATTTTCAGAAAAATATAAAGAACCTTAAAGATTATGAGTTTGTTATTTCTTTCCTCAAGGGTCTCAATGACCAATTTTCTTCTGTTCTCCTATGGCATATAACATTGTTGTTGATGATGAAGACACCGAAGAAAGCATTCAACCACAGCATTCTTCTTCCTCCGATGCATCAAGCAATATTACCATTTATAGCACTCAATATCAACAATTTTTAGAATATATTAATTCTGCCCAAAACAACCAATGATGTAATAATTTCGTCAATTTATTATTCACACTGTTCATGCTAACTCAATTAAATTGTCTCCTGATCTCATCTTATATGATGTGTTCTTTATTCTTGATTATCAATTCAATATTATCTATGTTCATAAATTGACTCTTTCTTTAAATTGTAACATGAACTTTACTAAACCTTCTTGTTCCATTCAGGATGCTCATCATTTCAAGATGATTGGATATGCTGAACTAGTTAATGGAGAACTTTATATACCAGACAACTATGATTTTCCTGTCCAACATGATTCTGTTGTTACTTGTAATGTTTCCCATACTCTTCACACTATCGCTTAGGCCACCCTTTTAATTCTATTTTAAAGAATATTGCTACTCAAGTTCCTTTTGTTAAGATTGATATAAATAAAAATTTGTGACTATTTTCATTTACCAAATCAATCTAAGCTTCCCTTCCAACTTTTACTAAGTCTTTTAAACCTTTTGATTTAATCCATCTTGATATGTGGGGTCTTATTTCTATTAATTCTATTCATAGCCACCAATTTATTTTAACTATTATTGATGATTTCTCAAGTCATACTTGTTTATTTTTAATGAAACATAAAAGTGAAACAAGACAACTAATGCAAAAATTCAGTATGTTTGTTTCAACTCAATTTAATTCGAAAATTTAAATGGTTAGATATGATAATGGATCTGAATTCTTAATTCCTTTTTTTTACAAAAAAAACATGGTATTTTACATCAACGGTCTTATGTTAAAACTCCTGAATAAAACTGTTGTTGAGCGTAAACATAGATATATTTTAAATATTGCTAGATGTTTGCTTTTTCATGCTCATTTACCTAAGTACCTTTTGAGCTATATTGCCAGTCATGCAATTTTTCTAATCAATCGACTTTCCAATCCAGTTTTGAATGGTAAGCCCCCTTTCTTTTTTGATCTTATGGTGTTTAGTAGCTTATGTTTTGATTTTACTCTTACTCATAATCGCAGTAAACTTGACCCTCTATCCACAAAATGCATTTTCGTAGGATATACACCTAACATAAAGGGTTATATTGTTCTTGATATTCATACAAGACATATATTTGTTTCTAGAAATGTTTGGTTTTATGATAATTTTTTTTCCTTTTTCCAACAAATCATCCATTTATTCCAACAAATCTCCTTCTCACACTGTTCCTATGAATACTATTGATTCCAAATTCTTATATCCACATGATTGATGATACTGTTCTTGTTACTAACAATTTTATTCTTGTACCAGACAATAATGTCCAACATGCTGCTTCAATTTCTCCATTTCCCTCTGCTATACCAATTTCTGATTCATTTGTCCACTAACCATAAGAATTTCATTTTGGCCATCTCCACACATGATGATCATAAGTACTTTCCTTCATGGCGACTTGGAAGAGGAAATATACAAGTCTATGCCCCTAGGTCTCAAAACCAAAGGAAATCAACTTGGTTGTCATCTCAACAAATATATCTATGGTTTTAAGCAGGCCAACCGTTAATGGTTCTCTAAGCTATCTTCTTTTCTCTCTTCACATGGCTACATTCAATCTTAAAGTGATCATTCTTTGCTCACCAAAACTTATGGTTCTTCTTTCACAATTGTTCTTATCTACGTTGATGATTTGATAGTAAATGGTACATCCTTTTCTGATATCAACTGTATTAAAACACGCTTTAGATACAACATTATGAATAATAAAAATTGGGTTTGAGAGTTATTTTAGTAAGAGTTATTTTAGTAGAAAAGATATTGGTGAAATTTTAGTAATTTTATTGATTTTTAAAAGTATTTTAAAAAAAAAATCGTAACATTTATTAAGAATTAATCCAAAGAAAAATTCATACAATTTAGTAAACACTTTTAAAAGCGCTTTCTTAATAAGGTAAGAATATTAAAAGATTTTCTTCTTACATCAAAACTTTCTTCTTTCCTTCGGAAAATAGTATTACCATTATAGAGTTTTATAATTTTCAATGATATTGCTAATTAACATGCATCAAATGATAATTTAAAATGTATTTAAATAATTAAATCACAATTAATGATACATAATTTATAATGATGCCACGTGTACTATATATTTGATACAAGATATTTATTTATAATGTAGGCTCTTCATATCTCTTCTAAGAAGAAAAAAAAAATCTACTTTATATAATTAAGTCTTAACTTATACATTATGTTATAACATTTATGCAACAATGTTGGATCAATCTAAGTAATTTCGTTCTAAATTAACGGTGCTTAAAAGTCTCTACACAAATATTTAAATACAAAAGACAAAAATTTGGCTAATGGATATAGTAGTTCACTATATTAGACTTGTTTATTAATAAAAATGTGCTTGATAATATATTTGATTAATAAAAAGTTTTCATAAAAATTGTGTGTTGCAAATCGTAAAATTGGAAGCATAGAATTGATGATGCATTTGAATGACAACACTGCATTTTGGGTTTTTTTTTTCTTTCTAAATTAAACAATTATTAATTTGGAAAGGAGAGAGGATTTTACAGTACTTTATTTTTTAGTCTAAATTTAAACAATATAAATTCAATCGATCTAAAAAATATTGGATTCAACTAATTTTTTTTATTTTAGTTATATTTTATGTATAAAACATTAAATAAATTTCAAAATGCATAATAAATGTATTATTAGCTTGTTTATTTAATAATAATATAAGTGTATATAATCCCAGATAACACCTAATATCTTACAATAATTTATTCAATGATAATGGTAATAATGATGATTAGGATTTGTAAGAAACATAATATGATGAACATTGTTAGATTTCAAAAGCATATTATTAGCTTGTTTATTTAATAATAATATAATTGTATACAATACCACATGACAACTAATGTCTTACAATAATTTATTCAATAATGGTAATAATGATGATTAGGATTTGTTAAGAACTTTGTTGATAATATGATGAACATTATTAGATTTCAAAGAGCGGGGTTATGAAGACGATTAGGACCTGACGGAACCTCCCTTAGAATACGATGAACATCATTAGATTTAAAGGAAAGGTTATGAAGACGATTAGGACCTGATGGAACCTCCCTTAGAATACGATGAACATCATTAGATTTAAAGGAAAGGTTATGAAGACGATTAGGACCTGATGGAACCTCTCTTAGAATACGATGAACATCATTAGATTTAAAGGAAGGGTTATGAAGACGATTAGGACCTGATGGAACCTCCCTTAGAGTACGATGAACATCACTAAGTTTTAAGGAAGAGTTACGAAGACGATTTGGACCTGATGGAACCTCCCTTAGAATACGATGAACATCACTAAGTTTTAAGGAAGGATTATGAATACGATTAGAACCTGATGGAACCTTCTTTAAAATACGATAAACATCACTAGATTTCAAGGAAGGGTTATGGATAAGATTAAGACCTGGTTGAACCTTCTATAGAATACGATAAACATTAAGAGGTTCAAGCTCTCTTGAGGGAGCAAAGTGTATTGCTGTTGCCTTGGTGTTATTAATGAATATTAGTGATAAAAAAGTAATTCCAATTAAAATTTTCGACAAGATTTTGTTTTTCAAGTCTGTCATCTGAGTAATTCGAGTACAATGTCTAGCATATGAATAAATTTTCAAACAAGTCTAATGTCCATATATATACACACACTAGTTGAAAATATATGTTTTTAGGATAATTTAAAGCTTGTTTTAAAACAAAATCGGTCAAAAACTGTAAAATTATATATTATTATTATTATTATTATTATTATTATTATTATGTGTTTCAATAACTGAATAATGTCATATAGTTTTAAAAAATTTGGTCAAAAAATGTAAAATTATATAATTCTTTATCGTGCGTCAAACTGATCAATTGTCAACGGAAAATAAATATGGAAAATAATAAATAAATGTTTAATTTTAAAGATAATATAAATTATTAACAAAAATATATAAATATATATTAATCAAATTAACATGATAATTTTTTTAAAAAAAAAGATAAGTAATAATTAACTGTGTAGGTGAATAACTAAAACTAAAGAAGTTGCAATTGTACTTGGGGTGGACATAATATTCGGACCCGTCTGAACCCGACCGACCTAATAAAAAATTTAAATTTGCGGACGAGTTTCTTTAGGTTGATGGATTGAGCAGGTGAAAAATAAGAATTCATAGGGGTTTACACGGTCGAATTTGGATGAGAAATTTAGATCCGTCGGTACCTGAATCCGACTGAATTATATTATTATTTTTATATTATATATTAATATATAAAATTAAAATACACATTAGCAGTAACACTACTTATCACAAAGACACAAAGCTCATATTGGCAGGTTGGGCAAATAAATTATAAAAGACCATTTTATTTTTTATATAAAAGCAAAAAAAGGCTCAATAATTTTTTAAAAAAATAAAAAAAGTCCAATAAAGTCCAACCCATTTTTACCCGCCTATAAATAACCGACACCCGATGTACCCGAATCCGACGTACCTTATTTAAAAATTAAACAAAATTGATTCAATAAATTCCATATATGAATTGGACAGGTTTCACACTTTTAGCCCGAAACTGCCCATTACCGTCCAATGTTCACCCCTAAATTGTACTATTAAGTATCTTAATAATTAAATATAAAATTTATAATATATAACAAAAATTCTAAATATAGAAATTTTGAAGAAAATATTTGAAATTAAAAAGTTGAATGACAATCAAATTATCAATTATTATTTAAAGTTGATTTTTTGACAGAAATTATTTAAAATTAATATAACTACTTTGTCATTGACTTGATTTATACCATATATAAATTAATAAATCCTATTGAAAAATACTGTAAATTAAAATGTTTTGAACTTTATAAATAGAGTGTCATGAGTCGTTGGATATTAATTTTTTTTTATTAAAAATCTATCTTGTAAAGTTCCTAGCTTATGTCTGATGTTATAATATTTGTGTGTCAATATGTTATGTCACGTGACATATCACCGTTTAACAAACTGAAACTAAAGAAAGAACTAATTTAATATATATTTTGATAAATTGGATATCATAATGAAAGGATTAATTTGATTTAACTCTACAAATTGTGGGAATAAATTAATTATTTTCTCCCCAGTAAATAGAGAAATGTTAGTTTTAGCTAGTATTGATTATGTCGTTGCCACATGCTGGGTAAGTTTAAGTAGTTTCGTTCTAAATTAACGGTGGTTAAAAATCTGTAGACAAATATTTTTTTTAAAGACAAAAAAAAAAAGAAGCTAATGGACATATAGTAATTTACTAAAATAAACTTATTTATTAATAGAAAGATACTTGATAATATATTTGATCAATGAAAGGTTGGCATGAAAAATATGTATTGCGTATTGTGAAATTGGAATTATAGAACTAACGATGAATTTGAATAACGAGTAAGACTTGTGTGGTGACAACCACAAATTTTTATTACTAGGAAAATAAAAGTCTATGATTGTTTATCACTAGGAACAACACTTGCATTTTAAAAGATTATTGTTTTTACAACCTTTAACATTAAAAAGAAGTAAAAATATATTATCCTAAAAGATAAGATAAAATAATATATTATTTACGATAATCAAAATAAAAAATCAATTCCATAAAAATTGATTCGGATATAATTTTAGCACCAACTTAATACCAACTCAATTAAATAATCAAATAATAAAATCAATGACAATGAATCGTCTTTTCTTTCAAAATCAAACCAATTTAATCCTTAAACATACCTGCTAATAAGTACTATTATTGATTGTATATTATGTAAGAGTATGAAAATGGGGCTAGGGAACTCCTCTCTCTCATGAATACTTTTTTAATTACATTTAAAATTGGAGGGAAGTAGTTTCTAAGAATAGATCTTTAAAACTCTTTCAATTTTATTTTATTTACCAATTAAACTACCTATTTTATTAAGCCATTAATTATTATGAAATAACAACTAAATAGATACTAAGTTTATTAATAAAAATATGCTTGATGATATATTTGGTTAATGAAAAGTTGTCATAAAAACTTTTTTTTTTGTAAGAAATAATTAATGATGCATTTGAAAGACAAAAC
>JBBPBS010001064.1:1477488-1565470 GCA_037974835.1 Cicer judaicum | reverse complement strand
ACACATGATAGTTATTTTATATTAAAAAAAAAATAACAAGATTATAAATGGAAAATAGTATAAAAAGTTACAAACTTAAATGCTATTTAAATAAAGTATTAGAATAAAGCTATAAACTAATGAAAAAAAATTATTTATTAAATACATTTTTTTTAATCCAACAAATTTATAATCTAATTTAATAAATTATAAATAATTTATTAAAATTATCGATATAATTTGTTCTGTTAGAAAAATTTAAAATACAACATGACTTAAATACGATCGCAAAATTTAATTAAAAATATTTATACTAGTATATTTATATTAAGAAAAAACATTAGTATTTTTTGTTAACGTATAGTTATAAAACGACACCGCTCACAATATGCAAGGAAATGTATATGTCACCATAACAAAATTGTAGGATTTTGGTCAAAATCAAAATATATTTTATGTAATTATGTTGATACAAAAGCAGGTACAACAACGTAGAAAAGGGATAGTAAGACTACTTTCTGTTTAAAAGTTTATTTTCTTTCAACAAACATGTTTAAAAATGACACGCGGTATTCACGATGCATCCCACTTGGAAAAAATAGACATCCGGAAATTAAAGAACATAATTAACTCACATGAATATAACATGTGTATTCTCAAATTGGAGAAAAGAACTATGACAAATGTCTAATGACAATTAAATAAAAAATATTACATGAAAATTGTAATACTACAAATTTATATGAAACAACCCACGCACCGCATTCTCTAGATGTAAACATCCTAATTTTTACCTTATAAATAATTATAATATATATATATTTCAAGATAATTTAATCTTAATCAAATCCTACAATAATCCACCTTGATTAAAATTGCACATATAATGCTTTATTTTCATCATCAATATTAACTCTAATAGTGTATAATTTAAAAACAATCTCATGGACAACATTTAGATGATCAAATATTTTCATATTATCATTCATATGTAAGTTATAAAATTGTTAATTTTAAAAACAATCTCATAGACAATACTTAAATGATTAAATACTTTCATATCATCGTCGATATCTAAGTTATGAAGTTATTAATTCAACTGATTTGAGATGTCTTTTAAAGTTTCTTTCAAAGTTTATTGGTTGACCATATATCCTACACATTTGCAATAATATTCTTAATCAAACATAAGCAAATTACACTTATAACTCTTAAATCTAGTTTTTCTCATTTGTTGTTTTTTCATGTTGAAAATGTTTTATTTCAGCATCTTTTGTAAAAACATTTGCTTTCATGTCAGCTTGTTAGAGGAAAACAAACATAGAAAAAGTAAGTAACACCATCAAACACAAAATATGACTAGGCATAGCAATGACGCGGGCCAGAGATGGATTTTGTCTCCTTCACCTCCGCATCCAACCAATTGAAAAAATCTACAATCACATTCCGTTATTTAATGGATGCAAAATTTAGACACTTATCTCCGCGTGCAACATGATACGAATCTCCCGTCTACACCCACATCATTCATATATATAAAGTTATAAGTTTAAACTCATATTTATTATAATTAATATTATAAAATAATAAATATTTGACGATAATAACATTTTAAAAAAATATTTTCTACAGAGATACGATTATAATTTTTAATATCTTTTTAAAAAAATATGTAGTATATTTAATATGTACATGTATATAAAATTTAAAAATTACAACAATATTACTAGCATAATATATTTGTATGTGAGGTAGATATCAATACATCAAACTCGTCCTGTCCACAAATTTAATTTCGGAAAAACTCGCATTCAATCAACGCGAATTTTTTCTGTCCAAATTAAGACGAATTTGAATAGATAACACTATATATGCAGTTTATATTGCAATCTATAAATATAACATAAAATTTTCATAATTAAAGAAATAATTATGATCGTTTTTTAATAACAACCAAACAAAAATATTACGAAAATTATTATAGCTTATAATTTTTCTTTAACCACTAACATCAATACATCCACACTTTCTTATACAAATATCTAATTTAGACTTTACAACTCTCTAAAACAAAAAGTCATGATATCATAAATTATATACAAAACTTAACATATTTTCTAAACAATATAATTTATTATAAATAATTAAAATTCACATATATATATATATATATGTGTGAACTTTAGTTATTTATGTATAATATTTATTTCTCTTTCAATTTCTTTTTTTTACAAATTAATTCAATTTCAACCACTTCTTGAAAATGTTTTAGTATTCGAGAATCTAATAGTATCGGACATCTCTCGGACACACAAACCTATTTTGGATAACTTGGCCTCAATAAATTCTAATTTTGTATGGGTACCACAATGAAAAATGTGGCATTATAGTAGCCTTATAAAGGAGATATTAGCCATAGACATAGTAATCAATCGTAAACGTAAGAGAGATGATAGCCATAGATATTAAGGGGTAGAGATGATGGCCAGATTCGGAAGGAAGGAAGAATCAAAAGTTTAATTAAAGATAAAAAAGTCCACTACAAAAATAGATATAATAAATAAAACTTTGAAAAAAAAGAGAAAAAGAACATTGCAGTCATGCACCGATATTTGCACGAGGTTAATAAATTGGCAGCTAGCACCATTTACAGCCGAGCGAGCCAAAGGCACCAAGCGGAGAGACTATCCTAATGTTGACAAAGATCTTGCGTAGTCCATAAAATTAGTGTGAAATCATGAATGGTCAAAACTCAAAATCCTTAATGCTTTTTATTTTACGGAAAAAATAATTACCATGTTTTTTATTCTTATTAGACTCTAGTATAAAAATAATTTCCACAAATAATGCATTTTTTCTCATATTACAAATAAAATATTTAATATTCCTCTTCGTGTAAAAAAAAATAAAATAATCAATTAAAATTGAAATGTTTGATAAGTGTTGTAAATATTAGAGAGTGTCATAAAACTTATTATTAGAAGATAAAAAATAAATTAAATAATATATTTTAATATAATTATTAAATTTTAATTTAATTAACAAATATTAAAATTGATCCCAACACTTTATAATTATGTATAAATTTATAATTTTATTTATCATTTTTTTGCATATAAATTATTTTTATACATGTGTCCAAAATCTAATTAAAAGTTCAAATCCAAACTAACAAAACAGTAGTTACAGAAGGTACCGGTCCAAAATTATTTTGGGCTTACAAAAACCAGCCCATATATCCACTTCCCTAAGAGATACGACTGTCAAAAGAGAGCTAACCCTAGCAGCTAAAGCCGAGCCGAGTGGAGCCCAAGTACGCGCGAATGAGCCATTGAATGCGGAAAATAACGGTTCAGAGGCCACACTCGTCTGATCCTCACTCTCAATTGTGGTGTGTGTGTCTTTCTTTCCATCTTCATATATTCATATAATCCCAAATCTCTCTCTCTCTAGGTTACCTTCTTCTTCTCTCAACCCTCGCTTAATTTCATTCTCTCTGCCAATTTTTCTTACTTCGATTTCCTCTGCTTATCAAAACTTTCCACTTTCCCTCTTACCACCGTCCACAATTTCAACGGTAATTCTCCATGTTTTTAATATCTTGTCTTTAGGGTTTCGTTATTCCAAGGTTAATGTGATTTCATTATAATTTCTTAATTTTAAATTGGAAATCTTTAATTTTTTTTTTAAATTTTTTTTTTTTTTTTTCTTTTTCTTTTTTCTTTTCAGGCCTGGTGTTAGTTAACCGTGTTGGATTACTGCGTATAAAATCTTTCAATGTGAGGTGTGGTAATGATTTATTTTTTGGCTGTGGGATTATTTATTGTTTAGGATTTAATTGATTATTTTTATTTTAGTATATTATTTTGTAAGTGTTGGAGAACTTAATGGTTTTATGGTAGTAGTGAGTTTAGCAATTTATCTGCTTCTTAAATTTTGTTGGTATTCTTGTATTCACGTCACATCGAATCTGTATTGGACTATGTATTTGGGAATTTCATCTTAGCATTGGGATAATTCTGGTACACTGAATTAGCCTATTTCATGTGAAAAATAGCGAACAAATGTACTTGCCTTGTCGAAATATGAAAATGTAGGTGATCTAAAAGGATAATAGTACTATAGTTGATTCACTTGATATTGTTTCTCAGACCTATTTTTTCAATAGCTTTTTTTCCTTGGTGTGTATTCTGAACTATTCAATTAGCTTACTGTTTAGATTTTGTGATGGCTGAGTTCCATGTTTGGTGCAATTTGATCTGGAATGGAATCACATTTTACTCCATTCCTTTTTGTTTTATATTTTCAATACACAGAATAAGTATTGAATGCAAATATGACATCATAAATATAGAAAATGAAGATAAATAGTTAGGTATAAGATAGGATTACAAACTTTAATCATTATGGCCATACAAAATTTTCCATTAAGCAGTTCTTATTCCTGTGACAATAGAGGTAAGAAAGGAATGGCAATTGTGTGCCAGACGTGATCATTTTTTGTTATCCCCTGGATTCTTATGCTAAATTGGTTTTTGTTCAAACTTGGAATTGGCTTAGTTGATAACTTTCCAAGGAAGGGATTTTACCAAGTGAAATTGCATGTTTTATTGAGAGAAAATGATGTTGAACTTCTTTGGACATATTGAGGCATGGACTTGGAGAATCATCTTATATATGTATCTTTATTTTTGGTGCTTGTTAGGTTGCTTATGGAGGAAAGAGGTTCATTAACAGTGAGCAGCCTGGTGTTCTGCTTCGTACTGGTGTAGTGTTTGACTCTATAATATTCCACCTTATATGCCAATGGCTTCTGATCAAAGAAGAAAGCGATTAAATGGGGCAAGCAAGGTTCGTTATGGTTCTCCAGAGCAACATAGGACTAAAAGAAATAATTTTGGACCAGTGCAAAGTGATTTATCCATGAAATCTCATGTTTCTGTTGAGTGGGATGCTAATCACCAAAGGGTTGTTGCCAAGCGGGAACAGATTGGCATCAGTTGGAGACAAATGAGACCATTTGCAAGTTTTGATCACGATGGACATGAAGTCTTGGCAGATGTGCTCGCCATACCTGAAGAAATTTTTGGCCTTGATAGTTTAAGTGAAGTGCTCTCCTATGCGGTAACAATATTGTTTTGTTGTTTTTTGCAGCTGAAAAAAGATACATTTTTTGACCAAGAGTATTTCTAAATTGTCTTTTGTGAAACATTTTTGGCAGGTTTGGGACACACAGCTATTGGATAGTGAGAGAAATTTTCTTATGCAGTTTCTTCCTGGTGACATAGAGCCACATCAAGTTGTGCATGAATTACTCTCTGGGGATAACTTTGACTTTGGAAACCCTTTCTTAAAATGGCAAGATGCTTTTCTTTTTATTTTCTCTATATAGACATGGGCTGCCTTATTTTGCATGTGTGGTTGATCTGATTGCATAGTCTGTGCGTGCATAAATATATGCTAGATGTGATTATTTCTTCGATTGAATGACTGACGAGGACTAATATTTATTGATATAATGTGATAATAGATTTACTTGGGTTGAGTTAACCAAATTTGCCAACTGCATATTTTATAACAGATCCTATTTATTGCATTTTGCAAAAGTTGATCTAGGTTTGATCATAAACTTCAATATGCTTTTAGTTTTGTTGTATTTCCTCAATTGTTAATTCTAAGGGACTTAATTTGGTTGTATTTACTTTTTCTGCTTCATTAGTTTATATTCGGGTTACATATGTTTTTTTAACCTTGTAAATAATCGAATTATTGTTTTGGTACTTAAACTAACTTTCTTTGGTTTTTATCATTTCAAAGTGTAAAATCATAAATTTTTGGATCATATTGCCATGCCACATATGTTAACTGCTTATGTTTTTAATGGAAGGTCACATGGTCATCTTAGGTGATACCTAATATAATATCTATTGTGTCTTGTTAGCATGTGACTCCCCTAAAAAAATTTCCTTGAGCCCTAAAATTAATGATAGACCAAAATCCAATATTTCAGATTTTAGAGGAATGAAATCCAAAGGAAAAACTTCACTGAGACTAAAATCAAACTTTGCTTGTTTTACAACAACTAAAAACAGTAACAGATTTTGTAGGCGTGAAAATATAAGATTTTTTTTTACAAGAACCTAAACAAAAATTGTCTTATTTCATATAGACTAAAAACATAGTTAACCATTTGTATTTTATGGGTTATGTTTATTTGATGATCATTTCTTTGATTGTTCATCAACAATGTTGTTAAGCATGGTTCCAGCTCTAGAGTCAATTCATAGAATTTTACGTATTCATGACTCTAGGTATCCAAATTGAGTTAACTCGCTGATATTATTGTTTTTGTGTAAACTTGGGCAGCCTCACATAAATTTGTACATCAACAATGATTTTTCCCCCCTCAGACATGCCTAAAACTACAGTGGTTCTGTATTTTAAGATTAACCCAGAATGCAACATAATGGTTTGGTTTTGTTTCCAATCAATTTCTCAATTATTTTCAATGGGTTCATAACATTATGGCATAGCATCTTTCCATTGTATAAAATGCCTCTAATCTCATCAAATTATTAATACAACATGAAATTAACTTTCCTGTAGTTTGTGGATCCTTCATGAAAATATTATCTTTTTAGACTTTAGAGCCACAAATAAATGGTAATATGCATTTGCAGGGGTGCTTCACTCTGTTCGGGTGATCTTCATCCAGATATGGTTGTTTCTCAGGAGCAACGTCTAAAGTCTGATAAAAGAGCATACTTCTCTCAACTACGTGGTTATCATAAGGAGTAAGTCATGGACAATTATTTTACTGTAGATTCTGATCTTGTTTCTTTTGGCATAATATTTAATATAACGTTGTCATTTTTCTTCTTGCAGTATGATTAGATTTCTAGTTAAGTTGAAGGAGAGGTGGGATGGCTGCCAAGATCCAGAAAAGGAAATTCTACCGAAGATTCTGAGGTTTGACATTTGGAAGACTGTTTATATATTGCAATTTGCACACACCCCACTCTTTCACACAGAAGTATTGTAGAGACAGATTTATTCCATACTTTTATGACAAGGAATCAAGGACGTATACTTCACCCATGCTTTCAATATTTAAACAGATAGTTATCCATTATGGAAAGAAAGCACCATTTGTATGAGCAGGGGGGGATAAGGCAACTGGAATGTATCATTGACAATCCATAATATTTTTTTGAAATAATATGGGGTCTCACATTGTTTCAAATCTGAGATGATATAAACCTGAAAATCTATTCAAGATGTATATCTGATGATATAGAAACAAAACCATTCTAGTTTTTGTTTGGCTAATGCCTTCATTATTAGTAGATTGAGGGTTGTGTAATGTGCATTTATCTATTGTATATATCTGCATTAAAAAAAACATTATGTCATAAGCATTTTGCTCTATGCAGATCAAAGAATTACACAGAGAAAGGAAGACTGTCAAAGTTGGATGAATTTAGAGATGATAATCATGATGGGAATATTACAGTGACATCTGAGTCGTATTCCTGGGGTGCAGAGGAGAAAGCATACGGTGACAACCAAATTTCCTCAATGCGACAGGGCAATGAACTTCAGAGAAGGTAAATATCACTGCTTTGGTTTATGTTGGGTAGCTTCTGTAAAGTTGCTTCATATATTTGTTTGTTCTGCTATGGCATCTCCAAGATGCAAGATCTTGAATTTGACTGCTGTTGTTAATCAAAAGTATTTATTGATTACTAAAATGAGTATCTATGACAAGTAGGTGCATAGCTAAATCCTGAGATGATTTGGTGCAAAATTGATAGAAACCTGGTATTTTATTAGAAAAGTGCAGGAATCGCAGGTGCGACGCTTTTTGCTCCCTATCCGTGTTTGACATTTGCGGTGAATGCAGCTGAGTAGCCCTTTCATATATTAGAAAAATACTTGTCTAATAAATAAAAAAACTGAAACAGAAAAGAAAATTATTTATAATTTTATATACTTAAAAATATTTTAATATAACTTAATAGAAATTACTAGTATTAATTATTAAAAAATATATTAGAAAAGTAAATTCCCACTAAACTGCTATCCCAGTTTTAAAGTCGGTCACTTTGCGGCGCTTATGAAACACAAATATTGATACAGACACGACACTGACATGGCGATGCTGGTGATAATTTGAGAAAATTAATTAATTGAATATAACCAATGTGTCTGTGTTGGAGTGATGCGTCTTTGGTCAGCCTTTACTGTTTCAGTGGTTATCTAACTGTTTATAGAATGATGTTTGACAGGGTGCTCGGCAAAAACTTCAATAAAGGTAATCCAAGAAATATGATGACCTCTTCAGATTTTATGCTTAATGTGGGAGGAAGACCCAAGAAAGGAGGTAAACTATACAAGCTGAACAGTCATGCTAGTGATGGTGACCAATATATGTCATATATCAAGGTTTGACAATCCGTCTTGAATCTCTGAATAATACTGAATTTGTAGTGTTAAGGGTTAGTTATGTCATTAGCGCTCCTGTAAGTAATTAGAAGGACAACAGAGTTGGTTCTCCATTATGTAAAATAATCATATTGAAAAGTCTTTAAACTTCAAGGAACATATTGAAAAGTGATTAAGTTTTTAAAAACTGGTTTGTTCTTCTGTTCTCTTAATTCTTATTTGATAGGATTTTAATGTGATTTATGTTAATTCTGTATAACGCAGCTCCTGTAAGTGTAATTAGAAGGACAACAAAGTTGGTTCTCCATTATGTAAAATAATCATATTGAAAAGTCTTTAAACTTCAAGGAACATATTGAAAAGTGATTAAGTTTTTAAAAACTGGTTTGTTCTTCTGTTCTCTTTATTCTTATTTGATAGGATTTTAATGTGATTTATGTTAATTCTGTATAACGCAGTTCTAATATAGAATACAAATAATATTATATGGTGGTTTTTTATTTTATTTTTTATTTTATGATGAGACAACTAAGCAAACTTTTGCATTTTTTACTGCACAGTTATTAGTATATCTAAGGCATATGCTGACTATGTCCTATGTTTCAGATTAGCAAAAAGCAGCACGAACTTGTTAAGAGTTTGAAGTTATCATGTAAAAGTATACCGGCTAGGTCTCTCAACTGTGTTTTGGGTGACCTCGATAACTTCCATGTGCAACCATACAAATTATTTATCAAAGAAGAACAGAAGAACTTGCATGAGCATTGGTTAGTGCAACGTCGAGGGCTACCTTTGTCATGTTGTTATCGTATGGTACAGTACATTTGAAATTTATTTATCATTAGTGCTTACTTGAAGATATTTTATTTGTATAGGTTACATTTGGTGAAGAAACACCTCCCTGCAGCATATGCAAACCGGACAGAGAGACTGATGCAGAAACATGCAGTGAGAAATTCTCTGTTGCTTGAGATGAAAGATAAATCAAATGTACCGATAGAGGTTTGTAGTGTTGTCTTCTTTTCTGAAGAACCATTTCAATTTCCCAGCAGTGAGCTAGCTTACATACTTTGTATCAGTGTATATGTTTCTTGAATCTGACCAGATACTTAGCACCTTGGATCTAGTAGCATAGTAATGGACATTATTGTTAATAGTTTTGTTAAAACCTTTTCCTTTAATAATTTGTGATACAGGATGAGGATATTTTGAGCACAGGGGTCCAGACTCAGGACCAGGAGGATGGTGGTGTTAATAGCCAGTCTTGTTTGGAAGATGATGAAGATTCTATTGCTGAAGTACCAGAGAACCAGTCTCTCCATAATTCTTATCACAGCGATGATGGGGATGATGAGCTCCACCCCTTGCATATAGATTTGGAAAAAGATATTTTATCAAACGAAGATGATGCTTCACATAACAAAACTGAACATTCAAGGATTATGAAATGTGAGGATGATACCATTGGTGAAGGAGCTTCTTTCTCGCCTGATGAAGATTCTATTGCTAGATTCCAAGAGAACTCGCCCCTCTGCAATTCTTATCATACCGGCGACGATGAGCTGCACCTGTTGCATATAGATTTGGAAAAAAATATTTTATCGAAAGGAGATGATGCTTTGCAGAACAAAACTGAGCATTCAAGGATTATGAACTCTCAGGATGATCCTATCGATGAAGGAGCTTTCTCCTCTGATGAAGATGCTATTGCTAGATTCCCAGAGAATCTGTCCGTCCATAAATCCTATCACAGTGGCAATGAGGAGCTCCACCACTTGCATATAGATTTGGGAAAAAATATATCAGCAAAAGGAAACGATGCTTCACAGAATAAAATTGAGCATACAAGGGTTATGAACTCTCAGGATGATTCCATTAGTGAAGATGCTCCTTTCTCGTCTGATGGTCATGCCTGGCCAGTAGTTGAAATGTCACATTCTTACTATGATTCTGCTGTGACCCATGATTACACAACAGATGGGTTATCTCTGGTAAGTTCTCAAATTAATGAAGATAACCAAACCCAAATAATTGGTCCAGAATCTAATTTACATCAAGAAGAGACTGGTAAGGGATTGTTACATAGGCAGTCTGACGATGGTCCCTTCGGCTCTTACCAAAGCCAGGATCAAATTGGCTTGATTCAGTCTCTCATCAAGGATAAGGAGGTTAACTCCTATCATCATGAACAAAAAAGAGCTGGGTTAAGTTTCCCTGCTTCAAACAATGTTCCAATGGGGGATGGCCAATATTCTAGTCATTTTAAGGAGTCATTGCAAACATCGGATCAAGGTCAGAGGCAAGGTGGTAACGTTTATGTGCCAGAAAACATATCAGGTAAAATTTATTCTGATGCAGGAAGATACTTAATCCCTGGGCAAGATCCGTTATCTGTAGGAAATACTACAGGTTGGGCTGTTAGCACCCCTCGCATGGTAGCACCCTCTCAATCGCATGTAAATACCGGAGCTTTCATTGGTCAGCCTTGGTTTGCAACAGACCATCATGTTCAGGGTGCCTGGAATGGATCTGGCAATGGGAGTCTATCTAGTCAGAGTCTCGGCACTGGAGGGAACTCTGATCAAAGCTTGTTTAGTGTTCTATCTCAATGTAGCCATATACGTTCGGGTAGCTCTTATGAGCCAATTAGACACACAGACCAGTTCCTTTCACCCGGAAACTATGGAGTAGTAGATGCAGGTACACATAGGATCAACGCTGTTGTACCGCCATCTTCTCATCCACTAGACTATTTCAGCGGACGTGATGCACCTGGTGCTCTGGTGCCTGATGATATGACATGGATAAGCTTGCCTCCTCAGAATCCTGCTTTAAATGATCAAATGGGAAACTCATACTTGAGGTCATGGAACCGGTAAAATATGTTTTTACCTAATTTAGCATAGTTAGTTTGTGCTTGAAGCACAATCCACAGAAGGGATACACATCCTGAGATAAGATAGGTTTATGTAAATAACTATACCATGGCCAACTCCAACACCATGTAAATATCTAAATCTTAGATGTGATGGAAAGAAAATGCAGGGGATGGGTGTAAGCTTAAGAATTTCATGTTGATAGGAAGTTAGATATTTCATTCTTAATTTTTTGTTTTATGTGTTTCTAGAGAGAGATTCTTTAATAATTTGAAAGGTATCAAATGCTGAAAGCAGGTGCCTCTTTTTGAGCTATACTTTGTTCTTTTCCATAATTTATGTTTGTATTGTTGAAACAGGTCTTATTCAGGTATGGTTAGAAACTCATGAAAGGTATTAATGATAATTTATAAACATTATAAATCATTTTATATTATAAACTCTTCCAAACACTTGCTATAAAATAAGATTTATTTGTCAATTAGTTTATCAATATTTACTTACTACTGTTGTATGTTATAAGCACATAATTTTTTTTTTAAATCTTCATTTGTTCTCGTTGATAAAATGTTTGTTTTCTGAAGAATGTTTTTTTACAATATTTTGTTGATGAAAACAATTGTTTTCTGAATTACTTGAAAAGCTGTGTCTTTTGATATTTAACCGCAATGCTTTATACACAAGCCATTAAATACTGGGACATAGTGGCTCATAAGTGATGCAAGTATAACCTACGTGAAGTTACTAGAGAAGGTATCTCAATTATTATATTCCACTTTCACAAACGGGAGGAGCTGGCGGTCATTTGCAGCGTTGGTTTTTTCACAACCACACATCGCATTAAAGATAGTAAATCTGGAGAGACCTTATGAATTTTGTTCCAACAATAATAACGTACCAAAAACAACGTGCTAAATTTAGGCCAATTTTTTTTATTGACAACAAAAAGTTAAGTAATTTATTCCTTCAACTTTGTAAGATGTCAATTTAATCTCTTAATGAATATTATCAATGTAGGATCCCCTTTATTACAGTTATTTTTGGAAAATACTCACTTTTTTAAATGAATAATAATGTTTAAGAATTTTTCATGTCTGTATCTTACAGCTGAAAAAATAGAAATCTAAAATTATCTATTGTTTTTAGTAATTTTCAAAAAAAATGTTTTTTATAAATGATACTTTAAAAAAAAAAATTGTTACAACAAATAAACATTAACGACTCTTCAATTTCAAAATATTTTTTATAATCTGCAATAAACACCTCTTTAGTTTTGTTTTATAAAGATTTGGTATCATAATTTAAAAAATTTATATGTCTTAAAGCATTAAGAGACTATTGAAAACAATAATATATAATTTATTGTTTTTAATAAATACTTTTTAAATAGATATTTTGATGGAGGAGCAGTTGATCGACGTTATTCAATTAAAGATATTAAATTATTTATCAAACTATTTTTACAATATTAAATAATATCATGAAACAATCTAGTAATATGTAGAGACATTACCTTTTAAATAATAATCTTAATTTAGACAACATAATAATATCATGAAACTCTAACTAAAAATGAAAACACCTTTTGAGTTGAATAAATCCAAATTCAGTTTTGTTTTGTATTTACCGTTGATAGTGATGAAATGATGAACAATCGCTTCGCCATCTGAACGAGAAATCCAACCCGCGAAGAATCCAAAGTTTCATTAAACGCATGCGTTGTGATCAACTTTCACCTTTCATCACTCTTTTTAATGCCTTTTCTTGAATCCTTTGTTTCATATAGCCTATAACCATTACCCTTTATCCATTTACCTCACAAAAACTTTTCCTTTCTTGATTTTGCATTTTTTTTGAATTGTGCTGCTGAAACTACTTAAAAGGTTAGCTTGAAATAAAAAATGGCACAATCTCAGGGACCGGATCCGCACAAGAGTGAAGTTATCCGTTTAGAGCGTGAATCTGTCATTCCAATTCTCAAGCCTAGACTCGTCATGACCTTGGCAAATCTTATTGGTATATTTATTTTTTCTGAAAAATTATGTATTTTTCTCTAATTTATCCATTTGGAAATTCGGATTGGTATATTGTCATTCATAGAACCACGTTTGTGGTGGTATACTGTTTTGCAATTTGTGGTTGCTGTTGTTGTATTGTGGTTAATGATTGTCATTGAATGAAAGAAACAATGTTGGATTGCAAGATGTGTTTTGCATTTCTCTCACCTTTTAAAACAAAATTGGCATGAAGTTTCTAGAAATTTTCAACCATTTATAGTGTGATTTAATTTTTGAATGCTGTTCTGGAGTTTTCTTGTCTTCCCAATATAGATGAATATAAAGGGTTTTGTAAAAAACGGTCTGTGAGTGCCATCTGGGTTGCAACATCATGGGTTTTGATGTCTCTGCAACAGCAATTGAGGCTGCATTAGCGGCATTTGAATTTAGTTTTCCACAATATCCCTTTAAAACCTTATTTATCAGCAGTTTATCCCTTTTTCTTTAACACAGTGCTGTTATTTTATTGTGCTTTGAGTCTTTTGGGTATTATATGCAGAGCATAGTTCCGACCGGGCGGAGTTTTTGAAGCTCTCGAAGAGGGTAGAGTACACAATTCGAGCTTGGTACCTTCTACAATTTGAGGATTTGATGGTACTATTCAGTGCTTGATATTTTTGATTTATAGCATATATATATATATATATATATATATACACGCTGAGATTGTGGAGAGACTGATTCCTTTATGCCTTCAGCAACTCTACTCCCTCTTTGATCCTGTGCACGGGGCACAGAAGTTGGAACAACAGAAGCTAGCTTCTGAAGAAATTGATGTACTTGAACAGAATTTCTTGACATACCTATTTCAGGTACTGTCTCCAGTTTATGCATTGTGAATGTACAATTCTCTTGGGGGAATCTTGTCAGTATAACGTAGACTTGAAAACTTATCTAAGATTATGTGTTAATATAAAGGAGTAATCTGTTAGAAAGTCGTGTAAAGTTGAGAGAAAACAAATGTCTCTGCTAAAGATGGTTTTGGATATTTTAGTAACAACTAAAGTCTTATTTACACATCATACTCCTTATGTTCCATAATAACTATAATATTTGCTAAACGAATTTGTCTCAAAAAGTGTCCCATTTAGTTTCAAATGTAATTTTTTTCAATTGTACCCTCTAATTATTATGCACATCACCCCCTCAAGTTATTATTCTCCACTTTGCATTTATGATAATGAGAATACACCAATGGTTAATAAGGAAGATTTAATAAAATCATCATTTTCTTTCTTCCATTTGTTATTTTTTCTTAATCTGTATAAAATGATTAAATGCGATAGTTATTATCAGATGGAGGGATTACCTTGGATTAAAATAAAAAGGCTAACCTGATAACTTCAACATAAAATAATGGAGGTGGATTGAAATGAAGTATCATTACATGTATCTTGCAGGTAATGGAAAAAAGCAACTTCAAGATAGTGACTGATGAGGAGATTGAGGTTGCACATTCAGGCCAGTATCTTCTAAATCTTCCCATCACTGTTGATGAATCTAAGGTTTGACCATAATATATGTTCCTTTAATGCCACTGTTACTTGGGATGCTTGATTTTGTTGCTAACAGTTGTCGATTGTTTTATTTGGCTAATGAAAGCTTGACAAGACACTCTTGAAGAAATATTTTGCAGAGCATCATTGTGATAACCTTCCAGATTTCTCTGATAAGGTATGACTTTGAATCTAGTGTAGGTGACTTTTACCTATCAAGGATTTCCTGGTTTCATATTTTGGTGTTCAGTATTCAAGAAAACTGTATGAAACTCCTGAATTATGCTTAATTATTGCCTATCTCATTGGAATTTGATTTCTTTTGATTTATAGGATGGTGTTTAAATTTGTTCTATGGTCTGTTGGTTTTTTTCTTTTTGACTCATTAAAACATCTTTATAGATTCATTATTGGAAATCAGAATCTTTGTTGTGTGCAATTAATTCACTGAATATTGGTTTTTGGGGAAAGATCTTGTTTATTAAAACAGCTGGGAAAGAGGGTTTGATGATGCCTTTTCACCGGTTCTTTCTTCGTCGTATTTACTTTTTTCCTGACCATTGTTTTTTAATTAAAAAAACTATCCACTATTTTACTTGTTTCTATATCTTTTTTTTTGTCACGACGTTGGCATGGATGTTTGAACTATTTATTATCCAAAAGTTGAACCTTTGACTAGTATCCTACTTCAAGTGGTTTATAATAATATATTGAAGTATTTGCAATTGATCCTTGATGGAGAGATTCACAATCCTACAAATGGTGTAGTTATTTTACATGCACTGAAGTTTGGCAGCAGAACATGAAACATGTTGATTGATATGTTATGGTAGTCATCCACTCAGTAACTGGTTCACAATTATGATTATTTGAATTCTTTTTATGCATTAGATCAGAAAATATGTAACTCCTCGAACAGAGGAAAATAAATTTTGTTCCTCAAACTTAAGTCCTTATTGTGAAACAACGAGCTAATACATCTTATTATTTTAGTATGTTATCTTTCGGCGAGGCATTGGAATTGACCGAACAACCGATTATTTTGTCATGGAGAAAGTGGACATGCTGATTGGAAGATTTTGGGCTTATCTGTTAAGAATAACTAAGTAAGCAAACTCCTTGACTGGAAAGTTAATGTGATAGTCGATGCTAATGATTAATCCATTATGATAAGTCAATATATTGATTACTATATCAGTTTGTCTCAGTAAAACCGATAAAAGATCAATATAACATAATTTCATGTTTGCATCAATCAAAGTCAATAATATCATAAGCTTCATATGTGCTGCCAGTAAAAGACGATATCATGAAATCTATGCATGTGAATGTACCACAGTATAAACAACATGTTTCTTGAGCCTTTTTTTTTCCTCTTTCCAGAAACCATTTTAAAACTGTGGTTCTTACAGGTTGGAAAAGGTTTTGTCAAGAAGGGCAAAAAGGTTTAGTAAGAAGGATTCAGATGGCAATGAAATTGTCCGTGAAGCAAACGGGGATGGCTTTTATGTGGAACGGATACGTCTTGAAAATATGCAACTAAGGTCTTATTGCATTTGTTGTGTGTGGGCGTGCACACATTTTTGTTGCTGCTACTGTTTCTGTAACGGTCACTAATGAGATTGTTTGTTGCAATTTCCAGCTCCCGTAATTTACTTGGCCAGACCTTGATCCAAGAACCGACTTTTGATAGGATAATTGTTGTATACAGGTAGATCTTCCTTTCATCTCAAACATGTATCGAAAAATTGAAATCTAAGAAGGATATTGTTTTCAGGAGAGCCAGTACCAAATCTAACGCAGAACGAGGAATCTTTGTGAAGCATTTTAAAAACATTCCAATGGCTGACATGGAAATAGTTCTTGTGAGTTTTGTCATTTGTTGAATATATAAAAAATTTCCAATTTTTTTACTTGATAGCTTTTTCATTAACAAAACACAATTGATAACTTTGGTTAAACAATTCTTACTTGGCAGCCAGAAAAGAAAAACCCCGGATTAACTCCAATGGATTGGGTCAAGTTTCTTGCATCAGCAATAGTTGGACTGGTCAGTTTTTTTCAACCTAAATTTGATATTTATATTTTGTTTTCATCGTCCTGAGCTAATGCATTTAATATTCTCTGTAGGTTGCTGTATTTAGTTCACTCGAAATGCCTTCAGCTGATTGGTGGGTCATATTTGCCGTTCTTTCCACAGTAATTGGTTATATTGTTAAGACATATTTCACGTAAGTATCTCATAATCGCTATTATTCGTTGAAAATATATAGTACTACCTCCGTCCTTTATTATAAGCACGCATTTCCTTTTTCATTCTTGCTAAAAATAGTTGGTAGGATAGTTAATGTGTTTATTTTGTGTTAATGTTCCTAAAATAATGTTTGTATTTGAATATATTAAACTTGATTTCATATTCCAAGAAAAATTAGTAGTATTAACCAAGACAAATTAGTACTATTAATAAGGGGTATGTTTAGGAAAAAATAATAAATGGACCTAGTAAATTGAAAATGTGTTTATATATTTAGGGACAATTTTTTTTCTCAAATGGTGCTTATAATTAGGGATAGAGGTAGTATGTAATGATTATTGTGAAAACTATATACATTTCAAAACTAGATCAAATTTTAATATGTATTAATCTAAAAAAATATTTCTAGGCATTGGTTTATTTAATTGTTGTAATTTTGTTAAATAATTTCTACTAGTAATTCTTTGTTGGACTAGTCTCTACTTAGTAGTTAAGTTGCTCGTTGAATGTTGTTTGCAATGTCAATTGCCACACTCCACAAGTCTGTGGTATGTTTATAAGTAAATGCATACTATTTTTTTTTTCTCTCCATAGGTTCCAACAAAACTTGGCTCAATACCAAAATTTGATTACACAGTCAATGTACGACAAACAACTCGACAGTGGAAAGGGTACACTTCTCCATTTGTGTGACGACGTCATTCAACAAGAAGTAATTTACGATGAATTTAAGCAATAATTTTTGTATGTAACGATGAATTCACCAGCCAATTATCTAATCTAACAGCGACTAATCTGAAATTCTTCTAGGTCAAAGAGGTGATACTTTCATTCTTCATTCTAATGGAACAGGGTAAAGCTACAAGACAGGTTTGTACATAAACACAAGTTTCTAATAATCTTGTTTTTGTTCTTTTTGCTGCCATTTTTAGTTTAGAAATTTTAATTTTTTACTTACGGAAACAAGTTACTTTTTGTGTAACTTAAGTACTTATAATTAGCTATTTGGTAATGTAAATCAGGATCTTGATCACTGGTGTGAAGAACTAATCAAAGAAGAGTTTGGGGAGGAATGTAATTTTGATGTGGATGATGCGGTTGGGAAATTAGAGAAATTGGGTATTGTCAATCGGGTGAGATTCCCCAAAATTCTCTCATTCTAATCTAAGAAATGATTGTATATCTATGGTAAAATATTTAATACTGCATTTATTTTTAAAAGAAAACTAGGCATCTTTTCCATTTCCATTTCTTTTTTATCTCTCTATTATCCAAGTCTTACAAGCACTACTCAAGGTGATATCTAGTTGATGTGAGACTCTCAACCCCCTCTTCACGCTCAAGATCAGATATTTGAAGTGTGGATTAAAGAGATCTCACCGAAAATAAATGTTTTCTCGAACCAAATGAACACAAAAAAAATATTTTTTGTGAAAATTTTGATTTGTTTGTTGACCGGTGATTGATGTTGGATTTCAGGATTCTATTGGTCGATATCAATGTGTTGGACTAAAACGGGCTAATGAGATCATTGGCACCACCACCGAAGAGCTTGTGCTCAAGGCGAGACAGGGAAACATGACTACTTAATGCTGTTTAGCAGTCTTATGTACATGCTAGTGTTGGTTAATAATGATAATCTTGAAATTAGTGGTTACAATTTTTCTTTTAAGAAAGGCTAGATTGATGTCTCGTCTCTTGAATGGAAGAAGTTGGTTACATTTCTGCTTTTAGCTTCGTGTATAATTGGTTTCACTTTTCCATAGTGTAAAATTGATTTCAAAAGTGTAGAATTTATTGTCACTTGTTTTTTTAGTAGAGGTGATTTTGTTTTCACAATTAATTCTTCAAATTAAAATTTAGAGCTTTTGTATATATAATTGATTTTTGGCCTCAAATTTATGTTTAATTCACTTTTATATATAATGCATCTAGAGATAAGACACTTTACTTTTCAATCCATTTTTAGCTTGAGTCGAGTTTACAAAATCAAATAATTCGAAATTAATATTTCTCATTGCAAATCAAACACATTCGACATCTATATTTGTCATTTATTTATTCATTATTATTTTTTGTAATTTGTTTTTTCAATTTTTCTGTATTATAAGTGTGTTTAATTATGATGTATCAATTAATCTTGTTCAAGTTTTTATATGTAATATAGTTCAAAAATTAACAGCAAGAAAGTTTTAATTTTTAGTTTGAATTTTACACAATTTTTACGGGTCTATCTTTTACAACAATCTTGCATGAAGGAGACTTAAGGATGAAGATAAATCAAACTCTACATTATCTTTGTTCCAATAATAAAATTATAATAAAACTTTTCTAAACATGATTGTGTGATTATAAAGATTAGTAGTATTCAAATAATTTCAAATATATATAGTTTTCCAATTAAAAATATTGAATGTTTAAAAGAATAAAAAACTAAGGATGTGTGTTGTTCAAAGGAGAAATAAAAAAGAGAGAAAGAGTGTGAAAAGAAAGAAATAGAGTAAATTTAATGGGTTGTTTGATATAATCGAAAGAGAGAGAAATTTAGTTTTCTCTTTTTTGTTTGGTTTAATAAAAATTAAGAATAGAGAATTACAATTTATTTTGAAAACACTAAAATATCTTTATACTTAAAACTAAAAAAATATTTTTGTTTTGTTTGTATTTTATTTTTTATCAAAATTAATTATTATTTTATTATAATTTAACTAAAGGATTATATTATTTAATTAAGTTATTTTTCAATTTGATTTAAGTAATACATTTCTATTAGTTGTTTTAACATAACTTAACATAGCATAAATATATGTATTATATTTTATTATAACAACCACCGTGTTTTTTTTATTAAGGGACGTTACGTTCACATAGAAATAAATAAATATATAGAAACTAAATTCAATTCATAAAAAGGCACATAATTGAAGTTGCTAAACAAATATATGAATATTCACGTTAAAAAAGTCTTCCACTATAAGGGCATAAATAAAATAGGATAAAAAAGCAACCTCTTCTCTTCCCTTTCTTCGTTGATGAGTAAGATTCTAAAAAGGTGTGGGTCCCATCAGTCTTTAGTCTTACTTTTCTAATTCTATGACAACCAAAACAAGAGAAATTTAGGGGTTTTCTTTTAATATTTTTTTTAAAAAATTACCAATCTATTCTCTTTCGAAAAATATATATCAATATACTTTTTTTTCTTTTATCTCTTACAAGTCGTTTTTAAAAATGCATTTGTAAAGACAACTTTTTTAAGTTTTTTTTAATTAAAATTTTAATATATTTTTTAATATATATATATATAATTAATATAATTCATACAAATACATAAACATAAATTTTAAATTACATAAATTGACTAGAGAAGTTTGTTAGTAATATATAATAAAAAGAAATAAATTAATATTTTAATATATTAGATCGATAAAGGTTATATGAACAATTTTTGATAGCGAGATGTATCGCAAAATTTCATATTATTTTATAATATGCAAAAATAAAATTAATTGAAAAAATATTAAAAAAATACGAACTATGTCGATTATCTAGTTATACTTAAAAATATTGTCCAAATGTCACAGACAACTATAGTCAATTTGTGTAATTTAAAATTTGTATTTATGTATTTTTATGAATAATATTAACTATATATATATATATATATTTATTTTTTTAATTTAAAAAAAATTTACTTTTTTTTTTGAAAAATAGTTTAAGGAGCCTTTATAAACACGGACTTCTTTAAAGAAGTCGCTATTTGCAAATGCAACTTGTAATAGAAAGAAAAAAGATATATTGATATATAATTTTAAAAAAGAAATAAATTGATAATTGATTTTAAAAAATAAATTATTGACAAAAAATCCCAGAAATTTATCTCTCTCCGGTTTCTCTCTTCTCTTACTCTCTCTACCTTATTTCTCTTGAAACAAAGAGAGCCTAAGGCATCTACTTAAGTGTATATTAATTTTAATGATAAAATGTTGTAAAATACACATTTTAATATATTTATTTTATTTTACTAACCTTTACCTAAAAAAAATAGAATGAGATTTATCTACCAAGCGCCTAAAAGTTTATATATTTTTAAGGGTATTTCTGGAAAAATAATAAAATAATATTAAGAAAGGAAAAGGAAAAACAGCACCGCATAATATTCTTCAACGATTTTTTTACTTTTTATTTTTTATTAAACCAACTATTTCTTTTAAAATTACGAGTAGTCCTACGGATTTTCCTTTTCATTATTGCTTATTTGAATTTATTTATTAAATTACTCTATTTTCAAAATTATGTATTAAAATGTTTTTATTTTTATTTTTTAATTATAAGTCGTTTTTATAAATGGTGACTTCTTTAATGATGTCCGTATTTATAAAGACGACTTTCTTAAGAAATTCTTTTAATATTTTCCTTCAAATTAATATATATATATATAATTCATACAAAAAAAATATAAAATTTAAATTATATAGATTAATTAGAGTTGTCTTTAATATTTAGACAATGATTTTGAGTATAACTAGTTAACCAACATATTCCGTATTTTTTGGGTACATTTTCTCTAATGTCTATTTTAGTTCTATTACAAGTAGGTCTTTGAATGACATTTTTTAATCATCCGCAATTCAAAATATTGTTCAAATGCATAGAATTAAAAAAGATCATTTAAATAGTATCCATATTATAACTGAAATGAATATTAGAGAAAAAATGTGAACTATATCGATTAACTGGTCATACTCAAAAACATTGTCCAAATACTATAACTAAACGAATTATATTTCATATATATGTGTGTGTGAGTGTATGTTAATTTGAAAAAAAAAATAAAAAAAAAAAGAATTTTGAAAAATTCTCAAGTAAGTCGCACTTATAAATTCGAACTTTCTTAAAGAATTCGCCATTCACAAAAGCGACTTTTAATTAATAAAAAAAAATTAATATATAATTTTTAAAAGGAGTATTTTAATAAAAAAAAATTTAAAATTGCGTTCTTAAAAAAAAACTGAATCCTACTCTACATATTTCTAAGCCAAAATTTTATAAAGTATGATAATATAGTTGAATGAAATAAGAAAATAAAAGGCTATTTATTTGCCCAACACATATCAATATATCAATATTTGACAACTATTTAATGTGACTCACAAGTCTTATGCATATGATACTAATTATTTTTAAATTATATTGGATGAAAAGGGAATGTTCGACAATATATAAGTGGCATGATTTATATGTCAATGTCATAAATTTTTTAGTAAAAATATAGTTTAGTCGTCCTTAAGTCATAATTCAACGGACAAATATTGATATTAGTAGGTTAAAAGTCTTGTTCCGAGTTTAAATTTGGGGCATCGCAATTATGTAAGTTGATTATGATAGAATTTATCATTTTCTAAAAAGAAAAAAAAATGGTTCAATTCAATTATATAATTGCTCTTAACCCAATATATCGATTCCTCATACTCTCTTTACAACCCAATACTAGTATGAGAGATAATGATTTAGATCCAAAAAAAAATTGTTATAGACAAAATACCTTTCGTTTGAGAGATATCAATCACACTTGAAAGAGATTGTTAGTGTGTCAAAAATAAAAGAGTCTTAAAATAAATAAATGAAATAAATGTTGAACAACATTTAAATGATGATATTTAAATACTTAATATTTTAAGAGAATATGGATTATGCATCTACAGTATAATTACTCTTATGTCAATATTAATAATTATCAACTCCACATATATAACTACTCACTCTCTCCATTTTCCTTTACCACTTCCTTTATCCTCGAAGCTATCTTTTTTCTTTCCCTCTAATCTCCCAACAGATAGTCTTAGAATTTCGACAATGCAACAACCTCAAAGAAGTGTCTAAAACGAATCTCATATGTACACATTATTCTTTTATATTTTTTAAATATTAATATTCACTCAGTCTTAAATTTCAGAAAAAAGTCAATTCATGCTTACTAAAAAAAACCATTTATCTTATTTAATATCCTCAAATTTATCACAAAAAATAATAATCGTTTCCTGAATTTCCCTAAAATGTAATAGCCTTTTTATATTACTATACATCATAGTCCATTCAATATTTCTAAAGAAGAATGGTGCGACTTCTTTATTTATTGAAGCTGGAACTAAACAGCTTCAAAGGAAGTAGTAAAAACCATTTTTTAAAAAGAAAAACTACAAAAATAAATAGTATAAATATATTTTTGGAACAGCATAATTAAATAAGGTAAAAGTTTGTTAACTTTTTCTTATAATTTGAGATTAAAAAAATGAGATATTTTTCTTATAGTTTGAGACAAATGGAGTATCTAATACAAAATTAATCTCTCTAATCCAACACCTTTTAAAAATTTACTAAATTGATTCTATAAATAATTACACATCATTACATTTTTAATATATTTAACCTTAATTATATATAAGATTTTATTGACTAAATGACATAAATTAAGAAATTTGATTATAACATTAAATTTATTGATGATTTAAATTATTTAGGTCAGATGTACAATGAAAATGGACAATGAAAAAATCTCAAGAGTTCTATACTTAGGTCAGATGTAGTAACAAATAACTCATTTATAATTGTAAAATCATATCCACATAAATGAAAAGAGATAACGTTTGTTATAGTACCCTTTTAAATAGACAACTTAAAATCCTCTTTCATTTCTCAAAAAAGTGAAGGACTCCATTGAGAGCGATAAATACACATTAAATATTAATGGGGCTCACTTTTTATTTTTAAAATAAATCCCACCAATTTCATAATTTTGTATATGTCTAAATTCTTTATTTCTTTTGGAACAGAAGAGGGCATGCAAAATGTTGAAATTAGTGTCTATTTAATATTATCATTAAATAGTGAAAGCACCCTCTGGTGGATGATGGTTCACTAATTAATAAAAAATATTATTCATTTTGTGTCATAATGAGTGGATTAGGCTCGACAATCTCCTTATTCAACTTGAGTTATTGCACAAAGCTTCAAAATTACTAGAAGCTCAAATTATTTTTTACTTATATAAATAATACGACATTGTTTTCTTCTCATAGTTTTTTCTTTCATTTATGTTTTTTTCTTCTTCCATTTCTCTCTAAATAGTTAGGAGATTAATATTAATTTAAAATTATATTTAAATATTATTTATAATTTACAATTTACTTATCTTGATGAATTAAATAAAAAAGTTTAAATTTTTGATATTCCATTCAATAAACATATAATATTTAAAAATAATTTATAATTATTAAAATTATATATTTTTATTACGGATTTAATTTTTTAGATTCAAATAGAACTTCTAAAAACATTAAAACAACTCTAAAATGAATTATTTTAGCTATTAAAAAATGTGAATAAAAATAAGTGAGGATAACAGTTGTATTAAATTAGACTAGTCAAGGGGAGAACTTATATTTGTATTTATTTATAAAATTTTCAGCTGACAAAAATTATATAAAATTTTCATCATCAAAATAGTTTGGCATTTTAGTTAGCATGACCCTTTTAGTAATCAATGTGTGCTTTTTCCTTGGAAAATGTGGTTCAAACCCTACTTGGGCAATGTATATTTGTTTTCGTATATTTTCTTCTTACTCACTGTTGAAAATTAATTAGTTATCAGTTTCAATTAAATAGCAGAGAAAAACTTTAGGAGAAAAAATATATATAGTACTACGTTAAATTTTTAAAACAGTTTAATGAAAAAAGAGTTAGATGCTATCAAAATAAAGTGTTAGAAACAAAGGTAAAACTAAGGCAGAATAATTCTTTATTCAATCATTTATAAACAAAAATAATACTACCTCTGTCCTTAATTCTAATAACTTAATAAGCAACCTTTGAAAAAAACATTATTTTTAAATATAAACACTCTTTTAATTTACTAAGTGCATTTATTATTATTTTTCTAAACATACCCCTTATTTATACTATTAATTTATTTTGAAATATAAAAAGTCAAATTTAACCATTCAAATGTAAAAATTATTTTAAAAACATTAACACATAAGATATACATATTAATTACGTACTAAATTTTCTTAATAAGAGTGAAAAATTCTTAATAAAAGGGAAATACACAAGGGAGGCTGTATATTATTGAGCGTTTGAAGAGTTGCATTCCATTTTCCTTCTGTAAATACCATGTTTCTGTCCCTGCTTTCCATTTACATGTTGGAATAAAAAAAAAATAATTCGAGAATATCCTATTGTACCCACAAGATCATTAATTGCTCCAAAGTTTTACACCAATATGTGACAGCTACATTCACACATTTCGGTAGATTTGGACAAAGAAGTGATTCACAATTTTGGCATTTCTTTTGTACAAACACTGATCTCAAACCAAACATTTTTTAAGAATAATAACAACAATTGCTTCGTCACCACGTAATTAATAAATTTTACATCTTTCCATAGTTCCCATGTGGTCACATAAAAAAAATAACCCTCCAAATATGTCAAAAAAATCATAATGGCACATACCATTTTGCATCCAGTAATTACTCCACCTACATTCTTTATATGGTGTCAAAAAATTAATAAAATGTTGACACAAATGTGAAAGGAGGAAACATTGGTTTTGTAGGAACAGCTCATAAGTTTGCCATTATAATTAGAATGAGATTCCTAATGGTCAGCATAAGTTTTTGTAGTTGATGGATCTGTAACCTTTTTGTATTTCATCTGTACAACACGTGAAAAATGTATCTATCAATAATTGATGTTTAATATGATTAGTTTTGCATAATAAAATATTCTCACGCATAATTTATTGCTTTTCCCATAAAGGCAATAAGTTGTTGAAATTTTTATTCAACTTTTGAGAGTAATATTGTGTGCTCCCTACAACAACTGCACAGGGCAGTAGCTTATGGACTGTTAGATCTATTGAGGAAAAACTTATCTTTCTTGATCTAATAGTTTCTACCGTTATTGCACCATACAGCTGCTATCAAAGATCCATACACTCCTGTGATCAAGGAATTGGATCCTCTCCGGCTGGAGAGGTCCAAGGTCCATTCTCAGAGAAAAAGAAAATAATGTATTGAATTTGTTTATCATTTATACTTTTCCTCGGTAAATGGATCTTGGATCCAAACTTGTAATCACGTATTAGATTTAGGTAAACAACAATTTTATGTATGCGGTTGGATATTTGTAAAATGGAACAAAATAAGTATCTTAGGGGATATTTTGCAGTCAATGTTAGATTTTCTGATTTAAAGTATACAAATAAAAGTTTAAGGTGAATGGTTATTCTTTCCCAAGAATTTTCCATGTTTATATACTATTGAATCATTGATGATACATAATGATTATTTACATGAAAACTAATATCAAAATGATAAGAGAAATTTGCAGGAGCAGATTATGTAAGATCACTCACCTCAGTTAATTTTTTCAAGCAACCAAAAGCAGTATAGTATTTCATAGCTGTTCGGTGCGATTAGCCAAAAGTTTTCAACTTTTCAGCTGTTTCAATTTCTCAAGAACATGCTTCATCGACGGTCGAATAGAAAGGGTCTCTTCTGTGCATGTTAATGCAATCTTTAAAAGCCCCAACAACTTTTCCTTGGGCCCTGATTCCCACAAAGCAGACGAAAATAGCTCTGAACAACGACCTTCAGTCATTAGCAGCTCCGCCCATGGTACTATATTGAACCCATTTCCATAATTAGAAAACGACGGATCGAGGGACCTTCTTCCAGATATCAATTCTAATAACACTACGCCGTAGCTATAAACATCTGCTTTGTCAGAAACCCTACAAGTAGTGGCATATTCGGGCGCAACATAACCAAATGTGCCTGCCACATCAGTAGTAGCATGAGTCTCAGATACCTCAAGTAGTCGTGCCAAGCCAAAATCAGACAGATAGGCATTAAGATTTTCATCGAGTAAAATGTTGCTAGGCTTGATATCTCGGTGGACTATGCGCGGAACACAAGCGTAATGAAGGTAAGCAAGAGCCTCCGCTATGTCTTTCGCTATTTTGTAAATAACCGGCCACTGCACATTTTTCCCTGACCTGTCATGTATGAAAGCTTCAAGGTTTCCACCAGATAGGTAGTTGTAAATCAAGAACATTTCGGCCTTTCCTACATAATAGCCGATTAGAGTCACAAGATTCTTGTGTCGAATTCTCCCGAGCGTCCTTATTTCTGTTTCAAACTGTTGCATGCCTTGAAATTTACCTATGGACAGTCTCTTTATGGCAACAAGAAAACCTGGTGATAGATCTGCCTTGTAAGTTGAACCAAAGCCTCCCGTGCCGATAAGATACCGGATGCTGAAATTTCCGGTAGCCGTGACTACACTCTCATAACTCAATTCTGTTGGGACGATTTGAAACGTCACCACTTCTCGCCTTCTTATACTGCTAATCCGACTAAATTTACTCCTTCTAAAACAAATCACCAACACTATTCCCAAAAGTGTGCAGAGAACCGCAAAAGCAGAAGCAGCCACCGCAATAACCACAGTCCTTAATTTCCTCCCTCTATGACTGTGTGAATTCTTGTCCGCAAGAGGAGCTGTTGCGCGAGAAGTGGGCGAGTCGAAGTACGAATCGGGGCAAGAGTGCAGGTGTTTATTCCCTTTATAGGAATCACAATCACTAGTGTGTTGAAAGTGTGGAATATGACCCGAAAGATTGTTGAAAGACACATCTAGTTGAACAAGATTCGAAAGAGCAGAAACGGATAAAGGTATTTCCCCTGAAAGGTTGTTGTGATCTAGCAACAGAATTTCAAGACTCGTGGCATTTGACAAAGTTGGTGGAATTGTTCCAATTAGAACATTGTGTGATACATTTAAAACAAGAAGTGAAGTTAATCTACCAAGTTGGTAAGGAATTTCACCTGTAAGATTGTTTCCTCCTAAAAGCATCCATTTCATGTTTTTCAGATTTCCTAACTGATTTGGAAGTACTCCAGATAGTTTATTCCCGCGCAAATCCAGACGCTGAAGCAACAAAGACTCACCTATACCAGGTCCAATTGATCCATCAATTTGATTGTACGCTGCTTCAAAATCCTTCAACTGCAGGCAGTCGAGAAACAAAGATTGGGAAACCTCACCGGATAGTTTGTTCACACTCAGGTTAACCGACAATGTCTTGAGGTCATTACAGTTTGAAACTAGTTGGTTCGGTAGAGTTCCATTGAATTTATTATTATTCAAAGACAGCATATAGGAGACTTTCCAATTTGCAGTTAAATGAGCATCTCCGAGAAAGAACAAAGGTAAAGATCCCACGAAACCGTTCCAGCTGAAATCGTGGCTAACGACAATAGTCTCTTCAAAACCCGACGATCCAATGAAAGAATTCTCTTGAAATCTCAAAACAGGAATGTTAAAGTATGCATCATTCAAACCTTCCAATTCTAGAAATGCAGGTTCCAGCGCAACAATGCCGCCCACTTTACACCTTTCTTTCCTAAATCCTGGAAGTGTGCCCAATAAATTATTCTTGCTTACATTGAAATACGTCATACAAGGAACCCTAAGCTTCTGCAGAGGAAGATATCCAACCAAATTGTTAGAACTCAAGTCCAAGAAAGTTAAATTCTTACACATCCCTAAACTCCCAGGCACAACACCAGCCACATAATTCTCTGCCAAATTGAGTACTCTTAGAGAGCATGAATCTGTCCATCCAGCAGGTAACCGTCCACCAAGATTAGCTCTAGGCGCCCACAAAACCCGCAAACTTGAAAGCAACAAAACTTCATGAGGAATATTCCCAACAAAAGCATTGAATTCACCTCTAAAACTTTCCTCCAAACTTCCCTCATCATTACCGCCATTGCGACCATCGAGCAAATCAGTAAGCACAAGCACAGACAAATTCAAACAATTAACTAACTCCCTAGGGATCCTTCCAGTGAGACTATTTCTAGAAACATCTAGAACTCTAAGTTCAACAGCATAACCAATCTCACGAGGGATTCTACCTTCCAAAATGTTTCCATCAACCAAAAGGGTTCTCAAGTTTCTACATTTCCCAATTTGGGGTGGAATCTCACCACTCAAAAAGTTATGAGAAAGCTTCAAATGCTTCAAAGAATCACAACTACTAATAAAACCATTTTCATTCAAAGGAATTGAACCAGAAAATTGATTATTAGACAAATCAACAATTTTCACATTTCTAGAAAAAACCATCCCATTAGGAATAGAACCAGAAAAAGCATTACCAGAGAGATTAACAATGACAAGTGATTCAAGATAACTCATCTGAAAGTGTAATCTCCCTGAAAAGTTGTTACCTTGAAGCTCAAGAACCTCGAGTTCCCGGAGGTTCACTAAACTCGCCGGAATCTCGCCGGAGAACATGTTTCCGGGAATAGACAAAACGCGAAGCTCCGAAATGTCTCCGATTGAAGAATCCAATTCACCACCTCGAAGACCGGTGACGCGAAGGATTGTTACTCTGCCGTCTCCACCGCCGCAAGTGACGCCGTGCCAGCGGCAGAGAGAGGAAGAGGAACTCTGAGTCCAACCGGCGAGGAGATTTGAAGGGTCGGAAGAGACGAAGTGTTTGAAGGTGAGAAGGGGCAATGCGTCGTTATGAATCGAAGAATTGAAGGCATTTGCGTGATAGGTTGTGAAGAAGAGAAGAAAGGGGTGAAAGAGAAGAGATAAAAGAAGAGGCAAAACGAGAGCCATGTCTGAAAGAGAGAGAGAATGAAAATGGAAAATGAGATTATTTATTTTTCAAAGATTAAAGCTTTGTTGGTTAACCATTGCCGGTGGAGATTGCCGGAAAACGAAGCTCCGGCGAGTTTGAGTGTGAGTGAACTGAATTACGTTGAAAAAGACAGTAATAAAATAACTCTCATTTGGAGCCAAAACCGTACCACTCTCTGTTGTTTGCCTATATAATATACTTCATGGGTCATGCTAACAAACCATGGGAAATAAATTAAAAAAAAAATTTACATAATATTTAATATTACTTTTCTATATTTAGATTCTTTTTAACATTTCTCACACTTCATTCCTTTTATAATATAAAGGATAAAAAAAAAGTGGATATCTGTCGTTTAAAATTTAAATTATATATATAACTTTTTAATTTTTATATTATGAGACGACAAATATATCCTTAAAAAATAATAGTACATTATTTAAATATGATTTTGGTTTAATTATTTCTTTTAGTTATAATTAGATATTTTTGTTGATAAAATTGGTTTTAGTTTATTCTTTAAATCTTGTAACACAAAAATAGTAATGTGACGTATATATATATATGTCATAGTCTTGATAAAATATAGTTGAAATTTGACAAACACTTTAACCATATACTATATTCACTTTAACAACAAACATTATCATATTTTTATTATTGTTTGCTTTTTTATTTGAATTTATCATAAAATGTGTCATAAAAAAATATAAATTAATTATACTTTTGTTTTGGACATTTTAATTCTTAATCATGCAAAAGTGTAGATCAAGAAATCCTTACTTCTTCTAATGATGTACTAACTGATAATTATTTAACAATATAGAATTTTATGTTATAATTTAATTTAGTTTATAAAAGTAAGACATATATACCAAAAATCATAAAATTATTATTGTTGAAATTTACAAACCTAAATAATTTAAAACCTTTATTTCTTAAGGGTTTTCTTAGCCTTTTTATACATAAAATATTAAATAATCACTATATATATGAAATTTTATTTACACTAATAAAATTTTACTTGTGGATGCACATACTAGTAATTATGTTTCTCTATTGATATGATTACCAAAAAAAAAGTTACATAGAAAGTAGAAAGGATTAATAGACATGGCAACAATATCTAATTAGTATTTTTGATTATAATATAGTTATTGATATAGCAAATTTACTATCTACACCCTCACTTTACTATCTATACCCCTCATTTAAAAAAATAAAATACATAAAATGCCTTTAAAGATTTATAATATTCTTTAATTCCATTTATCTCTTCATCGTCATTCTTAACCACTCAAAACTTACATATCACAAAATGACCATAACTCATAATCATTCAAAACTTATATCATTCACTCATAATTTGCACCCCATCATTCCCTCTTCACATTGTGGTTAAAGTGACCCAATAAGGTATGTTTATTGTTTTATTTTTTAGTTCGTAATTTTTTTTCGAAATATGGGGATTTTATGTAAACTCAGTTCATGTACGTTGAAACGTTACGTGAACTAAATTCATGTACATCATAAAATTGTAAAAATCCCAAATAGTACATGAAAGTTCACGTAAACGTAAGCGATTTAAGATTGTGTAATTAATAAAGTTAGAGATTCATTGGTGGTATGTGAATTGAGTTCACATAACGTACTTGAACTGAGTTCACGTAAATGTACTTGAACTGAATTCACATATCAATATTGCATGATCCTAAAGTTTTTATATTTTCCTATTTTATGTTGCTAAAATGAAGATGAAAATGAGGACGAGGATGAAGAATGAGAGATATTGGGTTTTTAAGATGAAGATGAATAAATGAGATTAGAGTTAACAATTCAATAAATAGACAAGGGCATTTTGGATAATTTGTTTTTAAAAAAAATGAGGAGTGTGGGTAGTAAAGTAGTATAGGTAGAATTTTTTTTTATGTAGTTTGTATTTTCTTAGCATTATATATCTAATGTCCATATCATACATTCAAATAATATGAGAGGGTGTGAGATTTTAAGGTTGTCCTTGTTTTGATGAAAAGAAAATCCTAAGAGAGGGAGGGAGGTAGGTCCATTTGGCCGGGTGTGATTTAGTGTGAGGGGATTTTAGTTAACCTTAAAAGAAAAAAATTGAAGAAAAAAAAGTTTTTTTTTGAATTGGGTGACATACATTTACTTGGATCGGGTTTGATTTTACTTTGTATTCAACTCTTTTTTATTTATTTTTTAACAAATTCTACTATCAAACTTTGATGAATGTTTATCTATTTATTTTGATGGGTATAAGTTTTTAACTAAGTTGATCTAACAGATGAGTAACCCTAAACATCATTTATAACATAAGTATTAAGTTTACAAAAATAAGTAGTAGCAAACAAATCCATAGTTAATTATTTCAATTTATTAAAAAAACTTTAAAAAAATTAAAAGTATTTATAGAAAAAAACACTTTTTTAAAAATATATATACAAACTTATTAATATATATTCTTTTTATAAATAACTTCCTATACACTTTCGAATAACTTTATAATATATAATATTAAATCCATTGTTGTTTAGTAAAATAATAATCCAATAATTTTGATGAAACATTAATCATTGTAAGTCTTTTCTTTCTTCATTTTGCTAGCACCTTCAATAGAATCATGTGAGAATTATGTATAAATTATATTTAATTTAGATTCTTAATAATGTAAGATTTTTAAGTCAATTAAAACAATATCCCTCAATCAAGGTTAAGGGGCGTTAAATCTAGGACCATTTAAATAAAAGGATCCACATTGCATCATTTCAATCCACCTTTTCAAATTTTTTGAAATTCAAAACAATTTGCTCTTTGAATCTCAACAATCAAAACATCAACAAATTAACCTACTAACCCACTATAATGGCTACGACACAACTTCGGATATAACCAAACAATATGAGAGCATTAGATTATCAGATTCGATCAAGAAGATAAGATATCATCCACCAATGGAAACATCAATTACAAGTCACTACCTCTTCTTCATGAGCTGACAATATAGGGGCCACTATTCTAGAATGGGGTTATATGCCATATTCAAGCGAATCCATGTTGATGATAAGCTCATCTACACAAGACATGCTTTAACCTTAACGACTTTTTCCTCTAGTATGCAACAATTGAATTATGCATTAACAAAAAGAACGAGAATCATGCTTAGATTCCATCCTATGATCCTTCAAGATTTGACCTAATTCTTAATATAAATGGAAAGCTCAACTAGAAAGGTATCCAACTAATTTTGTGATACCTTTCACTTCTCACTCAAACTTTAACTTGGGTATTACTTTTATGCAAGTATATAACACCCCACTTGAGAAAGAAATTTGTTTTTAATTGCTGCATCGTCATTATTTCGTCCATCACCTCAAGTTCAGATTGGACCATTGGTGTCGCTTATGAGAAATAATAGTCTAAGTCACATAACTAAGGGAGCTAATAGACCCTTTAGCCTCGACTAGAAAATTGATGTTCTGATAAACCAAAAAATCCTACATTGCTTGAGAATCAAAACTAAAAGTAGTTTATAAATAACGTTTACACTTTTAAATCCATCAAATTAAAACACTTTTTATAAAGGACAAAACGATAAATACTTACAAACAAGATCCCAACCTACATAATATCTCAATAAATATCAATAATTTAGAGATTGATGTATCTCTTAAAACATCCTATTTGTCTGTAAAAAATATTATAAAATCTACGTGGTCTCTCATTAAAAAATTCATCGTTTAATATATCATAATTGATGTCTCTCAAATGATACATTAACTTCTGGAATGTCATTAATTTATGTGTTGTTAAGGTAAATTTATACATAAAATGTCTAATTAAAATCGACCGTTAATTATGAAATCCCCTTAATCATGGTGTGTATATTTAAATTTAAATTTTGAAAAAAAATTGAATTATTAAGAGTAAATTTGTCTATAAAATATCTGATTTTATTGACAGTTAACTTTAATTAGAATTATTTTTTATTTATATAAAAATTAAAATGTTTGATCACTAATATAATATAATAAAGTATAATAATATTAATAATAATAATAAATTATTATATTAAAAAGAATAATCAAGTGTGTTAGATTTAATTTTAGAGTTACTTCGTTTCTATTTTATATTTGCATATATTAGGAGTGAGACGTGGATTTACTTCTAAATTTTAAGTAACTCATAATCTCATACTATATATATATATAGCGGTTTTCCTAAGACCATATACATAAAAATATCCTATTTTATTGTTAAATTGTTGCAAGACATTTAATAATTAACGAACATTATCGATAATATATAGCTAATATTTTGAAATATTAAACCTTATACTATAGCTGACAACTTATGGGCCACGTCTGACTATATACATTTATACATTCATATATTCTTATCAAGATTATGTATGAAGTTTGCTGGAATAGTTAATAGATGCTAGCTAAGTTGCAAAAATGAATAAAATACAGCAAAGTGCCTTGTCAAAAAAACAGTAAACATTGGTACGTACATGCATGATACATTCTTAATTTCTTATATGAGAGTTGCTAACAAATGTTTTTATAAGACATTTATTAATTAAAGAAAAAATAATAAAAATTAAATTTTATGTACTGATGAAAAAAATATATAATAGAGACTAACTTTTATGAAGTGACGGTTTATTGTTTTTTTACCAATATAATCTATCAAATCACATTGTAGTGTCATTTTTATAGCTTAGTTTTTAGAATATTTTCACAAAATTAAATCTAATATAATAATATTTACATATATCAAAATTATATAAATATATTTTTTAATTATTTTGGTAATTTAAATATATTTTTATTTAATGAGTTTAACCTTTAAATATATTTTTTTTAGTGATCAAGTTAATCCAAAATTATTAACAATATTAAAGATATATTTATAATATTGAGATATTTAAGGATTATAGTGGCATGGCTTCACAAATTTAAAGAAAAAAATGACTATTTAGTCTAAAAGTATGCAGATTGTTTTGAGCGTGTCTTCGGGCTTATGAATTAAGACCATGATCCTGGAATCAGGCTGAATGTCTGTCAGTGTCACTTTTCTAATTTTTTGTAGCATTAACCTTTATGGACATATGCATATAAATAAACTTTTATGAACACGATTGTATTATTTTTTCGAAAATTTTGAATTTAGTTTTCTTGACTGAGATTCAATTTTAATTTGCATTTTGTAAAACACTAGGGTAGGTACTAGGAACTCGGACCTTGTTAAAGGATAGAAAATCACACAAAGGTAGTGTACTAACATAGTATGAAAATTACATAAAAATGGCCTATACACGTCTATTTTTAACGGAAACTATTTTATTTTAGTGAGATCATTCAATAAATTTTTTTTATCATATAAAATATAATAAATGGAATACTAAATTTTATTTATGGTAAAAAAACAAATTCAAACATAAATATTTTCATACATAACACCAAATATAAAACATAAAATCACAACAATTCTTGACTCCCTATAAACCAAATAATCCTTCAACTTTATGACACTTAAGTGAGGAGTTTGCTCATGAAAAACCTTAGGTAGTATTAATAATGTATGTCAAATAATAAAATCATCTTTGGATTGATTTATTATTTACATGTGTAACCTTATAATCTCACATATTTATCTTCACAACTGTATATATAATCCGATAAAAAATATGAACAATTAATACTCACATGGACACTAACATTTAACGTTTCTCATTACCAAATTATTTCTTATCTCAATAAAATAATTTAAAATGGACAAAAACCATAACTTAAAAAATTATGACATCTTGAATTTATTTCCAAGACAAATATATCAATATTTCAACCGTACTTAACAATTTTTTTTGGAAGTGGCCTGTATATTCAGAGTTCATACATAATAACGTGGTAACAGTTCGTGATTTTGAATTCCAACCGTTTCACAATACAACGTCACAAAAGTTATCTCAATCATTTCTTTTTCGGAAACATGAGATATCTCCCTCAGTTGCAAAATAATTAAACAATTTATTAAAGAAAATTATTCTAAGATAATTGACATTTTTTTTTATCTAAACTATAAATAACTCATACGTTGTCCAACCTAAATATTTGTATTTCTTTTCATATCCTTTAATTAATACTACATACATTTAATCAAAAAATTAATATTATTTATAACATGTCTAATACAATATATTTTATTATACATTTATGATGTTAACAATGTATCAATACAACACAATTTTTTACGTGTTGTTTCGTAAGGGTAATGAAACATTCTTCAACTTTAAAATTTTTGGATAGTATTTTATAAATATATATGTTTAAAATATTATTAAAAGTTCATTCACATAAATTTAATTTGAAATAAATTAAAATATAAATTTTTTAAATGTCATATGTTTAAAATAAAAGTCTTTAAAATATAGACTTAAAAATTAAATTTTAAACTTATTTTTCGTGCATGAACTTTTTACAGTGTTATAAATATATATATAAAAAATTATTCAAGAATATATGTTGATGTTTCAACCAAGACTAAAAATATTTGCATAATCATTTTATAGAAATTAAAAAATATATTTTTTTTACAAACAATAAAAATAAAATTTCAAAATTTTATAAAAACTAAAATCTTATTTAACCACGTATATATGATTAAATAAAAACAGAAAAACAAAATCAACAAACTAAACACCCAACCTAACTAAAGTAGAAAACTATCTAATACTAACTATAGTTTAACACTTTGAATTCTATGTAGTAAGATCTTGCCAGCAAAGGACTCGGTCTTAAAAGTTCCAATTGCTTCTATCATTGCCATATAATCTAGTAATTTACATCGCATAAAAAACTCTCCATAACTATATCATGAAAGCATTGCAAGAACTCAAGTTCTTTGAAAAACCACATAACCATCTTTCATGATTGTATGTAATAAGCCCTTCATACCCGACTTCTTATCCCTTATTTTTGCATGTCCCATTTTAGGTGTCAATCATAATTCACATCTTTAATATAATAGAGTGAAAATGCTACTCAACCTTTAAATTTGCGACCATCAATCAACTTAGTCTCAGAAGTTTACAAAATAACATAATGTGGGACTTGACATAGGAATGTGTTCGATAGATGTAAAGAAAATTGAGGGATTATCGTTCTCTTTCAAGAGAATTCAAGGAATATATTGTCCAAGGTTGTAAAATTTCGAAGTTAAAATTTTACGAGTTTAGATAGCACTCTAAATCTTTTAATCTCATATATTTAACAAAGTTGATCGGCTAGAATCCCGAGTCAATGCGTAAACTCGATATTATAATTTGAATTTGAAACATTACAATAATATATCTAAATTTCAAGTAGTGTTTATCAATATGTCTGTATAAAAAAAACTAATATACTTTTAAGTTTTAAATAGTCTCAGCTAGAATTCATATATTCTGATCAATATTTACATTTGGAGTTTTCAGGAATGGTTAAGTGATGCTAACTTACAAAAATGCATTAGATACATTAAGATCTTATCTCAAAATTGTAAACATTATTTCTAAAGACGTTGGAATCAACCGAATTCTTAACTCATCCGGTCATTTTGGTCGGATGTGGAGAAATTGTGTCGGAATCATCGGATTACTTTACGCTGGAATCGAGAGCGAAATCGAGGCTGCGAGGGATGCTTGGAACAGCGTTGCGGCGGGGCTTGGCACATGTAACTATATGAATGAAGTGTGAGTGTGAGATTCTTCAATCTTTTTATTTGATGGAAAAAAAAAAATCAATTTTGAGAGATGATTTCCGTTGGTTTTAGTTATTATAGATTATATAGAATTGTTTTAAAAAGTTACATACCATATATATTATGGTGATGGTAGTTAGTAATTAATACTTCTGTTGCAAACTATTGTTTTAATGTCATATTTTTTCAGTTTTATTATAGAATCAATTAATCTTTGTTTTAACTTGTTCTGCGTTTTATGTGATGCATGTTCTAGGATCAATTTCAAGTGATTTCAGAAAATTTCTTAAATTTCTTCTGAATTTCTACTTAAATTTTGTGTGTTTTGTTTTTAAACATTTGCTATGGTTCCAAATATGGTCTTTTAGTTGCTAATAAAGTTGCTAATATATTTTCAACAAACACCAATAACTTATGAAGCTATCATAGGGGCATGCAAGGGAAACATAAGGCTTATCATATGAGTTTTTAATATACCCAATACTGATTCAGTGCCTTGTTGGCTGTTTATTCAAATTGCATGAAGGAAAAGTTTAATAGAACTGGATACATAATTTACTGGTCAATAAACTTCCATCGAGACATTGCATCATACACAAGGCCTTTTAGCTTATTTGACTCAACATGTGAAATTTTGAATATATACTTGCATATTATATTTTAATACTAACTAAATGCATGAGCTCAAGTGGAGCTTCTGTTCTATTAAAGGTTAACGTGCAAGTTGCTTTGAACTTTGAAGCTTATTTCAAGTCTTACATGGTTTCCATATTTTTCCACTTGATGCAGGAACTTCTGTATCTGTATGGTTTTGTCATTGATGGTAACACATATGACTACCTCATGGTAATGGCTTACCCTTGTATCTTGTGCATCAAGAGTAAAGTTTCTACTTAACATTTTAATTCCATTCCTTAGTTGTTTCTGTTGGCATGATTCAGTTTCTGTTGTCCCTCAGGTCCATTATCCAGCAGAAGCAATAAATACTATTCCTTTTGCAGAGTCTAAAAGCCAACTTCTTGAAGTGCAGGTATGCCAATAATTTTTCTTCCACTTTATGCAATTCTTTTAAGAAATAGAATATGATTTATTTCACCAATTTAATATTATCTATTGTTTTAAAGCTCTCCCTTATGCAACTTCACTTTCTGTGTTTTTCTGGGTTTGTGATTACAGAAAGCTGAAATGAGATAGATGTCTTTTACCCAAAACTCTACTGGATTTTTTCCATTAGGCACACAAAACAGTGGAGAAAATAACAAGTGCAACCGAGTTTGTAACTATAGTTGGAGTGGTCAAAGCAAGATTCCATCTTATGTAAACAAGCTTGTTTTTCCTGAGAAATTTATGGCTACGTCGAGGACCATAGCCATGCAAGAGGATGAGCTTTTCAAGGTTTCGTCAATGCTAGATGAGGTACAGTGTCTATGCAACATTTTTCTTCATATTTCTCTGTTTGGATAAACAGTTTAATTAATCGCTTATAGCATAAATGTTGACCACATAAGTGCTTATGTATAAGCTATTTCTATAACAAAAGATAAAATGAAGTCAAACTGTTTTCGTATAAACTATCATGGAGATCTTAAGGAAATAAGTTGAAAACTGATTATATACATGTCATAAGTTGTTTCCATAAGCTTTTCTAAAGTCTCACAAATGTTTGTTCGTAGGTCGGGTCAATTAAGTCAATCCAAACATGTCCTTACTATCTTGCGCTTTTCATCACTTGACTATTGCAAGTGATGTGATTCTGTCTGCTACTTGACATGTAAAATAGTCTGCTTTTTGCCATGGGGACTGCATGTGAAAATTGTATAATGCATTTCTCTTTTGAAGACAAAAGAATATACCTGACAATTGAGTGCCTGAATTATATTTGGTGTCCTAATACTACATGCATGATTGGAACTTGATTTTACAAATGAAGTTGAATGTTGTTTTTTTATATCCGATGTGCCGTTTCATTTATTGAGGAAATAAGGACAAATTAGAGCACCAACATTGATGTATCTTATGTGCAATGCCTAATTGATTTCACTGCATTTCAGGCTAATGGATCTTGAAGAGCATTTTGGAACAGAGGAAAGTGACTTTGAATTGCTCAAGAAGGCTCTTATCATCGATTAACCAGATAGATAACAAACAGTATGCAATTAGAAATCACTCTTGCAATTTACAAGACAATTATCAAATTTGATTTCAACACTATGCATTGCACTTTCTAATACCTTTTTCTTAATTTCCTTTGATCAGAATGGCAAATGATTCAGAGGAAACAAAGTTGATGACTAGAAACAACTGGTCTGCTATAGTATATAGGCGAGGTCAGAAGCAGTTAACTCTTTCTTAAAAGAAGCAGAACATGCTATGCAGTTATCAATGACTGAAGAGATGAGTGTTCCTTGATAACCATGTCACATTGTAAACTCCTCTTTCTTGTTACCTGATTTTTGGTCCAAGTTAGATTTAGGAAATTGGTAAAATAATAACTGTTCTTTACCTTGTTCATTTAGCAAAGTCTAAAGGTACTTGAGATGTTTAGAGATACAGACACCACTCATAAGCTGAATAATCTATTTTATGTTTCTTCAGCTCCTTCATCATAACAGTCAGGAGGTTGAAAATAAACCATCAATTAATTAATTTTCAAATGTACCTTTTATTAGTTAATTTAATTTAAAAATTATTAACAAAAAAATATTGAAGATATATCTTTTAGTTTTAAAATAAACACTAACTCTTATATGGTTTTATCAAATATTATCCATTCAACACGGTTAATTTTTAGTTAAATATAAAATTAAATAACTTTTAAGTTTGGAGATCATTGATAGAAGTGTCTTGTGCTCTTAAATATCAACATCTTTTACATAAAAAATTCGAAAACTTGAATTCTACGTGCTACAATAATAAATTTAATTAAAAAATTAAACAGGTTTTTTTTTCTTTTCATTCTGTTCAATTCAGCATCTTTCTCAAACTCGTTCAATTTATTTAGCAAAACTAGTTGTAGTCAAAATTGGTTCTCGTTCAAACTACTGATTCAATTTGGAGGGAGTTTTAAATATTAATATTGTTCAACTACTCATTCAATTTGGATGGAGTTTTAAATATGACACCCAAAACAAGTTTTTTGAGTTATGTTACCCAAAATATTAATATTATTATTATTATTATTATTATTAGTTGGGGTGGATGAGAATATTATTATGATGATTATTATTAGTAGTATTAGTATTATTATTATTATTAGTTGGAAGATGTAGTTTGTTTAAGAAAAAGAAAATTTAAGACTTTATTAGTATTAGTATTAATAGGGTAATAGTATTAGTAGTTGTTTAAAAAAATGAAGCTTTATTTTGTTAACTCTGTTATTTTAAAATGAAATGAACATATTTAGCTACTTTTATGTGAATTGTTGTAGCATTGATAGTGGTTGTAACAATGGTTCAAGAACCAAATTAAACTGTATTCACTACAACCAAATCTACCTCTTTCTCTTTTGCTGTATCCCATGCTGCTGCAAATCCATTTATTCTTTCTTGCTCTTCGTTACAAATCCATTTATATTGTTTAGCATTGCTCAATGCTTATGTATTAGAATGAATCCATGAGTAAGAGTTTCTTATAGCTAACACTAATGCAGTATCAATTGTTGAGGCACTAACAATATTGTTTATAATATGAAGAAGATAAGCTTTTATGTTAATACATAACACCAATTATAAAAAAATTAGTATTAACTGTTTTCAAATTAAACTGGTATTATGACATTTGTATATAAGATAGATTCAATAGACAACTCAATTCACAATATAAAATTATTAGAAAAATTTTAAAACTAAAAAAAAATATAATCGATCATATCAACAAATAAATTTAAATACATAAATAAAATTATAATTAAAAAAAACAAGAATCATATTGCAAATGCAATATATGATATAATTGACACTTAGTTTATATGTTTGCACTAAAAAATTATTACAAATTATTTGCAACGTTCAAATAAATTATAAATTATACGCGTAACAAGTAAGTATTATATAATTTTTAAGTACACTTCGTAGCAAGAAATACATATATTTTAAAAGGTGTGAAACATAATAATATAAATAAAAAATGTAATGATATACATCTTAATAAATCAAATCTTTCATAAAAAATAAATAAATTAAATCTTAAATAAAAATATTTAATGTTGAATAGTAATGATACGTGTTATTAATTAGTAGTAGAATGTTTTACAATGAAAAATGATAAATAATAAAATAAATCTTCTAGACTACAATATCGATAATTAATCAATCAACGTGACAAGTTAAACTACGCGATAAAATCCAATTTGATGATTGTGGCAAAATCACAAATTTCATAGGCTCACAAACAACATTCAAAAGATTGTTTCTAGGGAAATGCTTATTAAAAAAACCAACGTAATTTAAAGAAGTGGACAACACAATCCCGAGATTCAATGTTCCACTAGAGGAACTAGCGACAATGTCGGTTACTATATTATTATCCACATCTATGTTGAGTTTGACTCCACGATTGACCTTTTTATAAAATCCTTGATAGAAAGGTGCAAAGGCGGTGGTGGCTAGAAGACTTTGGTGATGATCGTTGTTGTAAGTAATATTAACAGAAGTAATATTGTATGAGATGCCCAAGAAGATGTTGGGGTTCGACATAATGAGGTTAATGTTACATTCAGCAGTGAGTCTAGAACCTTTTATGTTGAGTGAGTTGAAGGATACTGAATCGACTTTAACATTTGGGTCTTTAGTGGGTGAAAATACATCTATAAATACCACCAAGGAAAAGATGAAGCCGACAAAGTAACCAGTTATCAAAATAACGTCACAAAAAGGACTATGGAGAAATGATTTCTTGGTTGAGGTGTCCCTATCTCTTTCTGAATCTGTTGAGGTGTCCCTAACTCTTTCTGGATCTGTTATGTTGACTGCTACTAAACAATAGAAAAAAGACTATGTCAATGAAAAACAAATGAGTTTATAATGTTATTCAAGGTCAAATAATATATCTAACATAGGATCACAATAGTTTATACTCTCTAACCTAATATCTAATTTGGGTGTTTTGTTTTTTAATAAGACTAATCTGAATATTTATGCATGTTTTCATATAATGAACCATAATTATCTTTCTGAACCATGAGACATCATGTCTCTCACTGAGACAACTTTTTCTCTCAAATACAAGTTATCAAAAATAACAAAATATCATTTTTATTTTCTACTTAATTATTATTCATCTATACTCTCTTATCTCTCTTTTCCCCCCTCATATCTATCTTTCTATAGTCTTATTATATATTTTTCTCACCGTTAAGATTTACTACATATTAGTTAATAAAAATATTAAAATTACCTGGAGTTGAATCCATTGCGTAGATAGCAAATAATGAACACCCGACGTTTATTTAGTTCTTAAAAAACTGAGATAACTTATGTTTTAGATGTTCTCTGTAATAATATCAAATACCTGTATGCATGGATATTATAAAAAGAATCCAAAACTTATTTATAGAATTCTAATTGACATGGATCCATTCATCTATATATCTATATGTATTTGGCCCATATCAATTGAATATTTCTTCATGCCTTAATTAAAATGATTAATTAATAAATATTTAATGTAGTTATATTTTACACACAATATTTAATATAATTATAATCAGTATTCATTATTATTTTTTGCAAATGATTAATTATAATATTTTTTGTTGGATTAGGTACTCTATTTCTCTTTTTAAATAAATAGAGTGCAAAAATATTACATAATAAATCTAACAATATCTCAATCCAACTATGTTATAATATTCCAACACGTAACTCCTACTAATTTTTTTTTTACTCTTATTTTAATGAGTTGATTAACATTTTTAAGATAAATCTAAATTTGTAGAGTAAAAAAACAACGAATTTGTATAAAAAAATCATTTTCTTAAAAGTGATATTTTCTTCCATCAATCATCCGAATGTTTAGCATTAACTCAATTAGCATACTATAATAATTAGTTGTAAAATTATCTTTCCATGATCTTTTATTTAATTCAATAAAATTGTGATGCATTTTTTTTATAAAAAATTGGTGAAGAGGAACTTATTATTAATAATAGTGTCACATATGATATTTCACAGTTGTTTCATATTGTATTTTATATTTGTCCCACACTACTAAATTGCCACGTCATAAACAACATGTTAATGCCTTAAAGAGACAGAGACATAATTATAATATATTCCGTTAAGAAGTATAACAATGGATATATATTGATAGCGACAGTAGTCGTCTACTATCCACCTAATTGAATAAAAATGATAATGGCACCAAACCCAATATCTATGCAAATATTGGGTTTTTTTTATTTAAATAACATTTTTTAAAAAAAAAACTCCAAAATATTCTATTTTAAAAAAAATATATATCAAAATACTCATTTTTATTATAAGTGATAAGTAGCCATTCGAAATGGCATTTTCCTAAAGAAAACCCAAGTTCCAAATAACGAATTTTTACATTGTTTTAAAAAAAAAAATCAATTTTTTATTTATATTTTTAATGGAATAACATAAATATTATATATATAATTAATTAATATAATTCATAAAAATATATAAAAATAGATAAATAAAAATTTTAAATTATAATTTTTTTATTGTAAATCCAAGTTCCAAATGGGCATTTCTTAAAGGTTTTTTTTAAAAAAAAAAATTATTTCAATTTTTATTGAATAACAAAAGTAATATATATAATTAATATAATTCATAAAAATAGATAAATAAAAATTTTAAATTACGATAAAATTTTAGGAAGTTCAAGTTCGAAATGCCGATTTTTAAAGATTGTTTTTTTTTTTAAAAAAAAATTATTTCAATTTTTATTGAAATAACAAAAGTAATATATATATATATATAATTAATATGATTAATAAAAATAGATAAATAGAAATTTTAAATTACGATAAAATTTTAGGAAGACTAAGTTCAAAATGCCGATTTAATTATTAAATTTTTTTTGTAATTTAAAATTTCTATTTATTTATTTTTATGTATTTTTATGAATTATATTAATTAATTATATATACAATATTTATGTTATTATATTAAAAATTAAAAAAAAAATATTTATTTAAAAACTATGTGGGAAGTCATTATTTGAAACTTGGACTTCTTTAAGGAAGTCCCTATTCTAAATGGCGACTTATAACTTAATATAAAAAAGAGTGTTTGATATATTTTATTTGAAAAGGAAGTATTTTGGTACTTTTTTTTAAAAAAATAGTTATTAAAAAAAAAAACCTGCAAATATTTGCTAGAAAAATATTTAACTGGTGTTGAGGTACCTTTAGTTTTTATGAATGGCTACGAATGTCAATTTTAAAAAGTTATCCATTTGTGTAAAAAGAAATTGTTTTGATAATTCTATCTCCTACTTTTACAATAAAAAATAGTTTTTAACACATAAACCAAAACAATATTAATCAAACAATAAACATAAATTAGAAAATTAGGTTAAAGTTTTTCTTTCAAGTAGGTAATATTTATGTTTAAGTAATATGATATTTTGAAATTTTTAATAATTTATTAAAAATGTTCAATGATTTTTTTTTATTGTCAACATTATCTAATGTTATCATTAAATATGTCACTCTCTAATCTCTATATATCTACTAAAAAATCATTCAACCACTGATCTTCTTTATAATTGTACATTATATTCTTCACAAAATTTACGACAGAGAAACATCTTGCAATAGTTGCAATTTTCACAACAAAAAATCAAATTAACTTTCCAAGTAAATATATCATTAGATACACATTATATTTCTAGAACCATAAATTTTATGATGGTTTACAATTAAAATACATTATTATTAGAATATTTTTAGTTTTCTTGAGAGCAGTGGTCCCATAAACTACATGATGAATCTGCTATTGGATATGGATACCTGCATTCCATATACATTACATGATAAGTAGTTGAACTTATCTATTTAATTTGTATTTGACAAGCCAATCAACTATCTATTTAATTTGTATTTGACAAGTATTGATTTGTCGTGAATTTTACCTGCTAATACCCCCGAGTATAGATTTATTTGTCAATTGTCATCCTAGATTTTTATTTTATACCACAATCAATATAATATGTACATATTAACTCTTACTTATCATATTATTATAATTAGTCAAAAAAAGTTAGTTATAAAATTATTTTTCATCAACTTTTATTTTATTCAAGAAAATCGTGATTTATATTAAATAAGAAAAATGTGCTATTATACTTTACTTGCTTGTTTTCTCGTGTCTAGATTTGTTTTCAAATAAATGTTACCTTACCAATTTTGCTCCAAGACGTTATGCCTAACCCAAAGCAATAAGGCAGAGACTTTAGGCTTAAATTTTTAACTCAAAATTTGGCCTCCAAATATATTACTATTATATATTATGTTAAAGTTCGAGAATTGCATTGTCCTAGCAGTTTTAGTGGAGGGATAAAGTAATTGATGGACGACGATTTGAGCTGTATGACAAAAAAATTCTCGTTTTTAAAATTATTAATAAATTAATTACAACAATGATTGCAATACAATCTTATAGTGAGGTAGTTAAGGTCCCCTCAATAACAAAAGGATCTCTCCTTCTAAAAAAGAGCAAATATGAGATTAGTTTAAGAGGGACGCCGCTTGTAGTCTAAGACCTTACCTTAAATGTAGATTACAAATTTTATCTTTCGAATTATCACATATAAGGGAAATCGACATAAAAGCATTACAATGTTTGGATTTTGTTAATAATAGAAGGAACAAATCTTTTTAAAGAAAGGGAATATGTAACAGAAGAAATAGTGGAACATTGCTTGTCATACGATTATATATTGATTACAATCCCTTGAAATACTCATGTCTAGATGATTGTTAGAAAAGACTTAATAGGACTCTATGGAGCGAAGAGTCAATTAATATCCCAAGCAAGAGAATGATGATGACGGTGGCGCTGACAATGATCTTAATAACAAAAGCGACATGATGATCGATACATGATGATCGCCATCCCGCCGCACTTTGCATCCTTGCATGCCAGCCGCCGCCCGTATTGTCCTTCATGTCGTATTTGGATCAAAAGCTTTTGCTGTCAACTTTCACAAAGTAAGAAAATTTGATGTTACCCTGAAAGTTGTTTTATGTCTTGCGTAATGAAGAAATTATGGAAGACACAAGCAAGCTCCAATTTTGGATTTCTCTACTTCTGTTTACTATTTTCTTGGGTGAAATTTTCACAGCATGTATGTTGTATCTGTTCTTATTGTGAGTTATGCATTAGCATGAAAACAAGCAATTTCACTTTTCTCTCCAATAACAAGCCACCCTGTTGAGCTAAAACACTGCACTACCATATTCCCTATTGATCTAAAAACCATTCAAATCACCTTCGTAATAGGCATGTCTACCACAATATGTCCTTTTTAACACCCTCTCTTTTAAACCAAAGTATAATAATTACTCCTCATTTTACTCTGAAGTTTTATTTCATTTAATTTATAATAAATAAAACAAGTTATGGTTGGGATAATAGAATGTCATATTGTATTATCGAGTCAATACTTTGTGGGTACTACAATCTCAAACATTAAGCAGTCATATGGTGAAATATATGACATGTTTTATAAAGCTCTCTTTGCAACATGATCTAGAAAATAATAAAAACTAGGATCTGCATAGATTAATATACTCACTTGACATGAGTACTTGTAAGACTACTTAGGAGAGCTTATAAAAAACAACTTATCATATGTATATAAGCTGTTTGATAAGCACTTCAAAATAATTTATAAAAGTGCTAATATATCTTATATGAAAGCAATTTGACTTATGTTATCATGTTACACAAATAGTTTATTAATAGGCAATTACATGATACTAGCTAATACTATAAAGGCTGAATAAATAAACGCCATACTGCAAGTCAATTACATCAAATCATACCTTAAATTTCTACATTTCACAACATAGGAACCAACTTACTACAAAGATTGATGAAGTGATATCTGTTTGAGGAGTGCACCATTCACAACAAAAGTACCATTCTCAGCAGTATCAAGCTGCTTCAACCTAGCCAATTCCTTCCTCTCTTTTTTTCTTCGGAAAACGGAAACAAAACGACACCATTGCGGCGAATCCAATGGAAGCATGTGTGGCGACAATTACAGTGGTGACCACGACAATTGAGACTGTGGCAAGTGCACAAACGGTGCAACTAGGGAATAGAAATCAAATTCTGTCTAAAAGAAAATACAACAAAAGTATCTATTAAATCCAAATAATAATAAGTACTTAACAACAACCTAAAATGTCCTATTTCCTCCATTTCTACCGACTTGCCATCTCGTATCTTTCAGCATCATTTAGCCTTTGATAATTTGGGCAACCCTACATTGAAACACTATGTTAGTAGTAGCACTAGAGTTTAACCATCAAGTGTTACTAGATACTTAAGTTAAATTTACCTTAGAACAGACCAAAACATGAAATGTACTTTTCTTTGGGAATGATGCATAATACTCGGTACATTTCTTCTTCACATGTCCAATCATGCCACAAAAGAAGCAACCTTTTCATCCTTATTTTGTTTCTTTTGTGGTGGACCTTTAACAACATTATTGTTTGCATCCTTTAGGTGCCTTTGAAATTTCGTACTTGATGATCAAATAACTCATGTGATTAAAGCGATCCGACTTTCATGAAATTTCCTCTATTTAGAGGTACTAAAATTCGTATGAGAAATGAGGTACTAAAATCTGTTTAGAGGTACTAAATATTTGTTAGAAAAACATTTAACCGATTTTGAGGTAGCTGCAAGTATTTATGAATGTGTACGAAATTTGAATTTTTAAAAAATATGCGATTGCATAAAAAAAATAATTGTTTATGTTATTATGCGATTGCAAGTATTTATTTAATGACAAACGACAGGATGAACGAAATATGGGTGTTTGATTGAGGTACACATGAATTCCCTTGTTGTTAGACAATAGAAAAAAGACTAAGTCAATAACAGGAAAAAGAAAAGAAAATTTTAATTTGTAACATGGAAGAAGCAAGCAAGCTCCAATTTTGAATTTTTCTGTTACTATTTTTTGGGGTGAATTTTTCACAACATGTATGTCGTATATGTTCTTACTGTAAATAGAGTTATGCAGCCGCGTGATTCCCTATTGATTTAAAAACCATTCAAATCACCTTCACAAGAAACATGCCTCCCATATATATCCTTTTTAGCACCTTCTCTTTTAAACCAAAGTTACATAGTCAGTCTCATTTTACTTTGAAGTTTCATTTCATTTAATTTCTAATAAATAAAACAAGTTATGGTTGGGATAATAGAATGTCATATTGTGCTATTGAGTCCATACTTTGCGGAAATGGTGCTTGGTAAAAAAATATGAAACAATAGCTTGGCTTGAAATTTCTCAGACATAATGTGATGATCAATATTGATATGTTGTGTCGTTCATTAAAGCTGGGATTGGAAGCTATGTGGCATGCAGATTGACCATCACAATAGATTAATGAAGGGGAGATAAAAGGAAAGTGAGTTATGCAATTAGATTTCACAAGTAGTGCCAGCTACGGCTCGGTACTCGGCTTCAAAGGATCACAAGGAAATTGTGGGTTGTTTCTTTGAGCATGATGATATGAGGGAGTAAACCACGTGTGATTTTAATCTTTAGATTGAACAAAATTTTGTCTCAAAACTTATTCAAATCTATCCACAAACACACTTAATTTCAAACCAGCCTATCAACATCTAATGGCAATGTTCGCAAACATCGTCTCTTGAATTCATCAAAAAGACATACAATTGAAGTGTCACGAAACTAGACGACTGATCCAATCTAAAGATAAATACTTATTATGACAATTTCAGTTTGAGATGTCTAGTGGATGTTTCCTAATACACTATTTCAAATATACTATAGAAAAATGAAACCTCTCTTGGGTTGGACAAGCGAAGACTACTCTGATGACCCTATACAATAAAAACTCTTCATGCGAGATATAAAACTTGATGGTAATTGGAAGAGGCTAATGGGTACTACAATCTCAAACATTAAGAGTCAAATGGTGAAATATATTTGTTATAAAGCTCTCTTCATAACCGAGTCTAGAAAATAATAAGAACTAGGATATGCTTAGATTGACGTACTCACCGACACGAGTACTTCTGAGACTATTTAGGAAAGTTTATAAAAACAACTTATATGTCTATAAATTAGCTCTTCAAAATAGCATATAAATACGGCTTATATACCTTATATGAAAACAATTTGACTTATTCTATCCTGATAGATAAATCAATAAGCACTTACATGATACTCGTTTATAGCATAAACGCAGTCGCGGTACTGCAAGTCAATTACAGCAAATCATACCTTAAATTTCTGCATTTCACAACATAGGAACGGACTTACTACAAAGATTGATGAAGTGACATCTCTTTGAGGAGTGCATATCTAGCTTTGTTAACAGTATAAAAGCATAGATATATATGTTGCTCAAGATCCCTAAGCAACTGTTCGAAAATTGGCTGCGTCTTTCGAAGCTGCTTGATTACTTCCTGTATGGGATGTCTATCCCTTCCCCTCTCCAATGCAAATTTAACGTAAGCCTTATCGCCTTCAACCGCAGTTTGAAGCCGATCAACAAGACTATCAATGGTGTTAATATCATTCACAACAAAAGTACCATTCTCAGCAGCATCAAGCTGCTTCAACCTAGCCAATTCCTTCCTCTTTTTTTTCTTCGGAAAACAGAAATGGAACGGCACCATTGCCGCGAATCCAATGGAAGCATGTGTGGCAACAATTACGGTGGTGACCACGGCAATTGAGACTGTGGCAAGTGCACAAACAGCGCAACCGATGGTGGCGCGACGGAAGAGACGAATTCTGTGACGGCATTTACGCCGGTCGATGTTGATTTTGTGTTTAAGATCTGAGAAACTGTGGCGTAGGGTATGAAAATGAGGGAAAACGAAGGGATTTTCGTGACCGTTGAATTGGACGAAGAGATCGTAAGCAGTGTCGCACTGCGGTTGAGAGAGGGAAGATAAATCATCGGGAAGAACGGAGATGAAATCGGAGATAGGGTTATACATTTGACGAGCGATACGGACGGTGTTAATGAGGAGGAGGCAAAGGTGTGAGGTGGTTTCGCTATGGTCGAAGTATGAAGAAACAAGGCGCGTGAGAGCACTTTCGGGTTTGGCGTTTGCTAGTGTTTCGCGGACGCTGTTAGAGTCGGGTTGGAGAACTTGTGTGAGGATATCGCGGTGGTGTGAATCATCATCATCTTCTTCGTATTCATCTTGTTGTTGTTGAATTTGGATGTTGTGAAGTTGAAGAGGGGGTTGGATGATTGTAAGGATTTCGTTGTAGGAAGGTGCTTGAACTGCTAGATCGTATTCGCGGGAGATGTTTGGGCTTGTTGATGGTGTTGAGTTGTCTCCTGGGAAATGAAATTAGGGATTGAGTGATAGATTTTGTTGAAATTGAAAGGGTTTAGGGTTTCTGTTTATTATAATTAATTACCTTGTGAATTTGAAGGAGGAGGAAGGTTGTTGCGTGGTGAAGGAGTAGAGGAGTTGAAGGAGATGCATTCCAGCATTCTAATTATAGTGTTAATTGTTGAGGGAACTAGCAACTGCAATCGACTTGTTTCAATAATGGTATGTTTATGAACTGATGTGTGTCGCTCATTTTGTTCGATAGACGTGAAGACTATTGAGGGGGTATTATTCTCTTTAAAAACAAAGTTTAGATAGTAAAATCGAGTCGAGTCAATGATATACTTAAAATCTTGTAAACTTGGGTATTTACTCAAATTGATTGAGTTGGAGTATTGAGTAACACTTAACTTGGATAAAAGAATTAATGTGATTAAAAAAAAATATTATTTTTTATATAAACTATTTTGATAAAATTTTATTTATTTTTAAAAACATCTTTCGCAAACTAATTAGAGTTGTGTGTCTACCACAACAGATCGATATATTCTTTTGTTGATTTAATTTTTTTAGAACAATCAATAGTAGTACTTGTTAATATTATGTTGATAGTTAATGGTGGAGATTATGATTATCGCTCTACTCTTTAACTCTCTTACCTACCTACAAGAATTTGCTTAACATTACGTCAATAAATTGCACCACCAGCCAACAAATAAATCTAGTACTAAGTAGATCTTCTACTATCTTGACATCCAACAAAATCTATTAAATGATCTCCAATAAGTATGACTTTATATATGTGAGCATATAATCATTTTTTTCTTCTTATTAGAAACAGAACATCCAAATTGTTGTTTTTATTAACAGATTCATCAGAAACGCGTTTGAGAGGACGTTCATCAGGGTCAAACACAACTATAGTAGTTTCTTGAGAGTCAATGCGATATTTGTTTATAAGATTCTCTTTTCTTTGTTCATCAGATGATCTAGCTTCTACCAAAACAATGACTTGTATTCCCTTTGCGTTTAATGCTTTGACTCAGAGTGTATATTGCAATACTTCTTATTTCTATATCATGACTTGCTCTATTGGTAAACATAGTTACTATTGAGACAAAATCCTAAATTAATATTTTAATGATAATTAAACAAAGGTTAATTAAGACTTCTAACTATGATTCTAAAAGTTTTGGTATTTAACATGTATGTTTGAGTGTGTTAAACCAAAGATAGGTACCAAATATTTCAAGATAGATCATAGTAAAAAGAAGTAAGCTCATTCAGAGAAACGAAGAACGTTCTTGACATAATTGTGTAAAATGGAGAACGTTCTCTAGAGTTCCAAAATAACAAGAATGATCATATTCTTAAAGAAATGATTAGTTACATTATTTACAATTAGTTCTAGAATGTCTCTAGAAATATACGAGGGTCATTTCAGTATGAGAATCACTCCAAATGACAAAAGACAAAAGCTATACTTCATAATTCATAAAGCATAATCATTCTTCAAGTTGAGTAAGCTTCAAGTACAAAAACAGGCAGATTGACTAGACACCTCAGTTGTACTTTTGAGCAGCTTGCACACGTTATTCAAAATATGGATCACTTCAGACAATTGTCAAATGAAGATTAAGCCTCAACACACCTTAAAGCATAAACGAATATCGTGTTTGGTTTACAAGAACATTCTTGCTTTAAGCAAGAACATTCGTGTTTTATGACTAATCTTATCCACTTACTGACACATGACAATTGGACCAATCTCAAAGACCAAATGAGTTGTCATTAGCCTTCTTGAAGTCTATAAAATAAGCCTCAAGATGAAGGATAACTCGAAACTTCTAGTGCAAAGCAATACATCACTCATACAGTCATATTCGAAATTTATTAAGCTTATCAATCATTTCAAAGTTTCAATTATGTTCTTAACTTAATATTATAATCAATTTTACCGAGCTCTAAATCCTAGAATCTATTCTTAAACACGAGTTGAACATACTCATATTCTACCAATCTCTTTAAATTGCCACTTTGTAACTCGAGACTATATTGTTGAAATAGTTTGAGTAATTTGTAAAAATCCTATTATGATTAAAAGGTAAATGTAATGTGTAAAAATCATTTATGAAGATTGAAAAGTAACCTGGGGAAATCATTTCTAGGTAGAAAGGTAGTACTTTGTAACAGATCAAGATTGATCTGTAAAAATTGTGCGAAAATAAAAAACGATTTTTTTTGAACACTTAGTGGAAAATATCACAATTGTGAGAATTTGACGTAACCCGAGTTGGGCGAACCAAGATATATTTATGTGTGATATTTCTTTCCTTATCTCTATTTGTTTTTTATCTTCTAATCATATTTTATATAGATAAGTTAAAATTGTGTGTTTTCACTAATCAAGAACCTTATTCGTTTATAACCAAAATTAATTGAGTTAAATTTTTTAAATTTTAACATCTATTTTTAAAAAGAGATAATTACAATTCAAACTCTATTTCCTTGTAATTGATATATTTGCTTCATTTACTTGTTTATTAAGTGATAATATTTTGTGCTTAGAAACACTTAGATTATTATTTATAGCATACTTGTAATTTATGCTACTTTAAAATATATAGTCATTAATATAAATTTTTATCTTCTAATTTATTCTACACACTTAGCAAATACTGTTAGAGAATAATTTTTATTTATTTATTTGTTTTTGTTATCATCAAAATATCAACCAAAAAATTATAGCTATAATTACTTTTGCACTAACATACTGTTCACGAGATCATGAGATAATTGTTACTCTTTAATTTAGAAAGGGTGTCTATATAAAAAAAAAATTATTTTGATGTTGTTTGTGGTTCCTTGACTTTTTAAAAGGCTGTTTAATTTAGTTTGTAATGAAAAATTAGTTATGATGTGGGTGCAATTGATTTGTAATCCGTTTGGTCTAATTTGGGTGCAATTGATTTGTGTAATTAGTGAAATGAATTATAGTTGATTTTCATGTTTATGTCAAACGTTTACTTATGCTTAAGACCGAGAGTAAAATGAGGATCGAAGAAGTAATTTTAATACGTAATATGTGGAGGTGATATAACATTGATACATCTTTCCTTGTGAATTGTAACATGCATTAACCTAATTAAATGACACATAATGTAGAATGATATTTATAAGGTCTATGTGACGGTGTTATGAATTGATTCTTCATTGGTCCGAGAGGTAGGATTATTTTGACCCTAAGTGGTCAGGGTGTTTGTACCAGAATGACAATTGCGATTATGAGAGTCTTGCATAAAATATACATATTATCATAAATATGCTGAGTTTTTGTGACATATAAACGTGATTATATTTGTCTATGTTTTCTTATGTGGTTATTACTATTAGCAAGTTGTGTCTAAATATGATTATATTTTCTTATGCTTTTTATGTGATTAATTGTTTTGTTGACCAATTCGTGATTATATTTCTTATGTTCCTAATATGATTATTTCTATTTGTAAGTTCTTATTTTAATTTGACAAAATTATATATAAATAGCAATTTTTATGTTGTTAACTCACTACAACTTGTCATAGAACTCATCCTTACAAATATTTTTATGTACAATGAATTAGAGTAGACTTGAATTTGATTGATATGTTCGACGACGAATATATAAGATTCATGAAAATTTAATTTACTCTTTTATCTTTTGAAACATCTTAACATTATGTTATGCCTCATTTAGTTTTTATTTTGGACATAAAATCCCAATGTGAAATATTTTGACAATTATTTTATTACAATATTACATCATTTTATTAATTTATTTAAGTTCCTAAGATTTAAGTTGAATAAGTTAAAATCAATTAGACTTCAATTAGAACTCTCGATTTAATTAATTTAGACAGGGTATCAACATATACTTCTAGAAAATATTTACAACATTATTAGCAATAATTATTTTTCAAAAAAATAAATTAGACTAGATTTTTAAAATCTATTAAGTTAATGCCTTGAAAATTGGATAATCAATATTTAATCTGATTATAATCAATATTTATTATTATTTTTTACAAATGGTCAATTATAATTTATTTTTGTTGGATTAGGCATTCTGTTTTTTAAATATATAGAGCGCAAAAGTATTACATAATAAATCTAACAATATTCCAATTCAACTATATTATAATATTCTAACACTTAACTCCTACTATTTCTTTTACTTTTATTTTTAATGAGTTAATTAACATTTGTAAAATGGATCTAGATTTGTGCACTACTAGGAGAGTAAAGAAACAACGGATTTTGTATCTAAAAAAATCATTTTCTTCCATCAATCAACCGTATGTTTAGCATTAACTTAGTACACAATAATTAGTTATAAAATTATCTTTCCCTTATCTTTTATTTAATTTAATAAAATTGTGGAGCACGGGGAACAGAAGTTGGAACAACAGAAGCTAGCTTCTGAAGAAATTGATGTACTTGAACCAGAAGCTATTTCAGGTACTATCTCCAGTTTATGCATTGTTGAATGTACAATTCTCTTGGGGGAATCTTGTCAATAAAATGTAGACTTTGAATGTAGTATATGAAACTCCTGAATTATGATTAATAATTGCCTATCTCATTGAAATTTGATTTATAGGATGGTGTTTAAATTTGTTCTAAGTATGTTGGTTTTTTTCTTTTATGACTCATTAAAACATCTTTCTAGATTCATTATTGGAAATCAGAATCTTTGTTGTGTGCAATTAATTCACTGAAGTTATTTGTTATTATTAATTTTATTATTTAATAAATTAAATATATTAATAAATTTGTAAATAAAGTTTATACTTTAATTATTATTATTATAATTATTATTATTATTATACTTTAATTTGTAAATAATTATTATTATTATACTTTAATATAATTAAATTAAATAATTTAATGAGTTAAAAAATAAAAATAGTAATAATAAATTAAAAAATACATTAATAAATTATAAATTATAAATAAATCAAACACATTTAGCTTCTATATTTGTCATTTATTTATTCATCATTATTTTTTGTAACTTGTTGTATCAATTTTTCTGTATTATAAAACATAGCCCTTCTCCTTCATACAAAAGTGTGTTTAATTACGACGTACCAATTAATCATGTTCAAGTTTTTATATGTAATTTAGTTAAATTGTCATTGATTGATATCACTACAGTTAAAAAATCAATAGTAAGAAAGATTTATTTTTTAGTTTGAATTTTACATAATTTTTACAAGTCTATTCTTTTATAACAATCTTGCACGAATAAGACTTAAGGATGAAGATAGATTAAACTCTACATGATATTTGTCCTAGTAATAAAATTACGATAAAATTTTTCCAAACATGATTGTGTGATTATAATCCAATTAAAAATATTGAACATTTAAAAGAATAAAAAAGTATTGAAACACTTCATTTTTTACTTTGTTCCACTGCTTCCTGATCGCTAACTTCCCTTAAAGAAAACACTTCATTCACTATGAACGTGTTTGGTTCAGAGGAAAAATAGAAAAGAGAGAAATAATAAATATAAATGAAAAATAAAGTAGATATAACATGTTGTTTGATACAAAAGAAAAATATATTTATTTCTCTTCTTTTTTCGTTTGGTTGAAAAGAAATTAAGAATAGAGAACTATAATTTATTTTAAATAGACTAAAATATCTTTATACTTAAAAACTAAAAAAACTTTTTTGTATTGTTTGTATTTTATTTTTTATCAAAATCAATTATTTTTTATTATAATTTAAATAAAGGATTATATTATTTAATTAAGTTATTTCTCAATTTAATATAAGAAATACATTTCTATTAGTTGCTTTAACATAACTTAACATAGCATAAATATATGTATTAGATTTTATTATGGAAACCACTATGTTTTTTTATTAATGGACGTTACATTCACATAGAAATAAATAAATATATAGAAAACAAATTCAATTTATAAAAAGGGACATCATGAAGTTACACAACAAATATATGAATATTCACTTGCAAAAAGTCTTTCGCTGTAACGGGGCATAAATGAAATAAGATAAATAAATAAATAAAAAACAACCTCTCATCTTTTCTTTTTGTTTTTTTTTTTAGAGATTTTAATAGCGTTTTTAACGGTGAATTCAATATGGAGTCTTTTAGATAGGTCAATTGTGTCACATCATCTTGAAACAATTTACTCATTTTTTACTCCAAGAGTGAACTTAACACGATTCAAGCTCTACTATGTCACGTCACCTTAAATCAACTCATTCATTTTTTACGGTTTAATTTTTAAAAAATTATATTATATTCCATTACTTTAATTTATATATTAATATTTAATTTATATTTAATTTTATTATAACTTAAAATAATAATTTAAATATTCTAATTAATATTATTATATATTATTTTAATTTAATATAAAAATAATAATAAAAATAAAAATTTTAAATAAAAATAAATAAAAAAGTACCGTTAATAAAAATTTAAATAAACTTCTATAACAAAAATTGTGAAGAAAAAGTATGAGTAGCAAATTGTTCCTATTAATGAACTAACAATTGTAATTAAAAAAAAATAAAAGACTAACGGTGGTATATTAACTAATAAAAGCTAATGGTTACAAAATTATTATTATTTAATAAATTAAAAAGAAGTTAACAGTTATAAATTAATAAAAAAAGAATAAATTTATTATTATTAATACATTAATAAAAGATAGCAGTTATAATTTTATTATTATTAAATTATGAATCACAGTTCCTTCTTAACAGTACCGTGATGACACTTTGGCACAACTACAAATGTGAACCCACAAAAATACTGAAAGTTAAGTAATTACATGATGGCGGAAGTCATTTTATCTGCCATTAGAGATACTCTAAAAAGTATGAGTCTCTTCAAACTTGAGTCTCTCTTGTATAATTCTATGACAACCAAACAAACAAGAATCTCTCTCCGTTCTCTCTCTTCTTTTACTCTCTCTACCTTATTTCTCTTGAAACAAAGATAGTCTAAGGCATCTACTAAGTGTACATTAATTTTAATGATAAAATATTGTAAAATGCACATTTGAATATATTTATTTTATTTTACTAACCTTTACCTAAAAGAAAAAATAGAATGAGATCTATGTAACAGTGCCTAAAAGTTTATATATTTTTAAGGCTATTTTGATAAAAACTGTAAAATAATTTTAAAAAAGAAAAAAAGAAAAATAGCGTCGCATAATATTCTTCAACAATTTCTTTTACTTTTTATTTTTTATTAAATCAGCTATTTCTTTTAAAATTGCGAGTAGTCTTATGGATTTTTTTTCCACTATCGTTGATTTGAATTTTTTATTTATTAAATTACTCTATTTTCAGAATTATATATCAAAATATTTCTTTTTATTTTTTAATTATAAAGTTGCATTTGTAAATAATTAAATACTACAGGAAATTTTAGTAAATTTACATAATTTATATATATATATGTGTGTTAATTTGAAACAAAAAATGAAAAAAAATTTAAATTTTTTTCAAGTAAGTCGTCTTTATAAATTTGGACTTCATAAAAAAAAATTTGCCATTCATAAAAGGGACTTTTAACGAATAAAAAAAATTTTAATATATAATTTTTAATAGAAAGTATTTTGGTAATTTTTTTTTAATTATGTTATTGAAAGAAAAAAAATCGCTCTTACTCCTACATATTCCTAAGCCAAAACTTTATAAGGTATGATAATATAGTTGCATGAAATAAGAAAATAAAAGACTATTTATTTGCCCAACGGTTATCAATATTTGACAGCTAATTAATGTGACTCACAAGTCTTATGTATATGATACTAATTATTTTCAAATCACAATGGACTAAAAGGAGATGATTAATATATCAATGTTATAAAGTTTTCTGTAAAAATGTAGTTTTGTTCGTCTTTAAGTACTATTACAACTGACAAATATTAATATTATTACTATGTTGGATGTATTATATTAAGTATATGCTTAGACCTCGTATTTGTGTAATTTAATTATTACAAAATTTATCATTTTCTAAAACAAACAAAAATGGTTCAGTCCACTTATCTAGTTGTTCCTAATCCAATATGATAATTAAACGAACTCCTACTTACAACCCAATAATAGTATAAAAGTTAATGGTTTAGATCCAAAAAGAAATTGTTGTAGACAAAAATGCTTTCGTTTGAAACGAAACAATCACATTTAAGGAAAATTATTGATATATCAATTACGAAGAAAAATTTCATAACAAATATAAAAATAAATGTTGAACAATATTTAACAAATAAAATTCATATATTTAATATTTAAAATTTTAAGTAAAATTGTAGTATATAATACACGTATAATTACTCTTAACTCAATATTAATAATTCTCAACTCAACATAGAAGACTACTCACTGTCTCATTTTTCCTTTACCTCTTCCTTTATCCTCAAAGCTATCTCTTTTATTTCCCTCTAATATCCCAACGCAATAATCTTAGAATTTCGACAATACAACAACCTCAATCAAATAAGGGTCTAAAATGGATATGATATGTACACATTATTGTTTTATATTTTTTAAATATTAATATTCACTCAGTCCTAAATTATAAGAAGAAAAAAGTCATGCAATTCATGCTTACTAAAAAAACCATTTATCTTAATTAATATCCTCAAATTTACCGCAAAAAATAATAAATATTGTTTCCTGAATTTCCCCAAAGTGTAATACCTTTTTATATTACTATACATCATTGTCCATTCAATATCTCTGAAGAAGAATGGTGCAACTTCTTTATCTATTGAAGTTGGAAGTAAACAGCTTCAAGGGAAGTAGTAAAAACCATTTTTTACAAAGAAAAACTGAAAAAATAAATAGTATAAATATATTTTTGGAACAACATCATTAAATATGGTAAAAGTTCGTTAACTTTTTCTTATAATTTGAGATAAAAAATGAGTTTTTATTATTAAACAGTGAAAGCACTATCAATCCAGAGACGGAGGATATAGATCAACAACCACCTCAATTGTTGAGGCATTATCAATATTGTTTATAATATGAAAAAAAATAAGCTTTTATGCTAATACATGACACCAATTATAGAAAAAACTAGTATCAAATGTTTTTTCAAATTAAACTGGTATTATGACATTTGTATATAACATAGATTAAATAGACAACTCAATTCACAATATAAAATTATTAGAAATATTTAAAACTAAAAAATATATATTCGATTATATTAACAAATAAATTTAAATACATAAATAATATCATAATTAAAAAAAAAAAAACTACAATCATATTGCAAATACAATATATGATATAATTGACACTTAGTTTATATGTTTGCGCTCGAAAATTGTTACAAATTATTTGCAACATCCAAATAAATTATACCTCTAACGAGTAAGTATTATACAATTTTGTAAGTACACTTCGTAGCAAAAAAATACATATATTTTAAAAGGTGTGAAACGTAATAATATAAATAAAAAATATAATGATATACATCTTAATAAATCAAATCTTTCATAAAAAAAATAAACAAATTAAATCTTAAATAAAAAATTTAACGTTGAATAGTAATGATGTGTTATTAATTAGTAGTAGAATATTTTACAATTAAAAATGATAAATAATAAAATGAATCTTCTTGACTAAAATATTGATAATTAATCAATCAATGTGACAAGTTAACATCAACGAAATAGATATATTATTAACATCAAGGAAAAGACGAAGACGATAAATGCGATAATTACAAGAATAATGCCCCAGAAAAGACCAAATTGGATTAATGATATCTTGGCTGAGGTGTCCCTAACTCTTTCTGGATCTGTTATGTTGACTTCTACTAGACAATAAAAAAAAAAACTACGTCAATGAAAAACAAATGAGTTTTTAATGTTATTCGAGATCAAATAATATATCTAACATAAGATCACAATAGTTTATACTCTCTAACCTAATATCTAATTTTTTTATTTTTATTTTAATAAGACTAATATGAATATTTGAATTAAATTAGTAATTATAGGATATGCATGTTTTCATATAAGCATCAAATGAACCATAATTATTTTTTTGAATCATGAGATCATTTCCCTCACTCAATCATGAGACAACTTTTTGTCCCAAGTACAGGTTATCAAAAATAATAAAATAGATTAAATATCACTCGTGGTCTTTTAACTTAATTTCAGATAACGTTTTAATTATTTATCTTTTTTTTTTCCGATTTGATCATTTATTTTAATTTTAAGTGACAATTTAATCTTTTATGTTTTAAATATATTAAATAAATTACAATATAAAATTTATGTTGAATACATATTATTTTGAGAATTAAACGCACCATAATTATCATATATTTTTGTCACCATTAAGATTTACTACCTATTAATTAATAAAAATATTAGAATTACCTGGAGTTGAATCCATTGCGTAATGAACACCCGTCGTTTATTTAATTCTTAAAAAATTGAGATAAATTATGTTTCAGACGTTCTATATAATAATAAAATACTTGTATGCATGTATATATTATAAAAAGAAACCAAAACTTATTTATAGAGTTGTAATTGACATGGATCCATTCATCTATATATTTATGTGTATTTGGCCCATATCAATTGAATATTTCTTCATGCATTAATTAAAACGATTAATTAATAAATATTTAATGTAATTATATTTTATACACGATATTTAATATAATTATAATCAGTCATCATTATTATTTTTTGTAAATGATTAATTATAATATTTTTTTGTTGGATTAGGCACTCTTTTTTTTTTAAATAAATAGTGTATAAATATTACATAATAAATCTAACAATATCTCAATCCAACTATGTTATAATATTCCAACATGTAACTCCTACTATTTATTTTTTTACTTTTATTTTAATGAATTGATTAACATTTATAAAATGGATCTAAATTTGTAGAGTAAAAAAACAACGGATTTTGTATCAAAAAAAATCATGTTCTTAAAAGTGATATTTTCTTCCATCAACAACCGAATGTTTAGCATTAACTTAATTAGCACACTATAATAACTAATTATAAAATTATCTTTCCATGATCTTTTATTTAATTCAATATAATTGTGATACATTTTTTTTTTTTGATAAAAAATTGGTGAAGAGGAACTTATTATTAATAATAGTGTTACATATGATCATTTTACCCTTGTTTCATATTGTATTTGATATTAGTGTTAAGACAAACTCTCAAATTAAAGTTTCGATGAAAATAAACAAATGTTAATTAAGAATGTTAATTATGATCCTAAAATATTATGTTAATTTAACTTGTGTTTTTGAGTGAATTAATTTAAAGATAGGAATCAAGCAAAACAAAGAAATCACATAAAAACTGAACAAATAAAGAAACAAGAACATTATGGATAAAACGGAGAATGTTCTCCAGGATCAAGACTGGTCAGTATAGTCTGAAGATCAATCAATTTCCATTGGTTGAAGAAAGATTATGCGTCTGAATTTTATGCTAATATTATCAATACTTGGCAAGGAACAAGTAGGATCCATTATAGTCAAAGAAGGCATTCGAATCACGAAGATAAAAACTCGTGAATCAAGCAAGTTAAAACAAGTATAAACCTTCTCCAGCTTAACTGTCAAGAAAGTTAATCAATCTTGGTCTATACAAAGTCATCCAGATTGATCATGAAGTCGTCCAGAATTATCAAACATTGAATCTCAAGATTGATCATCAATCTCCAAAAAGTTTAATAACTGACAATCCAGATTGATTATCAATCTCCATTTCTGCATAAGTTCAGTATCGACCTCCATACATTTGCATAAGTTCATCATCATTCTTCAAACTATTTCAACATAATCGAATCTCCATATCAAAGATACAACATCAATAAATTTATGAGAAGCATGAAGGATCATTAAACTAATCAAGAATGAATAAACCAGCCTAGTCAAACAGATTTCAAAAGTATATTCAAATACTGAATATTTTTATTCACATATATTAGTTTCGGTAAAAAATATAGTGCACTACCAAAAATTCTTTTGACCATCATTAAATGCTCCAAAACGCCTATAAAAGAAATACTAATGCTCAAGAAAATAATAGAAGTTCAAGTGCTATCAAGTTCTAGGTATAAAGAAATAGAGTTTGTAACAGATCAAAGCTGATCTGTATTAAGTGTTGTAAAACCAAAAACGTTATTTGTTTTAAACACTTAGTGACTGGACGTAGTCCAAGTTAGGTGAATCAAGATACATCTTGTGTGATATTTTTTTCTCTTATTTATTAAGCTTGATTAATTACTTGAATTAAAATATAAATTGAACTTCTATTTTTTAAGCTAAGGTTATTCGTTCTATGTTTTCTTAACATCATTCTTGACTTAAATCTTTAAGTTTTTCAGAAATTTTTAAATATGAACATTTACAATTCAAACTTCCCTTTGTTATAAATAGACGTTACATGAATTCTCTTGTTGTTAGACAATAGAAAAAAGACTAAGTCAATAAAAAGAAAATTAAAAAAAAATTAATTTATAAAATATTAACAATGTATTTATAAATTATTCAATAAACTCTTCAAAATAACTTATAAATAAGGCTTATATGAAAATAATTTGACCTATGATGTATTATTACATAAATAATTTATGAATAAGCACTTACATACTGTTTATAGCATAAACGCAAACGCCCTACTGCAAGTCAATTATAGCAAATCATACCTTAAATTTCTACAATTCACAATATAGAAACCAACTTACTACAAAGATCGATCCCTAAGCAACTTTTCGAAAATCCGCTGCTGGATTACTTCCTGTATGGGACGTCTATCCGTTCCCCTCTATAACGCAAATTTAACGTAAGCAATATCACCTTCAACCGCAGTTTGAAGCCGATCAACAAAACTATTAATGGTGTTAATATCATTCACAACAAAAGTACCATTCTCAGCAGCATCAAGCTGCTTCAACCTAGCCAATTCCTTCATCTTTTTTCTTCAGAAAACAGAAACAGAACGGCACCATTACCGTGAATCCAATGGAAGCATGTGTGGCAACAGTAACGGTGGTGACCACGGTAATTGAGACTCTGGCAAGTGCACAAACGGCGCAACCGATGGTGGCGCGATGGAAGAGACGAATCCTATGACGGGTCCATGTTGATTTTGTGTTTAAGATGGGAGAAACTGTTGCGTAGGTTATGAAAATGAGGGAAAACGAAGGGATAAAAAAATTGGCCCAAAAATTTTTGGTCACAAAAAACCAAACAAAAATGTAATTGGGCCAAATATTTTTATGGCCCAAACCGAATTAATCCAATCGTTTTACTGCAAATTATTACCCGTCCTAGCATGTAAGTACAATAAGGAATTGGCATATTTTGAAAGTTCATTTGTTTTTGTATGTGTCTTAAGATCGTTTGTTTTTGTAGGTGTTTTGGGTTCATTTGTCTTTGAAGGTGTGTTTTGGAGAATGCAAAATTTGTGAATGTTATTATGTTTAAATCTAAAATGGACTTTAATTGGTCCATTAGACGTGGGTTTTCAAACACCCAAAAAATTGTATAATCAAGTTATATTTACAATTTCTATCGTCTTTAATGAAGTCACATTTACTAATTATAACATTGTTTTTATCCCATAAATCTTAATTGCATGCATATTACAATTTCAAAATTCAATCAATGTATAGAATCTGTCTACCCACTAAAAATTAAAAATTAATTGTTAATTATCTAAGATTTATTAATTATTCATTCATATTATCTCATTTAATAAAAAAAAATTCCTTTGAATTTTCGTTTATAGTAAAAAAAAAAAAACACTCATATTTCATTATTAGTTTTTCTATTCATCTTTATGCAATGTATAAAAAAAATTAGATTTTATTGCTTCAATTTTCTTAAAGAATGAGTAATGGGATTTAATGGTTAGAATTGTGTTTATTCCTTATCTAAATGTCAAACATAAATTTTATGCGATAGAAATGATATTGATAGATAACAAAGTTTAATTTTTTTTCTCATAAAACACGTTTCAAACACATAAAAAATTGTATAATTTAAACATACTTTTTCTAATTTTATTGACGAGTGAGAGTTTGATGTTAAAATTCACGATGTAGTTTGAAAGGTAAAGGTAAATTGCTTACGTGATATCTTCACCAATTGTTATTTCATATTGAAATATATGAAGTTTCTTTCGATATATAAAAATATTTTGAAATAAAATATTTAAATATATGAAAATATTTTCTTTCATATTTTTATATTTAAATATATAAAAATATGTCAAGATAAAATAATTATTTAAACATATTTTCTTTCATATATGAAAATTATTTAAACATAATTTTTTAAATATTTCGAGATAAAATAATTTTCTTTCCATCATTTAAAATATTCAGATTTGAAGATGACTCTTTTATAATGAAATATTATTTTTAATATATTTTTCTATAATGTTATAAAAGTTTGTTCAATATTATAATAAATTTTAAGAATGATACATATACACATAAATTATATGTTTATCTTTTGATATCTTAATTTCTTGACTATCAGTTTTGTAACGGTTGATTTCTTATGAGAGTTGCCTTAATTCTTCTAGAAGTATATTGTATTTTTATAATCAACATAAAAATTTGTGGGACGTAGAGTTAACACACTAATATATTCAAGAGTTGCATGTTTACCACTCCATATTGGTATATTCTTTTGTTAGTTTAATTTTTTAGCATCATCAATAATAGTACTTATTAGTTTTATGTTGATTGTTGAGGGTAGAGATTAAATTCACAATTTCATTGGCGTTCTACTCTTTAACTCTGTTACCTATCTACAAAATAAATCAACTTTTTTTTTTGTTAATGTTTAAAGATGTTTATTACATCTTTTTATCTTTTGAGGTCTAATTAAAGCTGACTATTTTCCTGTTTTGGCGCATGTATATTACAAATTCACCACTTCATATACTATAGGGACATTAAGGAGCAACAGTCTTGAATGTCTAACAAACTATGCAACGTTAATAAATGAATTTCAAGGTGTTTTTGACTTTGTTGCTTAGAATTAAGTTTGCCTCCCTTGTTGTTGCAAAGTGAACACTTGCAATGCATTTCCTATTCCTAAATTGCTTTATGCCAAAAGAAAAATGTAGTTTGAATTCAATACCATTGGTCCAATATAGACTATATAGTACTAGTAGAGTTATCATTATGGTTTACCACACCAACCAATCTTCACTGTCATATTAACAACAAATAATTGCTTACAAGATATCTCAATCCCATAAATTTATGAAATAAAAAAAAAAAAATCATAAGGGAAAATAAAAGAATACAACTGCTCATTGGCCCAAGAAAAAAAAACAAGAGGAAAAGGGTGGGATACAACTGCTTTTTATACACTTGTGAAGCAGCTAGCCCTATATGTAATTCACAAATATAATAATAGGTGACAATTTATGACAATAATTATAATACCTTATTTTTTTATTTATTTGATTTGAATAATTGACTTCCAAGAGTCACAATTGGTGTTCCTTCACCCATCATTGTTGTCAAGTTCATCTCCTTTTCAAGGATTCTATCAAGTTCCATTTCCACATAACTCATGGTAGGTCTTCTTTCACTTGAATGATCCAAACATTTAATTAAAAGTAGGATGTAATTTTCCATGCTTTCACCTGTAAAACTAGTCTCCATTCTTTGATCAATGATTGTAGTCAAAATGCTACTGTCTTGATTACTTAGTACCTGTATTAGATAGTGAAAAAAAATAGCAGATATCAATCACATAGTCGCACATGGATTGTTTTTTACACAGTAGCCTTAAAGCACAACAACAAAATATAACTACATCTATGACACACTTTCATGTTTTCAATATATGTCTATTTAAACAAGGACGTGAACATTTATATGGTTTCTATTGGCACTCTAGATCCGTGATTGTTGAGAGTCTCATATTAGATAGTGATAGTCTTTATTAGTGATTCTAATATGGTATGAAAGCCTATCTAATATGAAATATTAATTGGTTCATGTCCATTGTTGCAAACTTCACACTCCAAATGTCTGGTACTGAGTATTAGGGAGTGTGTTGAGAGTTTTACATTATAGTTTAAATAGCGATTCTAACATTAACTTACATAGGATAGTGATAATGTGATATAGTTTGAATAGTAATTCCAATTATATTAAAAATAATCATATACCGATTCGACAAGATTTTGATTTGTGTTTATAGAGGGTGAGTCGGTTGCTTGCTTCCCACTCAACAATTCTAGCAAAAATACTCCAAAGCTATACACATCACTCTTCTCAGAAAATCGTCTGAACTCTTTCACCCTGCAAGGGGATGGATGGTGGTGTATGTAAATCAAGAAAAAATGGATACATAACCAAGACAACACAAATAGCATGATTTTTAGAGCAATTTACTCAGGTGCAAGGAATATCTCATCTGATGCCACTTGAGAAGATGAGCTTGCAATGTCAACTCTCCCAAGAAAATTACGAAGCCCCGAATCCGCGACCTTAGAAATGAAGTTTTCATCCACAAGAACATTAGATGTTTTGAAATTCTTATGCACCAAACGGGGACTCAAAGAGTGAAGATGAGCCAAACCTGCATAGAATGAGCTTTTGAAAATCAGAAACAAGTTCCTCATAGAGAGAAATTTTACCAAATGACTGAAAAGTTTTGGGATGGCTTACAAAAAGAACTTTTGTGGATCCATTAAGATATAGTTGTGTATTTTTATCTAAAAAGACAAGAAAACTGATACCAGGAAAGCCACAAATGCTCACTGATTTTGCTAAGGATCACCTTTAGCAGCACCTTGAGCTATTGACAGTCTATGCTTGAATTCTATCTTTTCTCGCGGTTGTTGACTCGCGCCTTCAAAGCAACATCAAAAGCCACAATTATCAACTTCAACAAAGGATTCATTTAGCTTATAACAAAGAAGAAATTTTATGAAATGTTGTAATGTTAGATAGAAATTTATCAAAATAGAATATAGTGACTGATGAAACTGCAGAAATTTACCATACAAGTGACTGGAGACACTTCCATTAGGCACATATTCATATATAAGAAATTGTAGATTGTTTTCTTGGCAGTAGCCTATAAGAGTTACAAGATTCCGGTGTTGAATAGACGAAAGATAGCGTACCTAAAGTAAAACTCAGGTATGTGAGATCAAAGCAAGAGAATGAAAAATAATGCATAGCTACATGCATTTGAGAAAAGAAAACCAAATAGTATATGCATAACTACATATTGCTAATCCATCAGAACTGCAAAAGACTGGTGTAACAATATCATAGTAATGAAAAGCCTGTCATTCAGAAATCCTGATTTTGCTCAAAGAAGCAACTTTAGTGACTAAATCATCTTTGAAGAAATTCATCAAGGACTTCAAAAAAGTAACTTCACATCAACGATTCATGTTATAATATAAAGTTTGAAAAGGAAACTAAAGTATTACCTCATCAACAAATTCTTGAGTAGGGACACCGCGACGCTTCTTGATAGCTACAAGCATTCCATCTTGAAGTAAACCTTTGTAAACCTCACCAAATTTTCCTTCTCCAATCAAATTTTTGTCATTGAAATTCTTTGTTGCAATAGAAAGTTCTTCCATCACAAAACGCCTAGTATCGCGCGTCTGTGACTCGATTCCACCATGTCTTCCCACTGCATCTAATGGAATTCCTTTGCATATTATTACAGAATACATTTTTCTACATAATAAACACATTTCAGATGTTTTTTACCTTGTGAAGGATCAGAGGACCCTGTTTCTGAAGTCCTCGAAACACTTGTTCGACGAAACAAACAAAACCATATGAGTATTATAGCTATCCATACCAATGCCACGGCTCCTGCAGCTCCTCCTAGTATTGCTGCAAGAGAACTTGACATCTGGTATGGGAATCACTTCAGTTTTGTTCTACAAATTTACACCAACTATTATTATACATCAAACCTGGAGTCCAAAAACGATAACAAAAACATCACAATCTAGGAAAATATGAATCTAAATGTGATTCTAAACAAGGGAGATAGATCCTCACTTCTATGCTTTTTTAACTACCTTAAAATACAGATTGCAAAGGACATGACTTAGTACAAGGCAGGCAAATTAAGAATGCAGATATAAAAAACTGTGCATGTTTGAATTTGCAATAAGAATGACAAAATCACATTGAGCCACCACAATTTTAACAAAAAGCTATAGTTTTGAGCTTCAACAAAATCTCAGGGTCCCCTTGATTTTTCCAAATTCACCGCTAATAGAAACATACACTATAATGTAATGCAGCACAAAAAGAAGAGTACATTAAATAGGATTAGCAGGGATAGTAACACTAATGAGTAGTTTTCTAAGTTTCAAGCTGATATCAAAAGGAAAATCTGTAACAAGTTTAGGAATTTCTGCGAAATGCATGTATGTTTCTAAGTGTCATGCAAGATGATAAAATTGGATCTAACTGAATAACATTGCATAAACTCTTCATATATATATATATATACATATATATAAACATATAGTTTACATTGAATTAATAATAAATAAAGGGTTAAAGTGGAATGGAACAAGAAGAACAAATAGAATACTAGAGTAGTTAATTACTTTTTGTGAAATCTAAATAATGAGGCAGGATCTCAGAAAGGCTGAGATTGATCATTTACCAATGACACTTTTGCAGAAACCTCCAATGCTGCTCACGGAAATCAAGATTGACCCAAATTCTCCCTCTTCCTTCCCTCATATGAACAAATTCACTAAACCTCTCAACATGCTTTCACAAATATAAAAAAAAAAATGTATTTTTTTTAAACCCTTTTTGAGATCAGAAACAATTGTTGAAGTCTCTGACTTGGTACAACAAAAAAAAAAAATATACAATTTTTGAAATGTTGAAATATGAATATGCTTCCTGAAAGGTGGTGCCACTCTGTAAGCAATGAAAACCCAGAAATATTTTAATTAATTTAATTTGAAAATTATAAAAAATAAAAATAAAAATAAAAACTTTTATTTTTTTTTTCTCTTAAGGCTTAGTAGTGTATGATCGTTGGATAGTGGAAACAGACAATGCCGACAGAAAGTGACCTTGCGCCGACAGACACAACACACTAACAGGTTTATTACAACCTCTACCAAACACACACCCCAATTATAAATTCATCACCATAAATATATTTATATATATATATATATATGTACATGAAAATAAAAAATAACAAAAAACCCACAAAAACAATTGACCCTTTTTATTCTTTTTTGATTGATGGTTGGTTCCACTCCAGCTTAAGGGAATTCAATTCAACAAGATTGCAATTGAAGCTATACACATGAGTGAATTATAGGATGCGTTGGAGAGAGAAAGTGTTTGTGTGTTTGTTTTTGTGTTGTGTTGTGTGACAGAGAAGAAAGAGAGAGAGAGAAGAGGTACAAATAATACTAATAATAATAATAATAATATTTATTTTGTGGGCTGTAAAGTAGCATAATTGTTGTCTCGTACTGCAAGTTGAATGAGGTTTAATTTGTGTGTGTCGTGTACAAGACATCCAAGCTGTAACAGATTCACACTGTTATTACAATTACAACAAACACAGACACACTACACTCACTGTACATATTTGCAACTAAGTGTAAATAATATCATTTGCACGGATCTTTTCTAGTGGTTGCATCGGTGCCTTGTTGCGGAACCCTTAAATTTATATATAAGGTACAATTACACTTATATTTTATTTTTCTCTACTCACTAATGATTTGATACTTTAAAGTAATAGAGGTTATAAAGTTGTTCACTCTACATGTATTATCTAATTACATTTGGATCTCACATTTCTATAACCATTGTAGTTACTTTAGATTATTAGATTGCGTAAAATCAATTAGATATATATTATGTGTTTATTTATCCTTGTATATTATATACACAAATTCTTTGTTGTGGTTGCATTAACGTGTAAAGTCCTTAAATTTAGATGTAAGATTCAATTACACTTAAATTTAATGGTTTTATAGATAGTAAATGAATTGGAGATAATTTAATTCTGTGAAGTTTATAGAGATTGTAAAGTCGTTAAATCTAAATGCAATTTTCAGTTACATTTAAATGTAATGACTTTTATATTGTATAACACTTGTAAAATTTATAAAATCGTTAAATCTAGATTTAGCGGTTCTACAGTCACTTTATCGAGATAACTATTATAGATTTTTTTATTGTATAAAATCAACTAAATATGGATCGATATGTATTGATTTTGGTAAAGATTTTATTTTTATCATGGACAAGTACAAATAAGGGGGAAATACCAAAGGGTAGAGTAAGAGAGATTGAGAATGAGAAAGGAAAATTCAAAGTTGTGGCTTGTTCCTTTGTGTGGGGTTGTTGTACCCTACCATCCAGCTATGTTGACGTTGCTCCTACTATGCATTTTATAAATGTGTATATGTATAAAATAAGGATCATGTTAAATGAATGAAATTTAGGACAAAAAAAGTAAATAATATACAACGGCAAAAGTCTATTCCTTTTAAGCTTTTGTTTATTCTCATTTCTAACAGCAACACTACTTCGGATTCTTGTCAATTATTCGTTTATTTATAATTGTATATTGTAATAGTATATATTATATAAGCGTAACCACTTTGTTGTAATGTAAGCTTATATAATAATATGAATATGATGGGGTGATGATGATTACAAAGAAGTCAATAACTTCTATGAATTTTATAAACATGAATTTTGCACCAATTAAATCAACCCATGAAGAATTCATCTTTGTGTAAGTTTTTTATTTTTCCCTTTTCGGTACCATAATTTTTTACCTAAGTCGTCTTTGTGAAGAGAGTGACATGACCAAAAGGAAAACAAAGAAATAGGACTATAGTGCGAGTATTGGCAGCAACGTCAACGTATAACAATTATGATATGATTGCTTTTGATTTGAAAGATTCTTATACTTGATCAAAACAAGACAATGTGATCAGAGAAATATCCAGATCCATTTGAGTATCTTAAGAAACTTAATTTGATTCTTAATGCTTTTTTAATACTATTTTTTAATTCTTTTGTTTTGAGAGAAATGGCACTTCGATAAATTAAAATTTTAATTAAGAATACGTAAAATTTGATTAAAAAAAAATTATTTTAATTTGAATCCTTTTAAACAATTTGTTAAATAATTTTTTTAAATAAATAGATTATATTACATATTAATCTTTAAAAATTATTTTGTTTAAAGATTTATTAAAAATAAAGTTATTTTATGTTTTTTTTATAATTAAAAAAATTAATCTGTCAAAAATATAATCAATTAAAATGATTGTTTTAATAACTATTCAAAACAACTTTTTTATTTGAAATAATTTTAAACTTGTTTAAGACGAAAAATTGATTCTAAAAAAAATTTAAGCAAATAAACGCCATGTCACATGTGATTTGATTTATGTATGAAATTTTTTCTAATTTTCACTTCATTGAGTTCTTAACTTACTTCCGTTTTATGCCAAATGTCCTTATATACTAGTATTCTAAAAAAAACAATTTATACAAAAACTGTTATTATAATAATAAGAGTCCTGCCAAATAACAGTTGGCTCCAAGTACACCAATTATTACACACAATAATAAGAATCCTCCTAACTCCTAACTCCTAAGAACATACATTAAAAATGTATTTACATACTATAATTTTTAGACATATATTTTTTTATATAAAATAGATAATTTCTATAAATTTTTAAATAAATTTAAAATTATTTAATATATTATTAACATGTATTAAAATTAACATCTTATAAATTATTGAGGTGTGACAATAATTTTTAATATCTCAATAACATAACAAATAATTTTAAATTAATATAAACGATATATATCAAGTATAATTTAAATTTTTCTGTTTGGTTAGAAATATGCTTTTAATGTTATGGTAAGTTAAAATAAAATATCTATCTCCTACAAGTTTATTGAATAATGTAACACTACCTAAATTATATACAAGTGTAATTTGTACAAAGACATATATGTATTTTTAAACATATAGATAGTAATAAACATTAGACTTTTTACACATAAACCATGGTATTAAGAGGCTCTTCATATGTAGTCCAAAAAAGACAGAGCTCCTCATATTTTATTTTTTATTGTTCAAATATTTTTTTTAAATAGTGAGAATCTTTCTACTAAAAAATTATAATAACAACCACTAAATTAAACAAGCATTATTAATTTACATAATATGTCAACGTCGAAAATAATAATTGAGGTTCAATGATTTGTTATCCTTTCTGATGATCATCTCTGATGAAAGTCCATTTTGCAATACAAAGTTATTAGTTTTAGTTTTGGTTTGGTCTCTTTAAAATTGGCATCACTGGCCTAGTGTCAGTATATTTATTTAACTGGTCTTGCCTGATTTAGATTCACTGGGACCTTTTCCATTTCTACGTTACATACCTCGCCTAACAGCAAATAATCTCAAATGACATTTATTTATTTTTTTGAGTACAATAACATTATTATTTTATTTCCTTCCAAAAATATTTCAGGCAATATAAAATCATCACAACCCCACAAAAGATATCATACATATTTATATCGGTGATGTAGAATGCCAAATTACTCATTTGCCCTCATACCCAATGAAGAAACCCAATTACTAACCCATCACTGTTCCGAGTGTTTTTCTTTTCACATTTTTAGTAACTGTTTGAATTTATGGTCATGCATGTTTTCACTACTGCCAGGTGATGTAGCTTATTTGGAGAATCTCCTTCACACTTGAATCATAAATAGCTTATGAAATTGAAGAAATCGGAATGGCCGCAATAAATAACAGTATTACCCAACAATTGATATGAAATAAATCAATATTAAGATTGATGGAAATTTAAATTAATTTAGTTTATGTTTGATTTTATGGTTGGAGTCATCATAATTGATTTTAAAGACGTAAATTTGTTTCTGATATATTTTATTGTTTTTGTGTATAATTTATTTTAATTTAAAGTTAAGATTTATAACTTACATTCAATTTATTTTTGAGTAAAATTAATGCATAACTAAATATACACTTAATGAATGAATAATTTGAAATGTCTCATGTTTCATTCATGATTGAGATTTGATGGATTGAAAAATTGACTGTATAAATTATACATTTTAAATTTAGACTCATTGTTAACTAGTCACATAAATGTGTTGCATTTATTTAAATATAAAGATTGATTTTCATATATTATCAGTTTAAAAAATTTCATATTATTGATATATTAAAATGATTCATATATATAATTTTAGAAATTATTATATTAAGTAAAATATTTTTAATAATTTAAAAATTATAATTGAACAATAATATAAAAAATTACACTTACTTGAATGTATAAATAAAATCCTTAATAAATTTGAAACTATAAACATTACTTTAAAGTTTTTATCAATCTTAAATAAGATCTCACCATAACCTCACCAGGGAGGTCCTATCAAGTCAAAAAAAAGAAAGATAAGACCTCACTAGGACATGCAACATTATTCCTTTTTATTGCTCACGATGATTGTTGGCTTGCATCATTTTAATTATTCTATTTTATTTATTTTTCCTTTTGGTCAACTTGTTAAAACCTATGAGTCATTGAACATGGACAGTCATAATTCTAGCTATAACAAGGGTTGTCTAAGCTTTTTTTTAATAGTCAATATAATTTCGGAGATAATCGAATTCAAGATTATTTTATTATTTTAATTCTTTCACCACATTCATTAAATTAATTTTATATCTTCATAAATTGTCGAAATTTTAAATCATAATTATGTTACAATTCTGAATATTATAAACAATTACTAAAGGTACATACATGGCTCATGATTGTTTAATTTTTCTTTTAGCACCATAGTTTCCTCACCTAGGATTTTAGGATAAAATCAGTATTTGTATGAAACAATTGGTAAAGGTATTTGGATACAAAAAAAATGTGTCACATCAAATTCTATGTAGCTGCAAAGAATCATAATGTGATCCAAATTGGAACCAGAAATCAAAAGGCTTTTCTAGTGGAAATGCGGCTGTCCTATTTTATACTTTACAGCAGTAGTGACATGTTCAAATAATTTGTCCCTTTTATGCATTTCTTTCCATTTACCTTGATTATCAAAATTATGATACACCATTCACCAAAAATAAATTATGATACATGGGAGGAAAAAACTAAAAATTAAACAAATGAATATTGTTCGTTGTCGGACAAAGAACAATCTATTTGTGAAAAATTGTTTTAATTATACTATTTAATTATTATTCTCATATTAATATATTTTATTTTTCATTTATATTAATAATAAATACATAAATATAAAAAACTATTTTTTAAAACGATAAATTAAATAATAAAAATATTATTATCTCATTTTTATTTATACATTTTTTCCTGTTATGAGTGTAAAATAATAAAATGAATTATTTATTATAGAAATAATAACAGATATAACAAATATAATTCACAGTCAAGATATTTTTTTATTTTAGCATAAAAAATCTATTTTGATTACATGCGAAGTAGAATTTCTTTGAAAATAAAAGTCAAAGATGAAACGGATTTAGGGATTGCACTCTATAATAACTTTTTTTAGATTTATATGTACTTAATTATTAGTTTCTATATGTTTTAAATTTTTTTTATTATATAATTATTATTATTTTATTATATTAGCTATAAAATATTATTTTAATTTATTATTTTATATATATAAACAAGTATAAAATGAAAATTCAATTTCATACAGGTAAGAATATAAAATAATCTAATTTTAATTCTAATAAAAATAGAAGTAACAAATATTTTAAACTCAAAAAATCAAAATTAAAATTGTCTTAAATAATTTGTTGTAATTAAAATTCATTTTATTTATTTTATATTTTCTAATTAAGAGAGAATCGAAAAAAAAACATTAATTAAAGATATATAGATAAGACAACACCACACCTAGAAACTTTTTTTGACAAAACACAACACTTAGCACTCACAAGTTCAAGTTGAAAAAATAATTAGGGAGAGACCCAATCGGTATACTTTGGCAGCCCGGCCCATAAACTATGTCAGACACAAAAATATCGTACTATTAAAGACATCAATATTACTACCAACATCTCCTAATTTATTACTCACACTCTTCAAATGTTTTAAGAAAATAATATTTCTAAATTACTCTTTCCTTCTTTATCTTCATTAACCTAATCCTTCTTCTTCTTCTTTATTTTATCTTCATCATCTTCATTGAACACATTTTTTATCTTCATCATTTTATTCGACCTTAACCATCATTATCATTAACCATCTTCATAAATCATCATCAATCATCATTAATTATCATCAATCATCATCAATCTCATATTCAAGAATTTATTAACATTTACGTGAATTCAATTTCATGTAAGTTTACGTGATCTGCATGGTGAATTTTCGTGAAATTGAGTTCACGTTGGTTGAATTTTCAATCTTTAATGATTTCCAAATCTTAATTCACACGTACGTGAATTAAGATTGCATACATATTGAGATGTTTACGTAATTTCAGTTTACATACATGGATTATTATTCAGCATTCAGTAAGTGAATTTGCGTACACTACGAGAATTCAAGTTTAAAACTCCATTGATTACGCAATTTAAGTTCACGTAGATGTACATGAATTCAAATTGCGTGAAGTATAAGATTTTTAATTTTTTTAAACATAGTTCACGTAACTCCAGAACGTAGAACGTAAAATCCTCAGATTTACAACAAAAAAATAAGAATGTGAGTTATGACGTGTAATGAAAGTTGATAAATGTGAGTTATGAGGTGTAATGAAAGTTGATAAATGTGAGTTATGAGATAATTAATGTGTAACATTGATGACAGAGGCATTTTGGACATTTTTATTTTTTTAATTTTGAGGGATGTGAATAACAATTCGGGGGGTGTTGGTAGCAATATTGTAAAGACATATAGAAATGTAATTGCGTGACTTTCCTTCAAATTACTCCTTCCGGTCAAAAAAAAAAATCGAGAATTTTTGTCCCGTTTATGAAATAAAATTTCAGTTTTTAAAGAATATTTATTTATTTAAATTTTTTATTATTTATAAATGTATTTAATGTTTTAAGATTTTCTATAATGATATATATGTAAAATCATTCCAAAAAAATTAACAACAAAAAAATTAATTGATTTTAATATTTTTTGGTTTTGTATTTAATAAGTGAGACGGGAGGAAGTTTTTTATTTAAAAAAAATTCAAATTAATTATATTTGATATAATTTATTGATTCTTATAAAAAAATTTAAGGGTGATTTGAAAAAATTCAAAACGTTTGAGGAAAAAATTCAAAACGTTTGATTCTTATAATATAACTTTATTGAGTGTATGACTTAATCATTTTCATTGTGAACTAAACCTATTATATTATAAATTTTTTTAATATATATACGGGTATATATTAATAGTTCAAATGTAGAACTTTTGTCTGTAAATTTGTGTTTTTAATTTTTTTTTTAAATTCAAAAAAAATTCAATAGTTATTTTATTTTTAAAATGAGCATATGTGAGCCTATCCTTATATTGTAATCTTCTAATAACAAATCAATCACTATCACCACTACATTGTTTTCTTAAAATTTGTCAATTGACCAATTTGACAAAATAAAATTATGGGATCAATTTACATCTGAAAACTAAATCTGGGTTAATTATTTACGTGAATAGTCATACTAAGCTAGAAATAAAATACTATTATCTTTTTAAATATAGATAAAAATTGATTAAAACAAAGTTAATATATGTAATATAAATTAAATACATCAATTTTATTTATGTTTCTATTTTAAGACATAAAGAGTATATAACAATGAATTTTATAGAAAATTAAATAAACCTGTTTTTCTTTTTTCAGTTTATTTGCATTCACCTCAAATACCATTTTATTTCTTTCTTGTGTATTTATCATGTATCATAAATAGTGTATGTCACTATTCTCTTCTTATCACTCAGACATGACATTCATGCACTTGGGTTCCAAAAAATAAAATAAAAAACTATTATTTCTTTTTCCAGTTGTTCGCACTCACCTTAGATAAAGCCCACTAAAGACCCATATCAGATATAATGCATCTCACATATGAAAATTGGATTTCAAAAAATCTGATTTAAAAATAAAGATATTTGAAATTTAATATTTTTATATTAAAAAAAATTACATATAAAAAATTATAGTAATAGTTTTATTTGAGTTTGAGCTAGTTGTTGTTTTTAGGCTCAAACCAACACAATGTTATGTAAATATCTAAATCAAATTTTTATATGGGTCGCTTATACTTGCTCACACACTGATATCCACCTACCCCTAAAATATAAAGGACGAGACCAAAATATCCAGTAAAAATGATTATTTTTTTATTTTAATATTTTCGAAACAAATGAGTATTAAAAAATTCTTTATTTTTTTGGAATTTTTTTTCTTTTAATTTTCGAATACACAACTTCAACTCTAGAAAACTTGAAAAAAAAAATTCAGTAAAAAAATCACTTCTGAAAATCATTTTTAAAGTTCTTTAGAACCACTAAAAAATTTATTTTAAACTTTTCGAAAAAAATATATTATCGAAAAACTTCAATATGACATTCCTAAAAGTACAATTTTTTTCATTATATATTGAAAATATTTTTTTGTTTTAGTTTTTTAATAAATATCTTATGTAACAAAAAAATTTATAAAAGATTTTCCGAAAACATTATGTATATCAGAATTCTTCTAAATAGTTATCTAAAAATTACTGAAAAACAATCAGCTCATCTGATATTGATATTAATGTTGAAATTGATATTGATATTGATATTAATTCTGAATTTTTGTTTTTGTTTTAATATATGAGTTCAGATAACAATGATTTTTGTTTTTATTTTTTATATCTGAGTTCAAATCATAATATATATATATATATATATATATTAAATTTAGTTCAAATCACAATACTTGTTTGTTGTTGTTAGATTTATCGTTCACTATTTTGATTAAAATGAGTCTAAAAAAAGCATTCGGCTAAACAAATCAATTCAGTGATTTTACCCGTTAACTGTGGAACATGGGACCCGTTCAAACCATGTTAATTCATTGAGTATAATGCTTTTATTTTAGTTTGGGATAGTTGTTGTCTATTGGGCCAAACCAACCCAATGTTATGTCCAAATCAAACTATATAAACTTAATTTATTGTTTACGGTCAAAATCATATAAAAGATACAGTGATATTGTTATGAGTTTTCAAGTAGTCTTAGATAGTTTTTTAAAGCAATATTTATGTCTTCAAATGCAAAACTTGTGAACCCATTGGATAAATACAACATTTGTAATATTTAAAGTTCAAATCTTTTCAAAACTAACAATGAGTTCATCTAATATTGAAATTGATATTGATAATTCTGATATTGATATTGATATTGATATTAATTCTGAGTTTTTTTTGTTTTGTTTTTAGATATGTGTTCAAATCAACAGGTTTGGTAACTTCGAAATGAGTGAAATACGTAGTGGAATTATATATTGTGTTGGATCTTCTCCTAATATTTCAACATAAATCTCACGTTCTATTTTTGAGCATGTGAAATATGAGCACATGTACTAAAAGACGTTGTACTTTTATCGTTTTGAATTTGTTTTAATCTTTTTTTCATCACTCTCATAATTTGATCTTGTAATAATAATAAATTTAAATTTGATTGTTTCATCTCAAATTCACTAGTTCATCTCGAATTTGAAAATGTTTAAATAAAAACTCTAAATAAATATTATTGAAAAATAAAAATTAATCTAATAAATATATACAAATTTGATATAAAGTGATAATCATGACTATGACTATGACCTAGATAGTCATCAACAACTTTATTAATATTTGACTTCAAGTCGATATATTGAGAAATGCATTGTGTGGAAGTATACATTCGAACTCATATTGCCTTGCATTCGGAAGCAAAACACTTTAAAATAAATAACATCAATAAAGTTCACAGAAACATCATAGTAATAAACGCAAAACTAAATAAAAATACAAATTAGAACAATGAAAAAAAGAATAGAATGAGAGTGATGCAATGTGAATAAATGTTTCAATATCGGATCCTGACCCATCCAATTTTGCATGTGCGAATAAATTCCGCTTAGAAGTGCATATTCGATAAAGAACAAATTTCGGGGTGGATGGGGTAGGGGGTGTTTTAAGCACCCAAAGAGGAGGGGAGGTAAATTCCCAAAAACTAAACCTGATATAAGCTTCATATTGGGCCTCTGTGCACATGGACCTATGTTTTAAATATTCAAGAAAAATCTACTAAGTGCCTTTGAAAATTATACTCATATACTTATTTCAGGATGTTCTTACTCTACAATTTACTCAAATTATATATTTTATCGAAAATAAAAACTTAAAATATATGTGCCTAACAAATTCAGTTTGTTCTGAAAATTTTAAATTTTGTGTGTTTTGAAAATAAAAATATTTTAAAAAATTTAACGTTTGAGTTTTTCATAACATTGTTATGTTATGAAATATCCAATTTTAAATTTTTTTTGTTACAAAAATAATTTAAAAAAAATTAAAGTTTGATTTTTTTGTAATATTTAGAAAACTTAAAATTAAATTTTATGATAAGAAATTTGTTAAAGTCTTAAATTAGGAATTTACTGATTGAAAAGTAGTAATATTCAAAGAGCTGCAAACTTTCAACAGGTGTTATCTTTTTGAAAAATTATTTATCAATGAAATAATATTTCTTCTTCTAAGCTACATATATAAATAAAAACGTGACATCAAATGATTGATTGTTAAGAATCATATTCAACTAAACTCTAAAAAATAAGTATATTCACCAAAATTTATTTATAATCTCACTTTCTCTCTACACATTAAATTTTTTTTCCTTCATATTTTACTTTTCTCACCATCAAAGATTTTAGAGGATTATATATTATTCTTAGAGATTTAGATCTCTCCATCAAATAATCTCTCTGGTGTATTTATATATATATATAACAGCAAAAAGAGTGTTTCACACTCTTTAATCCCTCAACAAGAGAACCCATAAATCATGATTATATTTAGTTTAATGGTCCAAATGTTATTTTTCAAAAAAACATCTACACATTCCCAAAGAATCTTACTCCACCTCTCTTCCATTAACTATGTTCAACCTCAACAAATGTAACATTTTTTGTTAATGCAGAAACAACCAACACATTATGCAGTACTACATATTGCAGAATTGAAAATCTCAAAATCACATTGCAGATTCACGAGTGACAAACCAACTATAGAGGCACAAAATTAAAACATGCAACAAGAAGCAAGTAAAAAATAAATAGATAAGTAATGATGAACCGCAAGTAAGGCAATGCCACCTACCTCAAACCAAGAATCATAATACCCTTCACAAATTCACTTCCAAAAACGTCGCAACTCACAAGCAACCTCTTTTGTTGTCCCACTAATCTGTCCAATTCTGTGGAAATAAGTTATTCCTCTCTCCAACATGCATCTCAATATAAAACAATAAAAAAAATGCTCACTTCTTAAAATACTTTTCCATATATTAATATATTTAATTGAATTGAAAATAATTCCAACGCATAAACTTACTTAAAAGTACATTACATTACATGAATTTAAAGGAAAAATACTAATAAAAATATTACATTACAGGAACTAATTAAAAACACAATATTATCTCAAACCTTTAGCAAACATGTTTTATTCCCCGATTAATTATATTCAACCCTGAATAGGAACACTGTGAAGCACAACGGTCTCAACCGTTAAACCCGGTCCAAATCCAAACAAAACACCCCATTCAAACCCATCACCGGTTGTGTTTTTCCCTTCTTCTTTAGACTTTTTTCTCAATTCATCCAAAATAAATAGAACACACGCGCTAGACATATTTCCATACTCACTGAGCACGTGTCGAGTGGGTCGGAGTTTATCTTCTTTGAGCCGGAGTTTTTCTTCAACCTGGTCTAGTATAGCCGGTCCACCCGGATGAGCAACCCAAAAAATGGAATTCCAGTCAGTAATGCCAATAGGTGAAAAAGCTTCAACCAAACTCTTCTCAATGTTCTTAGAAATAATCCCTGGAACGTCCTTAAGAAGATGAAAAGTGAGCCCCACTTCACGGAGATGTCCATCAATTGCGCCATCAGAATCAGGAAGAATAGTTTGAGCGGCTGATACAATCTCAAAAATCGGACGCTCCACAGTTAAATCCGGATCAGCGCCGATAATCATTGCGGCGGCGCCGTCACCAAAAAGTGCCTGTCCAACTAGTGAGTCCAAATGAGTATCGGAGGGGCCACGGAAAGTAACGGCGGTAATTTCTGAACAAACGACAAGGACTCTAGCGTTTTTGTTATTCTCAGCGAGGTCTTTGGCTAAGCGGAGAACGGTGCCGCCGGCGAAGCAACCTTGTTGATACATCATGAGGCGTTTGACGGAGGGTTTAAGGCCTAAGAGTTTGGTGAGCTGGTAATCTGCTCCGGGCATGTCTACGCCTGATGTGGTGCAAAAAACGAGATGTGTGATTTTGGATTTTGGTTGGCCCCACTCGCTTATTGCTTTTTTTGCTGCTTCTTTGCCTAGCTTTGGAACTTCCACTACCACTATGTCTTGTCTTATGTCTAGCGATGGTGCCATGTAAGCACACATATTCGTATTCTCTTTCAGAAATTCCTCTGTTAGGTGCATATATCGTTTCTTTATCATCGATTTCTCGCCTGAAAATTAATAGTCCACAACCTCTTTTGTAAGTCTCATATGAAAATTTGAGATGCAAGAACGTGAAAGTTGTAGCAACAAGTTTCTGAAACCTTCCCTTTCGTACTCTTAAGTTAAAATAAAAAGGTAAAAGGATTTATACAAAACATTCAAAAATTAATATATTTTAATATTTTTAAAATAAAATTATCAATAATAAAATGACATATCAAAATTTTTAATTTAATCAATTTTCATATATATATATATATATATATATATATATTACAGTAATGTATATCTAAACAAATTAAATAGATTATTAATAAAAAAAGTTGATAATACTAATATGTGTTTTATTTTCTATTGTACTATAGAACTTGTGAAAATTATAATTAACATAGTATGAAAACATACACATGCGCTTGAATTTTTCCTTGAGGTCGGTCATGTGTTCGCTGTTGGTGATACGGAAGTAGTAATCAGGATAATCAGCTTGGGTTATGCAATTGGAGGGAGTGGCTGTGCCAAAAGCCAAGATAGTGGCAGGGCCATTGGAACGTTGGGCATTGCGAATCTCCTCCACGGTCACCATTTTGTGACTAGAAGGGAACTAAAACTATATATGCAAATATATAGAAGCCTGATTTATATTTTTATTATTATTATTATTACTGTGATAATAATAATAACAAACGAGATTTGGCGAGCTAAGAGAAGTGGGAGAATTTGGAAGGTGAATCGGGTTTTTAATGTTGTTGATTTGGTGGATTCATAGTGGGGAAGTATAGGTACTTATAAATATAATAAATTTTATATGGAAAACCATTTAAGGTCACTCTGTACATGCGAATGCAAACGTCGTAGAGTGAGTAGGTTTGAGGAACGGGCAGATTATAGGACACGTATCTTCCGGATATTCTGATTAACCCATGGTAGATATGGAGCCACGCCCACATATAAAAAATAAACAAATTCATGGTAATTATTATGTTTATATTGAAGTAGAATGTTTGTATTTCTTACAATGAAAGATCTTTTTGTTACGATAAAATAAAATATTTAATAAAAGTTAAATAGCTATATGCGTAATTGATTAATTAATTTGACTCTTTTAATCTACTGTTTTGTTATATGGTTAATATATTTCAATCCACTATTTGATATATTGCTATTTTTTCTAACTTATTATTTTAACTTCGTGATTTAATTTTTGTGAAAAAGTTTATCGTCTATTGGTTGGTTATACTTCCATATATGATTATTTAAAAATTACTTTAATTGTTAACGACAAATAGTGATGTCTTTTGAAAGAAGAAATGATTAGATAATATGAAACCTTATTAATTTGGAGATTTTTTATTTTTAATTTAGAAATTTTAAAATTTTGGTAATAAAAAGAATATAATTGGAAATGAGTGTTGTTGTAAGTGAGATCGATCGATGTATTATTTTTATTTTTATAAATAGAAAATGAAGATGAAACGATCAAAATAATGAACAAAACGAAGATCTTCATCTTCTTTCAAGTTTTTCTTTAATATATATATTTTTTTAAAATTATTAAAAAGGCTGACAAAGCTTGACATTCAACATTTTTTAATAAAAAAAAGTAGTAACTATGTTTAAAAAAATAAATGACTTATATAAAAGAGAAAAAATATAAACAACTTAAATGTAACAATTTCAAATGTAATTATACCAAAATAAAACCTATTAACAATTTTTAGTGGATCAATATTCAGTTCACCCATTATATTATTGAAAAATGTAAATATTTAAAAATATCAAATGTATCTGTTTTAGAATAATAAAATTGAGTCATATAGTGCCAACGCCAGAGTTCTACCTTGAGCCGTCGGTCGACCACCCAAAATTCCGCCGTGAACCTTTGGATCAGCCACCATAGCTCCGTCCTGAGCCTCCACAGTGGTCGCCAGTCCTGCCATCTTTAGTTGTTTTAATAAATGTTGAAGGGGCATTAAAATATCTATTAGCCTACAGAATCTTCTTTAATTTCGAAAATATTTTTTACTCAATTTAATTTCGAAATCTTATCGGTAGTTAAGCTAACTCATTGACCGTATTTACCTAAATAGGTATACTATATAATTGATTATTGAATATTAATTGCTTAAATATTAAGCAACTCTACGTTAATTCCATTCATTTGTTAAGTTTTCCTCAAATTTTTTTGACAACAATAATATATATACATTTTAAAATTTAATACTGATTTAACATTCCATTTTATTATTATCTCTCTCGTCATATCTTATCATCAATATATCAAATCTATCATCTCATCAATAATCAAATTTATTTATCTATTTCTTCATTAAATATTTTTGTTTTTTTATTGTGTGTGTTTGAATGGTACAAATAAACGAATACAATAAATTGTAAGTTATTTTGTTAATGCATTATAATTTATATTATAGAATTTTTTTAGAGATGATGTAAAATTAATTTAATTATTAAAAGAGAATTAGAGAAATTAATACTCAAAAAGATTTACCTAGTCGAATAAAGTTAACTTTTCACATCAATTTAATTGCAATAGAATGTTGTCTCATTTTACATCAATGCAGAAAACTTTTTACATCGGTTGGATGACAAACTCGATGTAATAAATAATTTTTTTTACATTTATTTTCACATTGAGTAAGATTAGAAGTCAATTTGGTAAATGGTATTTCACGTTTTAAATTTTTTGTTTTCATTTCAATTCCATAATAACCAATAACAACAACACAAAGAACAAGAAGGAGGTGTGGAATTTTATTAGGGTCAAAATAACATAAAAATATATCAAACCCAATTATACTTTTATAACATTACAAGTTATAATATAATATTCCAACGAGAAAGATACTTTATACACATGAAGGATCATGCATGAGAAATCTACGATGACTGAAGAGAGAGTGGTCTGCATATGCCTATTTGAAGTCGATACTCAATAATAAGATAGACAAATTATCGTGTCATTAGTCAATTTATAAAATTTGTTAGCAAAACTGCATTAAGGCAAAGGCAAATACATTTTTTACATCAAATTGGTAGATATGTCAATCTTTCATTATTACAACGATCATAAACATTCTGATAATGACAATCTTTAACAAATGAAAAAAATATGTCCAAAAAGTAAAAATCATCTAATTTTTGTAATTGTTCTTCAATAAGGTGTGTTTATCATCTTTTTAGAAACTATAAGTTTTTCTCTTGACTTTATATATATACCTATTGATATCCAATGAGAAAGTACCAATTATTTTACCTCACTAATTCATTTGTATTTCGTCTCTACTAGACTACTATGTGTTTGTCTAAAATTTGTCTGAATAAAATGGATTTTAGGCAGTATTTATAACTGTAATTATTGTTACTTACTATTTTATCTTTTTTTTTTAAATCTTTGTTAAAACATTGAAATAAAATACATAATTCTAATATAATTTGTAGATTAATACCTTTATTTATTTCTCATATTTTAAATCAAACATAAATAGGTATACGAAATATAATTTTTAAATGGCCATTTACATAATTTTATTAACTTTTATACATAAATTACATATGTTCTCATATATGTAATCGTGTGAGGATATCGGCCGCGTTTACACCAATATAAAAATCGTTTTTTTTTTAATCTTTCTATCTTTCAACACCAATCAATTTGTCTATTTGAATGCAAGCAAGATCATGCATACTACTGCAACCCACGTCACTCATCAATTTGATCTCATCTTTAAAATATTTCTTTAGGAAACAATTAATATCAAAATCACACTATATTTGTTTTAATAGTTTCTTGGTACTAAATTTAAGAAAATGATTTAGTTGACTGGCATTCTAAAAAATATTAAATTAACCTGCATTGTTTAATTAAAAGATTGAATTCTCATATTGGTAATTTTAATAGACTAAATTATTCGACCTCCTACATTTTTATGGATTAAAAGGGTAATTCATTCTTGTATTTGGTAACCGTATTTCTTTAATTACATATATTTCCTCCCTCCTATTATTATGGTTATGTTACAATTAATGACTAACAAGAATAATTAGTAAAATTATTATAATTTAAGTTTTAATTTATTTTACAAATATGTTGAATTTATTTTAGATAATTTTTAAAGTGTCATTTCAATAAGAGACGAAGAGAGAATTTAAGAATAAAGATATTTATTGCATGTCAATTCGACAAATTCTCTTTTACTTAATTATTTACTGTCTCATAAAGAGTGATTTCTTTGTAAAATTTTTTTTTATCTTAATTAATGAAGGATCATTTTCAATTTATAATATAATATTAATTTTTAATTGAATTCTATAATCAATACTACATATATATTATTGTCTATTTTCAATTCAGTATTTGCCTACTTTATCAATTATAATAGTAAATATCTCAATATTTAATTACAATGTTTTAACACCAGTGAAATAGTCTATTCACACAATTAGTATAGGAAAGAGAGAGTAAAACACATGGTTGTTATTGCTACACATCCTTATTTTTCCGTACATATACATAGAGTATGCAATCAAAATACATGCATGTATATGGACACACAAATATAATGACTCCCAAAAAATCTAATTAAACATTGGGGCCTTTCTATCACCTCTCCTCTTGTGTTTTTTGAGATGAGAAAGAACAATGTGAATGGGTTGAATAACACCTCCAAATCAATTACTTTAGTCTTCTATAACATATTTTAGTTAGTAAAAAGATTTTAATTTTGTTACTTGATAAAAAGATCTTACATTCTATAATATATATATATATATATATATATATTAATTATATTAATTTAATAAATAATCTAAAATATAAATGTCAAACAAAAAATATGAGTTTAACCATCTATCAAATCGCAAAATGGTTTATGTATAAATAAATAAAATTAAACATATTGGTGATTGTTCGTTATACAAGTTTAAGAGATTTATGGATAGAAAAAAAAAAAAATTTAAACTTATTGATATAGATTTTATTAAAAACGA